>JARQZK010000018.1:297500-415000 GCA_030704885.1 Cynegetis impunctata | reverse complement strand
AGACACTCGTTGGTAAAAATCAATCATATATTACAAGACAATTAGTGATTTTCTTGAAAACCACCTCCTTTCACAAAATAAAGCTTTAAATACAGAGCGCTGTCTTAGAAGAAATCAGTCAGCAAGTTGGTTTCAACTGAATAATTGTACAAATAATTTGGTATTCAAAATGAATAGTATGATCGTGAGTTTCTGTGATATTTTTGAAATTAAATAAACTACACAGATCGATATTTATACAAACATATTTGATTATTGAGACTGATTTCAAGATTTGATGCCGATAAAATAGTCGAAAGGACTGATATTACCTGATATTTTCAACTTTCAGCTACTTGCACTTATACTAACTTCAAATGTTATGTATTTTTAGGACTGCAGAGTTTAGATTGAAAAAAATTATTCAGTAGACCAAATTTAATATATTTGCACTTCTGTTACTTGAATATGAAATTCTGAAATACACATAAATTATTGATTCAGCAGAAAATTTCAAATTAACTTCCTTGAGGCGCTATACATATATATATATATATATATATATATATATATATATATATATATATATATATATATATATATATATATATATATATATATATATATGGAAAATGTTGTTGAAATATATTTCAATCATATCATGTACTAGCTATGGGCATTGAGTTTTCCCGATTGGCTATTAGACAACACTCATTATAAAACAGAATCAGTATGATGTTTCATATACTTAAATTCGTTAAACCAAAAACTCAAATATTATTTTCAGTTCCATGGATATTTTGATATACTAATTGACTAACGAGTACTTATTGATTTATATTTTCAGGTCCTAGCTCTTCTAGTAGCTTGCGTTGCCTCCGTATATGGACAATTTGGAGATGGAGGACATCATCACCATTTAGAAGAATATATCGATTATAAAGTGAGAACTCAATTTAATATCATGAAAATCTGAACCTTCATAAACCGTTAGAATTTGAATGTAATTCAATTGAGTTATTGTAAGAATTTCATTCAAAAGTGAATAATATTGAAATGTTTTGCATTACTTAAACTTCATTAAATCTCATGGCCATCTTCATGATATCCCATGAACATCTTCATGATATCCCATGAACATCTTTATGATATCCCATGAACATCTTCATGACATCCCATGAACATCTTCATGACATCTCATGAACATCTTCATGAAATCTCATGAAATCGGTTGAATGTAATTCAGTTATATATATATTTATATATATATATATATATATATATATATATATATATATATATATATATATATATATATATATATATATATATATATATATATATATAGTGTACTCAAATGAAATTGGATATTAAATATGTTCTATCTAGGCTCCACCACACTACCACTGGGATTATGCCGTCCATGATCTCAAACATCATGATATCAAGAGTCAGTGGGAAACCAGAGACCACGACCAGACTAAAGGTGTGTACACACTCTTGCAGCCAGATGGTCGCAAACGTATCGTAGAATACGTTGCTGGAAAACACGGAATTGACTACAAAGTCAGATACGAAGGCCATAGCGAACACGGAGGAATTGGAGCTCTCAGTGGTTGAGTTAAACCAGTATTTGCCTTGTCAGTCAGTATTATTTAAAATGGTCCTGTATTTATATTTCCCATAGGCTGATCGAATGTTTTTACTTGTGTTGTTTTGTTTTTATTATTTAATATTATGCAATAAAACTTGTTGACTAGAAATTATCAGTTTACTTAATTACCTGAAATCCTTTTTTAAAATAAATCACAAGATTTTGTGTGTGAATTATTACATGAAATGAATTCCACCAAACATATGTGACATCATATCAACATTCCTCAATCGAAATCAAACTTGGTACATTTTGACAATTAAGTATTGAAATGAATACGCACAATATAGAAAAGGAATAAAATGAAAAACTTTTTTCATATTTAGAAAAGTGCGTGAATATCGAACAGAATGAAGCATTTTGCAATATATATATATATATATATATATATATATATATATATATATATATATATATATATATATATATATTAAATATTTAAACTATTTCGCGTCACCTGGACAGGACTTCAAGGAAAACATATTGTATTTATTGGACTGAAATGACATCCAAATAGCACACAGTTATAATGAAACTGAATAGAAAATCGAATTGCAAAATACTACCAAGATGAAATACTGATATGTGAATATGTGGTCAATGAAATACGGAATAGAAATCATTATGTGTTAGGTATATAATTCTACGTTTGGATTGATTGAGCCGATACATGGTGTAAATCAATAAACATATTAAAACAATGGTTAATAATAACAACTTACACATTCATTTAAAGAAATTACAACGCCAATTTATCAGATATGTCCACTGTAAAATCCATCAAACAAAAAAAACTCTCTAATGATATCATTTTCACCAAAGCTGACAAAGGTAATACAGTTATCGCTTTGAATAATTGTGATTATTTAAATAAAAGTTTAGAATTTTTGAACTCCGGTAATTATAAGTTACTAAAACATGATCCAACCAGTAAATTCCAGGAAAATTTAAAATCAGCCATCGATAACATTGATATTTTTATACAAAATAAAGACAAGTATAAACTCATTGTTTCGAATCCTTTGGTACCACAACTTTACTCTTTAATTAAATTACACAAACCAGGCTATCCAATCAGACCAGTAGTGTCATCCACTACAGCAACTTCAGTGTTTTTGTCGCATTTTCTAATAGAAATAATTCAAAATTATTGTAAATTTCAGCCCAAATTCTCAATAAAATCTCTTACGATTTAGTCAATAAAATTGAAAATATTCAATTGCCACTTAATTCTAAATTGATGTCCTGGGATGTAGTTAATCTTTTTCCAAGTATGCCACCCAAGGTTCCTTTAACCATAATAGAAAAGTTCTTTGATAGCAATCTTGTTATTAATTTCATAAAATCAGATATATCGTCGCTTTTGGAATTATGTCTTAAACAGAATTATTTTAGTTTCAATGATAAGATTTACAGCAGTACTGAAGGCTTAATGATGGGAAACCCTCTGAGCCCTTTGTTGGCTGAAGTATTCATGGATAATTTGGAACAGTTGATTCACAACAATTCGTTTATTGATTTAGATATGTGGATCATCCACATATCAAATTATTTGTTGTTTCACTGATACTCTTAGGCAACTTGACTGCTTTCAAACATTCATAAACACTTTATACCCTAATATAAAATTCACTTTAGAGATGGAAAAAGATAACTCAATTAAATATTTGGATTTGAAAATAACGAAAGTAGATAACAATCATAATTTTTCAATTTTTCGCAAACCATCACACACTGATAGCGTCATACATAGTACTTCCCTACATCCGTTCCAACACAAAATGGCAGCTTTCAATAGTATGGCACATCGTTTAGTAACTATTCCACTTTCAAACGCCAATTTTAACATTGAGAAAAATATAATTAAACAAATTGCCGTAAATAATACTCATAATCCCATAATAATAGACAATATGATAGGTAGTTAAAAGTTGTTCAAAAATGCGATTAGCCAGGTGTACCCCCTTGCTAAAACTAATATCAAATATAACAGTCTCACTTTCATTGGAAATTCAAGTAAAAAACTTAAATCTCTCTCATCTAAGCACAACATTAACATTGCTTATCGTACCAGTAATAATTTGGGAAATCATATAAAAATAATAAATCTAAAGTTCATGAAGATAATAAATCAGGAGTTTATAAAATTAATTGTGATGATTGTAATAAGTTTTACATTGGTAGAACTTTCAGAACACAAACGTAGCTTTGTTAATCAAAAGTCGGATTCACATTATGCAAACCATTTAATCCAAGAAAATCACACATTCAATTTCGATTTCAAAATATTAAATGCCGAAAGTAAGGGAATTAATCTTAATTTCTTAGAATCATTATAGATAAATAAATACAAGCATTCCGGTCTCCTATTGAACAGCCAAATCGATCATACTTCAAGCACCCTTCTTAATCTTTTCAAAATTACCGAACTACCTGACTAGCAGTTCAGAATTGATTTTTCCTATTCTAATAATTATTTGTAACCATTCCTCTATTTACCCCTTCTACACAATTTAACATCTCTTTATTTCTTGTTCCACCGAAACGTGCGTCATGCGTTATTTCTTTAAAAAAAATGTGTAAATTTTCATTACTAACCATTGTTTTAATATATAATTTTACTTCTGAAATTCTCAACATTCGAAGAATACCTGAAGATCTTAAATAATCAGAAGCACTGACAAAAAAATGTGAATCTTGTAAAAAGTGATAGTATTATATTTTCGAATATTTAAAAACCTGGATAAAAATTCTGATATCTTCAAAATAATTTCTAAAGTTATATCTGAGGTTACATGCAATATTAATCACGTCCATAGGACATGTATGTATATATGAATATACATATATATATATATATATATATATATATATATATATATATTATATATATATATATATATATATATATATATATGATGTATATATATATATATATATATATATATATATATATATATATATATATATATGATGTATATATATATATATATATATATATATATATATATATATATTTAAATATATATATATATATGTATATATAATATATACATGTATATATATATATATATATATATATATATGTGTATGTATATATATAGATATATATATATATATAATATATATATATATATATATATATTAATTATATATATATATATATATATATATATATATATATATATATATATATATATATATATATATATATATATATATATATATATATATATATATATATATATATTTATCAATAAGTCTATAACGTATCTCCAGAAGCAATCGGCTTGATGAGCCTTCGATTATAGTTATGTGCATGTCATTTTACATTATTAAATATTATAACATTTGTGTTTTATGTACGTTTATTGCACCTTTATATTGATTTGTCATATACACCTCAATTTGTTAAGTACTTCAAATGACACATACGATAAATTATGTTTATAATAAAATTCAAAACAAATATTTTCTTGTCAAAGCGAAATGTAAGAAAATCATTTAAAACTTAACAAAAATAAAACTTGAATATATTTCGTTTATTAAATTAAAAATACTCTGAAAAATATAGCACTGCGATTGCAATCTCGGTCACTAGACCATCATCGGGCAGATTGAGTTAAGAACCAAGTTCTTCTGCCCGATGATGGTCCAGTGATCGGAATAGCAATCGTAGTGTCATATTTTTCAAAGTATTTTTGTGATAATAAACGTAGTACATTCAAGTTCGGTTTCTGTTCATCATGTTGAATTATCACGTAGTAACGACGGATTCCATCAACTTTAAAACTTGTATATTGTTCATGTCGTACGGTATATGTTGGCCAAACCGGCAGAAACATCGGAGTTAGAATATCTGAACACAATAGTATATTACATAATAAGTGTGGTAACTAGGTTTTTAGCACACTCTAAGTGAAGTTTGAAAAACGAGCCGCAGGCGAGTCTTTTCATTCACTTAAGTGTGCTAAAAACCTTTACCACACGAGTTATGTATACTATTTTATCTACAACCGTTCGTTTTGATTAAATACAAATTAATTATAGTCTAAAATTTCTCAACTTGGTCACCAGCAATGTTTTAACTTTTTTTATTGCTATGAAAATTAGGATGTCATAGCGACAAAAAAAAGCAACGCCACTTTGAAGTTGTCAGTCAAAATGTCGAAATATGGAGATTTCACGGCTAGTTGAAGCTGCTACGGCGAACTTGCTACCACAGAAATCCGGAATTCGCTACGAAAAGGCCTATGATATTTTAATCGAATGGTGCTCCCATAAAAAAGTGGATAACATTAATGAAGATGTATTAATTGCCTATTTTGAAGATAAGTTCAAGGAAAAGGAGTCGGTTTGGTGCTATTATTCAATGCTGAAGTCCACCTTGTCCATGAAAAAGAACATGCAGATAGACAAATTTCTAAGATTAATAGCTTATTTGAAAAGAAAAACCATAGGCAATAATAATAATAATAATAATAATGATTTTTACCGCACTAGTGCGTTAAACTGATTTTTACCGCACTAGTGCGTTAAAGTAATAGTTACCGCACTAATATGGGTGTGTAAAAACATAATTTATGCACGGTTGTAAACAAAAGAAGTAAAAATAAGGAAAAAACAGATTCGACATATTCATAACAGCTGCTGGAAATTAATCATAGCTTCAATGACGAATTTGATATTATTACATACCTATAGAAAAGAAAGGCTATAAATTTTGGATTGATTGGGTCGATACTTGGTGTAAATTAATAAACATATTGAAACAATGGTTAAAAATAACAATTTACACATTTATTATAAGAAATAACGCATGACGCACGTTTCGGTGGAACTTCACGAAACGTGCGTCATGCGTTATTTTTTATAATAAATGTGTAAATTGTTATTTTTAACTATTGTTTCAATAAGCTATAACTTTTTCTTATCAGAAATCAATATTAGAAAAATAAACAATAATTTATTGAATGATAATAATCCTCCTCTGTTATATTTATTTTAGTGAAATATGGAGTCTCTGTACCTGTTATGTTTAACCTCTTTTATACTTTTATCTACCTGCCAATAGATTACGTTTAGGTTTTCCTACCCCCATTCGTATTTCCCATTTCTAGATTCGTAAGATATTCCATTTGTAAAGTTAGTTTGAAATACTCGTCTATGTATATATATATATATATATATATATATATATATATATATATATATATATATATATATATATATATATATATATATATATATATAAAATATATTAATTATAGCTGGGTATTCGGCAAGGAGTTATGATCTAAACAACCAAATTTGTCTCAGTCGACGTTTTTATTGAGTCTTCCTCAGGACATCTACAATTTAAAAAGAATGACAAAGAATGTTACATCGAAACAGTTCGTCTTATATATATAAAAAACAACAAAATTACATGTATACAACAGTTTCTTTGAACTCTAGTTCCTGCAATTTACAAGGAATATACAACAAAAACTCATTTAAAACCGAAAACATGTTAAAATAACGTGAATAAAGCTAAAAAACAGAAATAAATGGGCTCGAAATATCAAATAAATGGTATAAAAATCTGACTGAAACTCAAAAACAAATGCCAAAATTTAATCAAATACTTACAAACAGTTAGGTTGTAAGGCCCATAACATAACACAACTCTACAACAGCTCATTGTTTTTGGAGTAAAAATTGTCTATTAATTTAATAATTTCGAAGCGAGGAGCCAAACATAACCTCACGAAAAACAATAACAAACCCAGATGACTGTCAAGCGACATTGTATTATCAGTAACCCGCGCATGTGGACAATTTCATAGAAAGGAATATAACAATACTATGAAGAAGGTATAGCTAATTTATGAACATGAGAAAATATGATACTGAATATTAAATAGCATTCAGGGAGGATTTATCTAAACTTAAAACATATTTATATATTCCACTAAGATTACCAATATCGTCTCTAAAATTAATCCTTTCACGTAAATCACATATGAAACACATCTCCATGAAAACTCTCTTCTTGTAATTCACCTCTGTCATTAAAATTTTCCGCTCACTGAAATTGATATCATGTCCAGTTTCATTCACATGACTAGCCAAAGCACATCTATTCGGTCTTAGTTTAATGTCACTTTTGTGTAATGATATCCGCTGTTTTAGTGATTGCGAAGTTTGTCCCACATAGGAAGCCCCACAACTACAATTAAACTTATAAATTATATTGGTCCTACAAAGGTCGTCATCTCTATCCTTTACATGAGAAAACAGATTCCTATTTGTCAGAATATTACAAATAGCAATTCTCAGATTCGGGACCTTGTAAAGGATCTTTCTCAGTTCGAAAGTAAGGGAACCAACAAAAGGCAAAGTCACAAAGCGAAACTCCGTCACCGCGTCTGATGACCCTGTGTTTGATTGAACACCTGATGAATGTGTCAAACTATCTAACAGATTTTCGATGCCCGAAATGGGCAGAAAAATTCTATTGAGGTACCAACGAGGATAGCCATTGTCAAGTAACAAATTTTTCAAACGCATCAATGCAGGTGCTATCAAAGTTGGATGACAGATCCTTTTAACTCTATTAATAAATCCTTTTATTGTATTAATTTTGACACTAGGTGTATGGTAGGATTGATAGTGAATAAATCTACCCGAATGTGACGGCTTTTGATACCAATCAAGAATAATTTGATTAACACTAGTTCTTATAACTCTTGTATCTAAAAAAGGCACAGACCCTTAATTTTCCTTCTCCATAGTGAACATCAAAACTACCGAAAACACCCAAAATTTCCTGAATGCCATCTGACGGAAGTGACAAAATTAAGTCATCGACATACTGATATATAAAACTCAGTTCAAAACTCAACCTCGGAATACAATCCTTCAACAAAGAAGACATTACCATGTTCGCCAGTTGAGGTGACAAACAAGAACCCATGGGACAGCCAAAAACTTGGGAATAGTATACGTCTCTACAAACGAAATAGTTGCAGTCAAAAATGAGTTTGACAAGATCACAAAAATCCTTCATGGGAATGTTTGTATGTTCCCGAATTAGATTCCACTCATTTTTTATAATTTTCAGCGACAACTCAACTGATATGTTAGTGAAAAGAGAAACCACATCCAACGAAACAACAACACAATTTTCTCCCACACATACATTACTCATCCTCTCCGCAAATTCAAAAGAATCTTTTACAGCAAACGAATGAAATGAACCGAAGGAGACCTTCAAAATATCTGCAACATACTTACTAAGTTCATACGTTGTAGAGCCTATAGTAGAAACAATGGGTCTGATCGGCATATTCGTTTTATGAACTTTAGGTAGCCCATAAAAAATGTAATTTTGTTGTTTTTTATATATATATAAGACGAACTGTTTCGATGTAACATTCTTTGTCATTCTTTTTAAATTGTAGATGTCCTGAGGAAGACTCAATAAAGAGTCGAAACGTCGACTGAGACAAATTTGGTTGTTTAGATCATAACTCCTTGCCGAATACCCAGCTATAATTAATATATTTTTGAAAAACCATCGGCAGTTACTTACTTAATTGTATATATATATATATATATATATATATATATATATATATATATATATATATATATATATATATATATATATATATATATATATATACACTGCGCCGCAAATTTAACGCATAGCTTAAATATTCCCTAAGCTTTGACTGTGAATATTTTCTCAGCCGGTGATCCGATTTCAATAATTTTTTAAAAAAATTGTAGCTCCGTTCTTTGAGAAAATGCAGTAGTTACAAGACAATAAAAAAATGCAATAAACTGATTGTACAAGGTGTTTAAATAATGACATGCATTCTCCGTCAAAGTTTAAATCCTTCTACGGGCAATATCGGGTAGCTCAGGCAGAAAAAAGTATACGGTGTCATAGTCGCATGTCTTCTGAACAATCTGTTTATCTTGAGCCATTCGAGAGATTTTCATGTTTTCATGACCGCTCACATCTTTCACACGAAATTTTTTAAAACATTTTTGTTAATTTTTGTAGAAGACTGTGCAAACGAAATTTCATTACAGGTTGACAACTTCATTTACTTGTTTATTTTGGGTTAATTGGACCTATAAATGACGTAAATGAATAAACATATTAAAATAATGGTTCATAAAAACAATTTACATATTTATTAAATAAAAAACGCATTCTTTAGATGCTAAATGCATCTAAATATGTTTCTCCGTTATATCGAATACAAGAAATAAATAGATGACAAATTTTGTAGAAATGGTAAATAGAAGGATGGTTACAAATGAGTAAAATCAAAAAAACCCATTCTAAACTGGTTGTCAGGTAGTTCGGTAATTTTGAAAAAATTCAGAAGGGAGCTTGTAATATGGAGGGACATACGAAACCAAATAAACATAGTTGTCAACTTATATGAAATTTTGTATGCACAGCCTTCTTCGCAAATTAACAAGAAAGTTTTAAAAAATTTCGTGCGATAAATGTGAGCGATCATAAATACATAAATACCTCTCGAACGGCTCAAGATAAACAGACTATTAAAAAAACATCTTATTCAGAAGACATGAGGCTATAACACCGTATACTTTTTTGCTGCCTGAGCTACCCGATATTTCCCGCAGAAGGATTTAAACTTTGACGAAGAAAACATGTCACTATTTAATCACCCTGTACAATAAATTTATCTATTTTTTTGATTAACTTATAACTATTGAATATTTTCAAAGAACGGAGCTATAATTTTGTAAAAAAATTATTCAAATGAGCTGAGAAAATATTCACAGTCACAACTTAGGGAATATTTAAGCTATGCGTTAAATTTGCGGCGCAGTGTATATATACAACCATTCATTCGTATATTATATAAAGTGAAGTTTCTATCAGATAATATGAACCAGAGCGACAGCAGCGAAAATGTTTGCTGATTTGCCAACACATGCCCGAACCCCCTAGTCACGAAACTTTGAGAATAGGATTCAGACAGACCATGGAAACACAAAAGACCCAGGTTGACACTTCGCGAAGACCAGGACTATAATTCAGTTTTTTAAATCCTGTCTTAAGAACAGCGATGTCAAGTCATATTCAAATGTATTATTTTTCAAGTTTATGATTGCTGAGTTGGCCACGACTTAGGATACTGTATTCTCAGTAATAATATAACAAGAGAGTGAGAATAAATTGAAAATAATTTGACAGATTTTTTCAAAACTTGTTGCCAGGCAAAAGTCACGAGAGCCTGGAGGGCTCGAGTGGCTGTTTCCAAATGGCAACAAGAACAAAATCTGTCAAATTATTTTCTTTAATTTATCGAACTCGCGAGTTATATTTGACTAGATTATTTTTTGATTCAACAATTCTGTATCAGAAAGTGCCACCGAACTTTGTTTGTGCTTTTCAGGATGTTTTTGTAAAATTTTTCTTTTTGCATCTCTTGCATCTCGAGCATTTTTGAATTCTATATCATTGAAAGGATCTAATGACCTGTTATACTTATTAAAGTAAAGTTCTTGAACTAATTTTGCCGTTTTATTCCACAGTGTCTTTATTACTGCTTCTAATCATTTCCGTCCTTTCGTTTCATGTTATAAGCCCAATCTTTCAAAATCAATGCCAGAGTAGCTGTTATAGTAGATTGATCCAGAATATAATTTCTTTCTTTGGTGAAGGTCTTAAATTGTCTCCATATAGATAGACTGATTACTTATTAGATTGTTTTTCGAAGTAGTTTCTAAAATATTTTTTGTTATTTCTGCATCAGAAAAGATACTAAACCGATGATTTTCATCCATTTTATATATCGCGTTGACACAATTAGGTAATTATTTTGACAACTATCTGACACTTGCTACGCAAATAAAAGCTACAGTGATTATTCCCGAGAATAATCACAAAAGATTTATTCCCACTATAATAATGACATCATTGGTTAAAACTTACTCTTTTGACAAATAAAGAAGCATTTCATTGGTTTTGAGAAACGTCAAAAAATAATCACTAATATTAATAAGTTTTCAAACTCATTTAGAACATGAGGGTGAATATGTGATAAATAGAACTTAATAAACGATTATGACATAAAAAAATAATATGAATATTGAATGGATTTGTTCGTTGCGTTTTTATATATAAATGAGAAACAAATTACTTTTGTCACTATTTTTATTTGATTGTTTGGGACTGCAGTTTAGTAGTACTACCACATATTCGCTTGAAAATGTAGTGGCGCTACGAAATTGCAGTTCCAAACAATTCAATAAAAATAGTGATAAAAAACAAAGTAAATTGTTTCTCGTTTATATTTAAGATAATATGAAACAAAGCAAAATATACCAACATGCAACTATAAGGTAATAATAGCTTTATTCATTTAATTTTTTCCACTCGACCACCTACAACCCTAAACTTTGATAACCTAACTTATATAACATATTCCTCGCAAATGTATTTCTCATATTTAAAATGAAATTCTTGTTGAAAGTCAATATGGACGCAGAGGTAATGAAATATACTAAAACCATTATTAACTAAGACACCAACTTCAAATTGTTTTCCACGAATTTTGAATTACTAGTTCATTTACTGATGACGTTACCAGCATCTTTAGTCTAATTATATTAATTACTATTCACTCCCCGAATCATTAGATAACAATGTCAGGACAGTATTCATTGATTTGTCCAAATTATTTGAAAAAGGAATTTAGTGAAAGATATTTTCAATTTGCAAACTGACCCTGTTAAATATTCATATGAAAACCACTTCCTTTCACGATATAATGCTTTAAATACCAAGCAGTAAGATGGAGGAAGGCAGTCAACCTCACAACTTCAATTCATATTCAAGTAATTTACCCAGGTGAAATCAGAATGAATTCTGTGATAGTAAGTGTCATTCAATTAATTATGACCGTTATGAGTCAATACACGAGTAGTTAGAATTTTTGCTACACTGGAAATATATTTACGTTCAAATTAGTTTTGTTGATTTAGATTGAAACACGAGATCAATTATAGAATATCGTTTCGCATCTGAACTGAAACTAAGTTTACCCCAATTTTCATATAATTTTATCAAGAATGAGCAAACTGTGCTTACAAATATTTATGTTATCCCAAGATTTTTGACCAAAATATGTTTTTTTATAAATGCTATCAAAATTTACTGAAAGAAAGTTCTTATTTAAAATTATATGAATGATTCAGATGTCAGGTGTGGGTTGCATGTTTGGTCAAGTTCTTGGATCAATAAAAAACTATCCTTCTTCAGGTCCTTGCTCTTCTTGTCGCTTGCACGGTTGCTGTTAATGGACAATTTGGAGATGGAGGACATCATCATCATCACTTGGAAGAATATATTGACTACAAGGTAAAAATGAATCGTTGCTATGAATTTTTCACATGGTTGGTAATAATCCCAACTAAATATTATATCATAAAATGAGAAATATTTATTCACTTAATCAATACTTGACAAAAGAAAAATCTTGATTCAATGTTTTTTTCTGAAACGAATAATACTATCAATATATATATATATATATATATATATATATATATATATATATATATATATATATATATATATATAATATATATATATATATATATATATATATATATATATATATATATATATATATATATATATATATATATATATATATGGCAGTTCAGAGGAGCCGTGTTTTTTTTGTTATATTACCGTGTAGAACAATTTCCAAAGTTATAATTCTTTTACTTAATATTGCGTTCATTTTTAGGCTCCACCACACTATCACTGGGACTATGCCGTCCACGACCTCAAACATCACGATATTAAGAGTCAGTGGGAAACCAGAGATCATGACCAGACTAAAGGTATGTACACACTCTTGCAACCCGATGGT
Organism: Cynegetis impunctata; assembly: GCA_030704885.1. Taxonomy (NCBI): domain Eukaryota; kingdom Metazoa; phylum Arthropoda; class Insecta; order Coleoptera; family Coccinellidae; genus Cynegetis; species Cynegetis impunctata. Next base: position 401,449 of record JARQZK010000018.1, on the reverse strand, counting down.
CGCAAACGTATCGTAGAATACGTTGCTGGAAAACACGGAATCGACTACAAAGTCAAATACGAAGGACATAGTGAACACGGAGGAATTGGCGCCCTCAGCGGTTGAAATGCCCAACATGATATTACAGTAATTTTTTGCAGTCCTGGATTATTTGTAGGCTACTTCGATACCTGTGTTGTGTGTTATATTGTTTTGTTATTTCTTAGTCGTATATTCTTATGCAATAAAACTTGTTGACTACCTAATGATATTCTTATGATTTTTGGCATTTCTCCCTTTTGAAGATATATATATATATATATATATATATATACTATGTAAAAATATTGCACCGGACTGAATCAGCAAATATCTTAAAAACTAGCCTATTTAAGGCTCTTTCGAATGTGGTATTACATTTGTGATTTTTCTTTTTCAAAAGTCTTAAAATTCCAATTTTTTTCATTGAAGTCGTGCTACTTGCGAAATACTTCAAATAGAAAATAATACTTAATAAAAGGTGCAGGCGTCTTTTGTCGGCAAATTACAACGTGGTAGTTGTTGTAGAAAATATCTGAAACTGTTATTCATTACTCTTTTTCATTCATTGTTGTAGGTAGGTGTCCAAATAATGAACAGAACATAAGGTCGTATTAATTATTTCAATAGATTGTTAAATCATTGAAAGCAAATAAGGAAATTTGACCTGAAATTTGAATCATTATTTTCACAATAGATTTTCGAAATGTCTACCACCGACTCTTAAACACAACCTACATTTCCTCAAAAATTGTCCTTTCAAACGCCTTAAACTCAAATCAAATATTACAAGTGCTGCTTGATTGATTCGTTGACGCAATTCATTTGCCGATCGAATTGGTTTTCCATAGACCTTCTTCTTTCAAACATCCCCAATTTTGAATTGAGGTCTGGGGAGCGCGGGGGCCACACAATTGGTCCTAGCCTGCCAATCCATCTTCTTGGGAATGTTTGATCAAGATGCGCCCTTAGTGCACGAGCATAGTGTCACTCATCATTTTGCAACCCCATCCTTCTTCTTAATCAATCAAGCAGCACGTGAAATGTATGATTTGCAAGGCCAAGGATACTTTTTGAGAAGAGGTTGTGTTTAAAAGTCAGATTTAGACATTCCATAAATCTATTGTGAAAATAATGATTCAAATTTCAGATCAAAATTCTTTATTAGCTTTTGAAAATGCAAAAATCTATTGAAATAATTAAAATGATCTTATGTTCTGTTCATTATTTGGACGCCTACCTACAACAATGATTAAAAATAGTAATGAATAGTGATTTCAGATGTTTTCTACAACAACTATCACGTTGTAATTTGCCGGTAAAAGACGCCTGCACCTTTCATTAAGTATTGTTTTTTATTTGAAGTATTTCGCAAGTAGCACGATATGTGCTAGACTTTTGGAGAAGAAAAAACCACAAATGTTATACCATATTCGAAAGAGAATTAAATAGGCTAGTTTTTAAAATAATCTGCTGATTCAGTCCGGTACAATATTTTTTCACAGTAAATAGGCAAACTTTAGTTAAGGTTTTCGGACTAAACTTAAATTGAAACAACTCAAATATTTGTTGAGGTTAGCGAGCAAGTTTTTAATGAAATGATGGGTCGATTATCTCAACCTAATATTGATGATAGCTTAAGAAAAAAACCATAAGTTAGAAGTTATTGATATTCAAAACAGGAGAGAAAATGACCAAAAAGTATCGATTTTTGAAAAAAACATGGCAATATCTCGAAAACCAGAAAACTTTTACTGAGGTCATGTTGATGTTATCTTGACCTGAAGCCAATCTACCTCCAGTGTCACTCTAACGTGTTATTTACGGGACACCCTGTATATATATATATATATATATATATACATATATATATATATATATATATATATATATATATATATATATTATATATATATATATATATATATATATATATATATATATATATATATATATATATATATATATATATATACTTATATATATATATAAATATATATATATAAATTAATATATATATATATATATATATATATATATATATATATTATATATATATATATATATATATATATATATATATATATATATATATATATATATATATTTATATGAAAACATAGAAAAGTTGTTGAAACCGATTATTTCAGAAGACTTCTAACGCGTAGTAGTATTGAACAAAATTATCTTTGATATTTCGATATTTGGAGGGCACGTTCTGTCGAAACAATAATCGGGCTATGTTTTCTAAGTTTGACTAAGTTGCATCTTTTCAACATACCTTTTTCAAGAAGAGCTTTATTGTTAATAGATGACCTAGCACAAAGGCAGTTGAATTCTGTATATTTAGTTCAGAAATATTATAGAACATTTGAATAAGCAGTAACCATAAACATGAACAAAAGTATATTGAACTGAATTTTAAAACACTTTCAAGACAATACACCGATTAAAATTATATTATTATTTAGGGCTCAAAAAATGTTATTCATATATACATAAATTTTGTAAACCATTCATCAAAAAAAATTCATCAAGACATAAAACATAATGAATTTAACCATGATAATTCTCTAGATTGATTTCTAATTCAACAATTCATTCGTGCAATTACAAAACAAAACCGTTTCGTTTGGAGAATCATTCCCATTGTCGATTTCAATTATCGGAAAAGCAGTAAATATGTCTATCTAAAGATTGATTAATGCATCAGAAGTTGGAATCAAGCATATATTTCTTGCCAAAAATTAGTCGACATGTTAGTATTCAATCGGATCGTCTAAGTAAATACAATATCGAATTTACGTTAAGAAGATATCAATAAATTAATAGACCTTCAGACATAACTGGACCTTCACTATCTCCTGCCAATACGATCATGCGATGGCCAGAACCATTTCAAGTTCAACAGAATCAAAATTGAAATTCGTGGGCACACATTCAATTTAAAAACAATATTTTCAAAGAACTGTCTTTTTGCATTAATCGATGGAAAATTTTATCGCTTATTTCAACAGCGATGGAATAAATTGAAAAATTTAACCTTCAAGATTCTATTGAAAACAATGATCAGGTCGAAACTGTCGCCTGATTATAAAACCAAGAAAATTATTGTTTTAATTTTATTGAAAGAAGCAGATTAACTGCAGAAATTTATATAAGATCAATTCATATATATTAATAATAGTAAATATGCAGACATTCTTAATCTATAAACAGGATCACTGGACTCACAATATGTTAACAGAGGCTATGCAATACCATGTATCTTATGTTTAGATCAAATTTGTTATAGTTAGTAACAGTATATAGATTTTCGTGAATTTTATTTATATTATGATTTTTTCATTTTCAAAACATATTCTTCTTATTCCTCATCCTTGAAAGGGGAAAAACTATTTCTTCAAACTTTGCAATAAAAAAAATTAAATTAAAATCAATTGGCGAACCAAACATATAATATTGAATTATATTTATATATATATATATATATATATATATATATATATATATATATATATATTTGTTCAGAGAGATTCCCGCGGGTGGAAGTATTTGAATATTGAAAAATTTGGTTCTCGGAATGAACCGCGTAAAAGATTCGAAACATCTCGACGTTTAGGCTCCTTTTGCGAAGCCATCGTCAGGATAATTGGTAGGTAAATAATTCAGATACGTTCAGAGACTTCAGAGCTGACAGGAAGCAATACGGTTGGTGGAGTAGGCAGGTTGAGACCACGCAATCGTGTTGTTTCCGATTCCTTCTAATTCGATTCGTGGAGTAGGCAGATTGAGGCCACGTATCTGAATTATTCCCCTTCCAATTCTCCTGAAGTTGGCTTCGCTAACTGAGCCGAAACGTCGAGATTTTTCGAATCTTTTACGCGGTTCATTCCAAGAACCAAGTGTCATATATATATATATATATATATATATATATATTTATATATATATATATATATATATATATATATGTATATATATATATATATATATATATGTATATATATATAAATATATATGTATAAGTATATATATATATATATATATATATATATATATATATATATATATATATATATGTATATATATATATATATATATAAATTGATTGGGTGTTAACTTTTTGTTCAATTTTTGTAGATATAAATGACACCCGAGCACTTCAATGACTTTGGAAAACAACCTGTCATAAAGCAAAGATTTACTAAATATACCAACGGATAAAGCAGAGCCTCCAAAACACACTTCAGAAATTTTTTACCGAGACCATACGTTTCTCTGCTATTAGACTGCTTTAAATTACATATACTATATCTACCTACATTATTCCTGTGTAACATCTGTATCTGCTCAGGTACTGATAGCTGCATGAGAAAATCCTGACAGACCTTGTCAGAAATGGGAATACTTTGTAATATTGTGTTGGCAATGTTACTAAAGTATTCGTTGAACTTATCGGCGTTAATTTCATTGTTACTGTCAGATTTTGATGCACAGTTCTGTTTTATGATTTTCTAAGCAGCTTTAATTTTGTAAGGATGGTTTGAATAATACTCACTGGCTTTAATTTTAGCTTTAGATATTTCTGGTTTATAAACTTTCTTGGTAAAGTATATTTGTTTTTTTCATTTCTGGATTATTTGAAATTTTGTAAGATTCTCTCATAAGAGAACGCCTATCTCTTATCAGTCTAAGCTAAGATGTTCGGAGAACCAATTGATAGCAACTTTATCTTTTCTTGAAAAGCATGGTTAAAACTATCCTCCAAATAACTTGTAAGGATCTCACAACTATATTTCACATCTCCCTCCAACAATAAACCCCAATCTGTTAGGCTTAGTATGTTTAAAAGCTTTACTTTACTTTCTGTTGTAATAGGCCGTACAAGTTTCCTGAAGGAGTTATTTAATTACCTAAGCCTGTTTATTAAAGAGCATAACAAGTCTATGAATGTAACTGTGTCTGGTTCATCTTCCATGAACTTGACATTGAAATCACCTGAAGCAAAAATGCAGCGCAGACGAAAAGAATTCAAATACAGAAATATATATATATATATATATATATATATATATATATATATATATATATATATATATATATATAAATAAAGATATATATATATTAATATATATATTTATATATATATATATATATATATATATATATATATATATATATATATATATATCTATATATATATATATATATATATATATATATATATATATCTCTTTATATATATATATATATATATATTATTTATTCGAATTGTTGTTGCCTGTGATCTATTTTTAATCTCTTGATAATTATTAGCAATAACAGGCTGGTTGAATCTTAAAAAACTCGATATAATATAATCGAGTTTTTTAAGATTCAACCAGCCTGTTATTGCTTATAATTATCAAGAGATTATATATATATATATATATATATATATATATATATATATATATATATATATATATATATATATATTTCTATATTTGAATTCTTTTCGTCTGCGCTGCATTTTTGCTTATTTTATATTAATAATAACAATATGTCAATTTGAACAAGCTGTCGTTTGTCGCGTAATTCGCTACTTTTTCAGCATTTCGAATCCATATAATTACATCCATTAACGTGTTTATCATTTCCTAAAGGTGTTTAATATTCCCGCATTAGTACAAGAGTCTAAAAAAATTATTAGTTGTTGTAAGAATGAGAGGAACTCTTCTATATTTCTGCTCTTCGATAATTAATGAAAAGATTTCCAAATTTGATTGAATGATAAGTAAATATGCTGGGACAATCATTATAGATGAGAAATAATATTCAAGGATGAGTTTTTGTATGGAACAAAATTTCATTCTATATTTTTGCAAATGGGAACTTAGCTCACTCACTTATTCCATAGATCAGGATATCGGTTAAGCCACTATTATTTTTAAGGATTATAAAAATATTTCTTATTAGATCCTGTTGAGGGACTAATGAATTTATAATAATTCTTAACTCACCTCAGAATCTGATTCCTCGACATTGCCAACTCTTATAGAGGGAGTAGCCAGGACCTTTTTAGATTCAGCTTCATTTGATTCATGAGACGAAAGAGTTTCTTTTCCCATTGCATTTTCAACATGACGAAACTCTGATGTGGTACCATTTTTTCCTTGAGGTGTCTCTAGTGGCATACTGTAATTTTTGGAATATGATATGTAGAAATATATTCCTAAACTTATAATTGAATGTTTAGAACTCTAAATCAAAATAAAAATTCCAATAAATTGATCAATGGTTAAAAAAGGACCAGAAGATATAGTCTAGTCAACAAGTGCTTCTTGTTCAACTTTTTTCAGCAGTCTCGGAAAAATGTGAGCAAGGTGTAATTCGATTCGGAATAGTATGTAGATGTTTTTTGAAAAAAATGAAAATTGTGAAAATTATTAACAATATACTGAAAGAAAAACATAAAAGGGGTTTGGTTTTTTGCAAATATCTACAAAACTAACTGAGATTTTTGATATGTGCATTTCCTAATAGAGGGTTCTAACTCTCAGAACTGTAGGATTAGTATTGATGCGCAAGTCGATCCCATGTAGGACACTTTAATAATAAACATTATTTAAGCATGTTAAGTATGAAAATTGAGAAATCAAAAGATTCTAGCACTTGCTGGATAGGTGAATGAACAACAATCCAACGGCATAAAAATTATTAATTTTTTGCTGCTTCAATATGAACATTGCAAGTGTGATAACTGTAGATCTGAGATTCTTTTCCTTTTTTGGAGCTATTTTTGAAAGGGTTTGGAATAGATTCCAGTTAAAAAAATTTAAAAATTCAATTTTTCAGTTTTTATTAAAAATTTACTCAGTTGCAAAATGAAGTATGAACTTTTTTTCAAGAATTTCAATGATCCGTATCTAATTTTTTCCAAATTGTTATAAATAAATGCGCTGTTAATGAGAGAATAAAAAAAAATTTCCATGATTAATTAAAGATTTTAATTTTGCAACTCCATAAATTGTTGATAGAAAACAGAAGAATGAAATCTTTGCTGAAGCCTTTCGAAACTAGCTCCAAAAAAGAAAACTGATCTCAGATCTATAGTTCAACAATTATTAAATAACTATTGCATAACTAATTGAAAATCGCGATAAAATTTTTTTACCACCGGATTTTTGTTCATTCAACTATGCAGTAAGTGCACAATTTTTTCAATTCATAATTTTCATATAAAATATGGTTAAATAATGAAAAAATTCAAATAAAATCCATTTTTGTGTCAGTAATTGTTTATAACTTTAACAATTTTCGCGAGAGCAACTTTATTTTCTCAAAAATAGATCTATATGCGATTCAAAATCGAATCACCTTGCTCATATTCTTCCGAGACTGCTGAAAAAATATATTCATTTTGATTGGAAAAATATCCAATTCCAATGTCCTAAAAATTACAGAGTATTCAAAAGTTTCATTGAGTTTTTTTTATCAATAAACCGACTCTGATATCATTCCTTTATTCTAAGGTATGCAGAAAAAATAATTTTGATGTTCATATCTACTTGACCACCTGTTCCTAAAAAGTTTCATTTGCAAAATCTCATTCAATGAGTAGATACAGGCTTCCATAAGATATTTCTTGGTATAAGCTGTATGAACAAATACCGTTTCTAATGTGAACCAGTTACCACAATCTGAAACTTGAAATAGGTGAAAATTATTGAGAAACTTTTACCATTATAATAAGCTACTATCATGAAAGATAAACCTAAAGCATGTAAACTGTGAAGTCAACAGTTCACTTGATAATTGGTAAAAAATTCGGCTGTTTTAGGTTCTGACAAATAATTTCCATAAAAAATAAGAGATATCGCTAATGTTTCCTATAATGAATTAAGTATAACCTATCGAATATTTCAGGAAGTAGTAAACAATTCAATACTTATTCCACATAATTAATCATGTCTTCCAGTACCATTTCAATTTTTTATCTCTATTCATATTAACACAAGAGTTTCGATAAATCCGTATATCGAGAAATGATAATCCGTTATAAAAATAACACTGAATAAACGAAGTTTGGAAATTCAAGCAAGCAAACACATGGATTATTTTTATGTCAGTCACTCATAAAATTTAAAAATAACCGTATGCCTTTTACACAACTGTATACCAACGGGTTAGAACAATCGCAAACACAACAGTAATATTAATTTCAACCACACTTCAGGTTTGTGTAATATATAAAGCTCTCAATAAAATGATTAATAATATTACCTTAAACTAACTTTACGATGTTCTCACTCAGATCTATCTTAAGGCACACTGTCGTCTATGGCACGCCCCTCCACTTCGTTTCTATAGCGAGCTTTTCAAAATTAGAATTGTGGAGTACATCACTGAATTGAGAATTCAGTCTTTTCGATTATAATATATAGAGTCGCCTACGTAAAAATTTTACTCATTCTGAGAAAATAATATTGATCTAGTATTCATTTGAGTTAGTCTACTGGATAAATGCATTTTTTTTTGTTTGAAAATTAAAATTTTCCATCAACTGATGAGTGAAAAACCACTTTCAGCTTCATACAAATGATGATAAGCAGCAATAAAAAGACTATTATCAATTGTTTACGTTGAGTTTCTTTATGAAATGATCTTTGGAATTAAATTTATTTTTTATTAATCAATGGAATACATCAAAGTACAAAATTTAATCACAATAAAGCGATTGGTAAACAGCTTCATAACATATTCACCTTTGCCCTCTGAACATTAGTTCATTATGTTAAATGAGATTTTAACAGTGTCCAACACGCTAAACCTCTAATTATGTCGAGGGTTTCAATGAAATCCAAATCGTTGATTATTGTGCTAGTGCGCAATAACGTTTCGGATTAGTTTGAATATCCCGGAATAAATGAAGTATATTTTTCATACCCACATAACTGATATTCCAAATCACAAATAATAATCCAACGAATTGAAAAATAACTTTTCAGGCTTACAGCCTAAAAAATATGAAATGGTGCACCCCATCCCAGATATGAGTAAATGAACATGAACACTTCTTTTATTTTCAGACCAAGTTTTTGGAGAGTTTGGAAGAGTTTCACGGATTCTGGTAGACGATTCACTTTTTCAATCATAATCTTAACCTTTTCATCGGAAAGCTTCTTGACGAATCTGTTAAATTCTCCACTATATTCCATTTTATTCTCCAATAGCAAATATAATTCAGCTATAGGTAAAGCTGCATCTATTTCATCCAAGTAGGGCCTCAAGCTATTTTCTTTGGCATTTCCAGATACCTTAGTTTTTGGTACCGCCTTCATTGAGAGATGATAGAAGAATGCTAATATCTTCTCTATTTCGAAGCCTATGTCTGTCAGATACTTCTTCAGTTCGATATATTCAGGCTGAACTTTTATTGATTCCAACATTTCAGCAAATTCATTACTTTGGAAAAAGGTTATAGCTTCGCCGAATTCCTTGTCATTGGCGAGATGTTTATCAGAAATATTTTTCAAAATATTCCAAGGAACTAATTTAACGAATTCATCGAATTCTTGCAGAAGGATGATTTTTTCTTCGATTGCTTCCCTTTTTGATTCTGTCATAGGTGCATCCCAATTCATAAAACCATAAAATAGTTCTAAAATATCATCAAGTCGTGCACCCATAAGTCTGAGTTCTCTCCAAATACGCTTCACCTCTGGTTGTTTTCTCACATTCTCGAACATTTGGTAAACTTCATGAGATGAGAGCTGCGTGTAAAATTCTTGAAATGCAGTGCTTTTTTGTTTCTTCTCGTGCAACATAGCTAATAATTTTCCTATAGGAAGTATTAATTCCACATCATCAAAAAATGATCTCAAGCTACGAGCTGTTTCTTTTTCGTTTGGAATGGGATGCAATGAAGTTAAGAACTTGAGAAAAGACTTGAATGAATTATCCAGATTCAAGCCAAGTTGCTCTAAGTGTTTCTTCAATTTCCTCCATTCAAAATTCTGTTCTACATCTTCAAGCATATTGGCCCAAGCATGACTTTGTAGGAAAATTACTGCCTCGTTGAAATTTGTGTCTGTTCTGATGTGTTCCTCTGCAATTTGATCCATTCGATCACTAGGTATGATATTGCAAAAATCCTTCAGTTCTTCATTAAGTGATTTACCATGAACTTGCATCGGCAGAGTGTGTGCCACCATCAGTGTGACGAAGCCAAACAAAGTGTACTGAAAATAATGAAAATGATATCAATATTCATATTCGTATGTATTACTAAATGTCATTGAGTTGAATAATTCACATTAAGTATAAATAACACATATAATTACATGTTGAAATCCCATTTTTAAATCTCATAAATTCCACTTGCTTTTGACTTTGAAATTAATTTGACGTTTTGATCAATTTTTTCACAACGCATTCTACGACAAATATCTGGCTGTAACTATGATGCAACTGCTATCAATATTCAGAATAAATATGAAAACTTATAGTCCAGTCAATGACGGTAAAAAAAGTGTATTTATCCCATACAGCACCGATTTGTATGAAAATTTGGATTAAGGTTCTACTTACCATCTAATTCAAAGTCTACCCTGTGGCGGAGGTTGCTTTTTCTCTGGGGGTGGATGCCACTCCTTATTGGGGATGAAAAAATTTCCATTAAAAATAAGTACGAAAATCGATGAACTGACTAATTCTAAGCAACTTTTGTTTCATGAAGAAAAAAAACCACGTTTTCAGATTATTTTCGCGAATAACTGGAAAAATATGCATTCTGTCGAAAAACCTGTAGAAACCAAAATTATAGCTTATAAAAAAAGAAAATCGTGTATTTATGATGTATTCTGACCCAATACAAACAAAATTATTGATTGTCGAAAGTTGATTGGTATTTACCACTACGGGTACTCATCAATATACTAATACATATTCTAATTTCTACAAAAATGTGCTTTTGGTTTTTCCCCATAACTCGCTTAGTTTTCAAGCAATCAAATCCTTCAAAAAAGCATTTTGTAGGTTTTTTTAAGAGCTATAAGGTCATCGGAATAAATTTCAGATCTTATTTTTAAAAAGGTTCATGCTAATGACCATATCTTACTTAATTTCTCTTTCAAACTCAAAAAATACACAATTTTCTTTGTTTTTTATAAGCCATAAATTTGCTTTCCACATTTTTTTCGATAGAATGTATATTTTTCCAGTTATTCGCGAAAAAGAATCTGAAAACGTGGTGTTTTTGCCTGAAAACCGACAATTTCACCCACGAATATGTGGAAAAGTATTGACTTTCAGAAAAAACTTCATATCACAAAAGTTTATTCAATTTATTGATTTCCGTACTTATTTTCAATGAAAAATTTTTCATCCCCAAGAAGGGGTGGCATCCACCCCCAGGGAAAAAACAACCCCTACCACAGGGTAGACTTTGAGATAGATGGTAAGTAGAACCTAAATCCAATTTTTTATGAAAATCGGTGCTGTATGGGACAAATACACGGGAAAAGGGTCATTGACTGGACTATTAATGTTTATTTTGTTTCGAATCATCTGCTAATTACTTAATGAGAAAGAATGAAATTTTGTCATTATATTCTAAATTCATTTAACGTTCAAAGCCATTTTCATCGGAAATATTGTTAAAACTTGTATTTACTAACGTAGTGATATAAGTACACCAGTACGAAATATAAGAAAACAACAGAACTTGTTAATAGAGTACCAGTAGGTACAATAAGAGCAAGTTTTCGAATATAATATAATCTTAGATATAATTGTATAAACATCCAAACACAGATTAAAATTCGTCAATCCACGTAATAGCTTCAATTAAACCATAAATTCGGTACCTAACAAAGAACTACATCGGTGGTATAACTAAAAGGATCTATGATAAAGTATGATCTCGAGGTAGATAAAAATAAAAAATAATATTGCTGTTGAAATATTTTATGCCATAGTGACCATAAATTATTCGTTATAATATTTTTCAATATATTATATTGAAATACTTGAAAAATCAAGGTTCAGGAGGTGAAAAAAGGTTCAGGAGTTATAATAGGTTTTGTAGTTGGACAAAAAGTTGTAGTTCTACAAAAAAAGACTTCAGGTTTGCAGATTCTCTCCTCCCGTCGCTAGCGAGGCTCAAAAAAGACTTAAAAGCCATTGTGCTGCCGATTTTCTGAAAATTTTCCAGGGGAGGACCCCGCTCTACTGGAGATATCGAATACCCCCTCCGGTAAGGCTATATATATATATATATATATATATATATATATATATATATATATATATATATATATATATATATATATATATATATATATATATATATATATATATATATATATATATATATATATATATATATATATATATATATATATATATATATATATATATATATATATATATATATATATATATATATATATATATGAATTTAATAAATGAAACTATCTTGTCTTCAAATTCCCAAAATTATATTAATCAATGTACAACCGGTTTCGTTGTTTCAGAACAACATCTTCAGGTACAATATAATTTCTACACTAATGATACAAAGAATCTCAATTAAAAATTGTAAATTCAGTCAACATTGATGAGGACGAAAGACGAAACAAATTTAAAATTTTCTTCACGTACGAGAAACAAATTACTAATATTTATTTATCATAAATTAATAATTTGTTTCTCGTATGTGAAAAAAATTTTAAATTTGTTTCGTCTTTCGTCCTCATCAATGTTGACTGAATTTACAATTTTTACTTGAGATTCTTTGTATTTTAGACTATCTCTCATTAGTATAGAAATTATATTGTACCTGAAGATGTTGTTCTGAAACAACGAAACCGGTTGTACATTGATTAATATAATTTTGGGAATTTGAAGACAAGATAGTTTCATTTATTAAATTCATCTTACTACCCAAATATGGACAATCTACAAACATTACATCTATATATATATATATATATATATATATATATATATATATATATATATATATATATATATATATATATATATATATATATATATATATATATATATATATATATATATCAGTGGCGGAGTGGCTTTTTGCGATGGGAGGGATATGACTTTGTGTGAAATTCTATAAGTTTTTCGTCTAAAGTTTTATTCGTTGATAAAAATAAGTACAAAATAAGCAGAAAAAAAATTCTTTGGCTTAACATCGCCTTGACGAATTAAATATTTCTTCCACACTTTCAACTAACGAGATCAGCAGATGTGGCAGTAAAAAAATTTTTGATAAAACTTGACAGTTTTGATGAATTTATCAGCGGCTTTGTCAACTTCGTATAAATCAGGCTTGAAAAACACCGAAAAGTTTTTTGATATATTTAGTCTTATCAAGGAGGTCTCGGTAGCCCAGCGGTGAGGCGTATCTCTTGTAAAGAGAGGATTGTGGGTTCGAGTCCCACCTTGCTCTTGAGTTTAGTGTAAGTCCGGAATTTAGTGGCTCAAAATTAATCTGTTGGGTAATGACTTAGATTCAAGCCCATTGGCCGTTCGGAACAGGCGTTAAACTGTAGGCCCCTGGAGTTAATAAAAATAGTCTAGTCAACAAGTGCTCTTTTGTTCACCTTTTTTCAGCACTTTCGGAAAAATAAAAGCAAAGTGTTATTCGATTTTTATCATGTAGATGTTTTTTGAGAAAATTAAAAATTCGCAAGCAAAAATTGTGAAAGTTATAAACAATATACCTACTGAAAAAAAAGGGGATTGGTTTTTTGCCAATATGTCAAAAAATAATTGAGATTTTGAAATCTGAAGAAAGATTCAAAAAGAAGAAGAAATTTCCCAAAAGAAAAACTCAACTTCCGGAACTGTAGAATCAATATACATAATTTTCTCAGAGAGGTTAAAATACTGCTGAAAAGCGGTAACTTCGTTTGGACAAGTCACGCCCATTTAGGACACTTCAACAATAAACATTGTTTAACCACATTAAATATGAAAAGTTACTGAATCCGTGAATGAACAATAATCCGGCTATAATAGAAATGTTTTAATTAGTTATGCAATAGTTAACAATTTTTTAGTGCTTGAGCATCAAAATTGTGATAACTGTTCAAGTATAGATCTGAAATGTTTTCATTCTTGGAGCTATTAAAGTAAATCCCTGTTGAAAAAATAAAAAAATTCAATTTTTCTGTTTTTTATTAACAATTTACGTAGTTTTGCAAAGTCAAAATTAAATTTTTTTCATGAATGGTCCGTTTTTTATTATCGGGAGTTACATGGAAATGGTTATTTTCAATGTTCATCTCCTATTGTTTGAAAAATTGTTATAAATAAATGCTTTGTTTATAAAAGAATCAGAAAAAAAAAGTTCTGATTAGAGTGTTCAATTTTGCAACTAAGTAAATTGTTACTAAAAAACTAAAAAATTGAACTTTTTAACAGAAATCTATTCTGAGGTCTTTCGAAACTAGCTCCAAGAAAGGAAAAAAATATCAGATTGATAGTTCAATAGTTAACACACTCGCAGTGTTCTTTTTCCAGCAGCAACAAACTATTACTTCGTTAATTTCCATATTCAATATAGTTAAATAATGTTTATCGTTGCAGTGTCTCAAATGGGCGTGATTTTCGTGAGCCAGATTACCTGTTTTCGGCCGTATTTTTACCCCTCTGAGAAAATTATGAATATTTATCCTACAGTTCCGGGAGTTGAAAATTTGTTATAGAAAATTTCCTCCTCTTTTTGTATCTTTATTTAGATATCAAAATATCTATTAGTTTTTGAGATATTTGAAAAACAAACTGTTTTCTTTTTCTTTCAGTAAATTGTTCATCACTTTTACAATTTTCCCGAACGGAACTCAATTTTTTTCAAAAACTATCTACATGCTATTTGCTCATATTCTTCTGAAACTAATGAAAAAAGTTGAACACAAAAGCACTTGTAAACTAGACTGTATTTTCATGATCAGTAAATCTTTCTCCAAGATTCATGATGTAGAATTCCAGGGCATCGCAAAAAAATTTTTACTAATTCGACAATTTTTATTAACTTCAAAATATTATGGAGTAATTAAATTGACAATCAAATCCAAAATTCAGTCCTATTTTTCAAAGAGCTCATACTCTACATTGAAAAATATTCGAAATATTAAATATTGATTGAAAATATTGTAAATAAAACTTCACAGTTTTTGATTTTCACTATATTTTGTTAACATGACAATTGTTTCGCCAAAACACAGTGGCTTCTTCAGCGATTGATTGAAAATCCTCTATGAGCAGAAGTCAGGCTCCTCGAATGTATACAGGAATTTAATAGGTCACTATTGCTCATATTGATCGATCAAACTTACTAATTCAACATTGAATAAAATATGCTCAAAATTACTAGTTACTTTATAATGTTAAAATTATGCCCATTTCTGATTGGTTCGAAGCGCGGAAATTATACAATACTCAATTGCACAGCCGTCACAAAAACATATCTAGGTGATATTTTTATAATTGCACATACATAATAGCAGAAGAGGTGCTAGTGCTTAGTAAATTTCATGTAGAGGTACTTAAATACGTACATAGGTACGAAGACTTTTATTCAGTTCTGTCATAATTATCGTAGGCTGATGGGGGGGATTGATCCCCTTGATCCCCCCCCCCCCATCTACGCCACTGATATATATATATATATATATATATATATATATGAAACTTTCTCTGGTAATTTACTGAAAGATAAAAAGAGAGGTTTGGTTATCTGCGAATAAATCAAAAACCAATCGTGGTTTTTGATATTTAAAATAACATTCAAAAAGAGGAGGAAATTTCCTATAACAAAGTCTCCCGACTCCCGAAAATCCATAAACTGAAACATTCACAGAAAGCCGTATTTTTTCACCTGAACGAAACATTCTGCAAATTGCAGCTACGAGTATAACGTACTTGTACTTGCAAACATACGTGACATATCAACTTGGAATATACAATACATACATGAAAACCCTACATCACCACATACATGCACATGAATATGTAAAATAGATTAAATGCCATACCTGTCAAATTCCCTATATAGAAAGCATTAGGAATCGTCGTTATTCTTCAGGCAGCAAGGAAAGGAAAAGGGATTCGTGTAAATAATAGTATTCTACATAGTATATATTATGTAAATGCGTATCTAGGAAGACATAAAAAAATAGTTTTTTTTGATAATTTCAATGATCTGTTTTTTATTGTCGGAAGCTGCATAAAAGTAGTTTTTTTTTCGTCTCCTATTGTATGAAAAATTGTTTTAAACAAATGCTTTGTTTATAGTAGAATTGAAAAAAAATGTTATGATAAATAAATTGTTTTTATTTTGCAACTACGTCAATTACTTACTAATAAAACACTGAAAAATTAATGTTTTCAAATTTTTTTAACATGGATCCAGTCAGAAGCCTTTCAAAACTAGCTCCAAGAAAGAAAAAAAAATTTAAAATTTACAGTACAACAGTTATCACACTTGCAATGTTTTTGTTCAAGCAGCAACAAATTTTGAATTTATTGTATAAATAATTGAAATTTTTTTATTTGGCGAATGCGCTTCATTAGCTACTTGGCAACGCGTTCCAAGTAATTTATAATTCTTCACATAGAAGCATTCTCCATGAAGAAATACTTGAATGTACCAAGCCTAACGATGATCCGTCAAACGATGTTGAAGGTTATATATTAAATTGAATGTTAATTACATAAAATATCCTTCCGATGTTTTGGAACACCAACTTGATACACTATGAATAATTAATTATTCATCGAATCAATAACCGAATTTCATCTATCGATTAATATCAGAATTATACCCATCACATCATATAATTATATCAGACTCAGACAGAGTAATCTGCTCAGCCTTGGAAATCATCTCTTTAATTGACATTTTTTGTCAAAATCTTGCCACATTATTTTAATTTAACAAAATCTTCTTTACTATCAAACCGAAATATGGCGGCGACGATTGAAACTGTTGAAAAATGCATGCGCCATATTACTCCGCATATGGAGAATATGGACACGAAGGTCACTATTATTGGTAGTGGAGCAGTTGGTATGGGAGTCGCGACAGCATTGCTGATTCAAGAAATATCGAAAAATGTCGTTCTTATTGACATGGATGGAAGAAAAGTAGCTGGAGAAGTATTAGATCTCCAACACGCAACACCTTTCTTGAGTAACAGTCAAGTATCGGGGGGAACGGACTATACTCTTACCAAAAATTCGAAAGTATGCATTTTAACTGCTGGAGTAAGACAAGAGGTAGGTGAGAGTCGACTGAGCTTAGTTCAAAGGAACGTTGATGTCTTAAAGAAAGTCATTCCTGCGATTGTGGAACAGTCACCAAATTGCATCCTAGTGGTTGTAACCAATCCTTGTGATATTTTAACATATGTAACTTGGAAATTGAGTGGTTTTCCTCAAGAAAGAGTATTTGGATCCGGTTGTGATTTGGACTCGGCTAGATTCCGAGCCTTATTGGCCCAGAAGTTTGGAATTGCTGCTAACAGTGTTCATGGAAACATTATTGGTGAACATGGAGATTCCAGTGTTGCTGTCTGGTCGGGAGTTAATATAGCGGGGTTATTCATTAGCGATATCCATCCTGCAATTGGGACAGAAGCCGATCCGGAAAAGTTTACTGAAGTACATAAAGCAGTTATACAAGGTGCATACGATGTCATTAAACTAAAAGGTTACACGTCTTGGGCCATTGGATATACTGTCGCAAATATCGTGAAGGACATTTTAGATAACGTTTTTGCTATCCATATGCTAAGTGTTAATGTGTCAGGGCTGTATGGCATCAAAGAAAATGTTTTCCTATCATTACCAACCATTTTGGGCTCGAAGGGAATTCACGATATAATTCTTCTAATGTTAAATGACGAGGAGCAGCAGAAACTTCAAGGATCCGCTAAAATATTGTGGGATGTCCAAAAAGATATTGCATTCTGAGGAAAATTGATAACTGCTCAAAATCTGCAAGTACCATTATTCACAACAGATTTTTTTATATCAATAAAATAATATGAAGGACTATACTTTTCTTCGATTCAAATTATCATTCAATTAATATAGTCCAGTCAATGACGGTAAAAAAAGTATAAACATACAGCATTGATATGTATGAAAATTTGGATTTAGATTCTACTTACCATATATTTTTCATTGAAAATAAGTACGGAAATCGATGAATTGACTAATTCTAAGCAACTTTTGTTGTATGAAGTTTTTTCTGAAAGTCAATACTTTTCGACTTATTCGCGACTGAAATTGTGGTTTTTCTGGCAAAAAACCAAGTTTTCAGATTATTTTTCGCGAATAACTGGGAAACTATGCATTTAATCGAAAAACTTGTGGAAAGTAAAATCATAGCTCATAAAAGTACAAAGAAAATCGTGCACTCATGATGTATTCTGACACAATACAAACGGAATTATTCCTTGTTGTAAGTTGATTGGTATTTACCACTATGTGTATTCATCAATATAATGATATACATATTCTAATTTCTACAAAAATGTGCATTTGGTTTTTTCCCCATAACTGGCTTAGTTTTTAAGCAATCAAGTCCTGTAATAAATTTGGTTTTCAGATTTTATTTTTAAAAAAATTCATGCTAAAAGGGCTCAAAAAAGGTACTTTGAGCGAACACACGCAAAGTTTAAAGGGCCATATATTACCCAATTTTTATCATATAAAAAAACAATGAAACGCCAAAATTTTCAAATAAGATAAACACACAATTTCATACTCGACAAAATTTTCGTATCATTGATAGTTTTTGAGTTATTTTGAAGAAAAGGCGATTTTTCGCTAAATTACGAAATTTTTTTTCCAAGAGAAGTATTTTAAACTGGTCAAACACTCACAACTTATTATAAAAACAAAAATGAAGTGAATTGTAAAGTGGCAACGATTTTTTTCAAATGGGGTGGAAGAGAGGGTGAGATTTTCACTATTTTTTTCCAACGAAAAAATAGGAATCGACATTATTCTCTTCATAACTCGCTTAGTTTTGATGCTAGGAACTTTTATAGAAATATAAATAAGGGTGTTTTAAAGAACTTTAGTAAAGTTCCATAAGTTTTCCCCGAAGAATGCATTGGTTTTTGGTTATTGTACGTAGAAACTTTCCATTTTTCCGATTGCAAATACCAGTCAACTTTCAACAAATAATAATTCCGTTTGTATTGGGTCTGCATACATCAAAAAGACACGATTTTCTTTTTTTTAAAAGCTATAAATTTGTTCTTCACATTTTTTTCGATTGAATGCGTATTTTCCAGTTATTCGCGAAAAAGAATCTGAAAACGTGGTTTTTTTTTGCCTAAAAACCGACAATTTCACCCGCGAATATGTGAAAAAGTATTACTTTCAGAAAAACTTCATAAAACAAAAGTTGCTTTCTTTTAACGCAGTTATTTTCAATAAAAAAAATTTCACCCACAAGAAGGGGTGGCATCCACCCCCAGGGAAAAAGCAACCCCCGCCACAGGGTAGACTTTGAAATAGATGGTAAGTAGAACCTAAATCCAATGATTTATGAAAATCGGTGCTGTATGGAATAAATACACGGGAAAATGGCCATTGACAGGACTAATAATGATATTACTTACCTACCTACTCTACAAAGTTGATTCTGATTGTATATAATCAGTAAAGTACTGACTACTAACTGATGATGTTTTCCCTCACATTTTATATACCTAATTCATGAATAATTCCATTGAGTTAGCATCTCCAAATATTATTATGATACTCGATTAGTGAAATTGAATTTTCAATTTGTCCCATAGAGACCCTACATTATCATAGATATTCAAATTAACTATAAAAAGATTATTTCTTCAATTCTTTCATAATGAATTCTAGAGAAATAGGTTGTATCGGATAATTATCCGATTTCTTGATTCACTTTGCCCTAAGCCCGCAATGTTTAGGGCCCCCGTTACAAAGAAAGTTTATATTAAAACATTTGAGATACAGAACAAGATGAAAGATTTTGTTGAGTAGTGGTACTATCAGTTTACATTATTGGGGCCAACCCTTCTGTAGTTGACATAGGATGGAGGATAATCAGTTTTCGGTGCTTTTAGTTTTCTATTAGCCTGGGGTGGCTGGACATTAGGATGAAGGAATAGGACACAGAAAGGATGTAACTTGATCCCTTTGACGTTTTGTGTTTCGATATTTACGGAACATAGTCTTCGGTTTTTTCCTCCGATTATTGAGCTGTAAAAAATTACACAATTTCATACAAAATAACTGGTTATCGACATCCCCACTTCAAACACTAAGTAAAGAATGAACCAATACTCGTTAAGTCAGATCAGGCAGTTTGTGTGATTTCAGCTGATGACTACTTATAGACAAGAAACGCGAATTAGTTATGTAGATGTTGTTATAATTTCAGGTAAGATCAGTTTAAAGTAGTTTTTTTGCAGTCCTTGGAAATGAAATCATTAATTCAGAAAATGAGAGAACTGTCTGTTGTATTCACTATGATCATATCCCCAACCGAAAAGAAGTTACAACTTAGTCTCCATCATGTTGATGGCGTAGCAAAAGATCTATTCAATGTATACCCACGAGATCTGACCAAGGATGAATTAACAACTTAATTGACAATTTATATTTAGCTGATAAAGATGGCCGTGAACAACTCAGGAGAAGGAAACGTGAACTGTGCAGTCAATTTTCTAAACAATATTCACAAAAAAGGCTTTGAATATATTATATTACCGCAAATTTGTATGTGCTCAAATCAGTTTTCGTTTCAACTGGTGACAGAGCCTTCAGAAAAATGACGCTCGTAAAGAACATCGTGAGATCTACAATGGAAGACGACACAATGAATCGTTTGATGGTTCTAAGTATTGAGCACGACTTAGTGAAGAAAATGAGTTTTTTCGGCAACCGTTCGGAAAGTATCACTTCCCGGGTGCCATTTCTTTGAGAAACTAGCATTTTTCCGACCTAATCCGGGAAGTACGTACTTCCAGGACTAGGCGGGAAAGAATAACATCGTTGTTGTCATCGTCAATATGAAAATTTTGGTATCATACTATACCAGCGAAATAACTACAGCTTTTTGACAGTTCGAGATTTTGTTCTACGAAGAAATATAATAAAGAAATATGTCTCATTGAAAAATAGTGTACTCAACAAGTCCGAAAACAGATTTTTTGAAATCACAGAATTCCAGAATTTTGTCTACTCATCTAAAAAAAGACAGTATTTTCAGGACTTGTTAAGTAAATTACTATGCTGAGATGTGCTAGATGACTTTGCCAGATTAAAGGGAATCAAAGTTAAATTGTAGATATTCGAACAATTTCATATTAACTTGAATTTGTTTTATTTTTTTAATCATTATTTGTGCTGTAGATAAAAGATGACTTTGAACTAATATATATTTTGCTATTCACACTTTGCATCTTAAAACAAATTTGAAATACCTAATATTGAATATTTACATACCTTGAAATTTTGTGGTTAATTTTCAATTAACTTTTGATAATTACCTCTTTCATTCTTTTTCGTATATATTTCCAGCGCTGACAGCTACTTCTCTTCAGGGGATGAAAACATGACATGAAAACATTCCCTGAAGAGCAGTCGCAGTCAGCACACGAATTATTAAGGGGAAAACAATGTTAAATTTTAATTAATGAAGAAGATTGTTTGGTATATGAAATTATTTTTGCGAATATAATATAACCTAATAGGTACTTTAAGATACCGTCATTTAATTTCTTACTAGTTGCTATTGTGGCACCACCCTTATTTAACGCGTTTTGACAGACACTTTTGCGTACACGGAGAGAGTCCTCCGTACCTCTCTACCCGTAATACTGGTATCTTGTAGTGTCGAGTCGGCAACTGAAAATACACGTCGTGTTATAAGTGTAACATAATTTGATCAATTGTCTTCTATATTCATTTCCTTTAATTGATGCCCGGCGACATTATTAATTACGAACTAACATATGATATTATTTACTCATTCGATTCTATTTAAAAAAAATATATTTCCTGAAGAAAATTCCACTGAAAACGAGGAATTCAGTAGTTTGAATTGGAAAATCTATTCGATGAATTTAAACAAGACATCTTTACCCAGAAAAATTATTACACTTCAGTTTGGAAGTATTTTCAAAAACCACAACAAAATGGTAGTAATATCAAATCGTTCAAAGCTCGTAATTTATCCGATAATTTCGCTACTTGGTCCTGCGATGAAGTTTCCACTACGTTATGACCTTCATTTCCCTTCAGTAATCATGTATTTCACCCTTTAAGGGTCACCATACCTGTAGCTAGAGTTGCCAGATATCCGGTTTTTTACCGGACACTCCGGTTCTCTTTATGTCTGTTCAGACTACATCATCTCGATGAAGTGGTCGAACGATTGTCCGGTTTTTCTGAAAATTTTTAAAACATTTGGCGCTTGGGACGAAAACCAACAAGAAAGTTCGACGATTAAATAGTTCGCGAGCACCCCTTGTGTGTAACTCGCCCCCGGCCGTAAGAAAGTTGATATGGTATTCAGCAAGTTTTCAGACAATCAATTACAAGAATACTGAAAATGCCCTAAAGGATTACCAAAGAGCACTAGCTTATATAGAGAAGTGGTATTCTATTGAAAATAAGATCTATAACATTCAGTTGTTTGGATGTCGAAAGCCTCTTCTTGTGGTGCCGTACCCGATTTTAGGGCGTGGCGACCTCTCTACAACTACTCGTGCTGTGCGTGATACAGCGATACACGAATAGAAGGGACCTACAGTTTTACGACGGTTCCGAACGTCTTTACAGAGAGGCTTTACTAGGCAGAATACTGCTCGGTGGTTTGCCATTGCCTTCCGAGAGGTGGCTCCGCATAAATTCGTTGTTCCGGCCGGGATTCGATCCAGCGACCTTCTGTTCAGTAGCCCAACGCACTGACCACTGAACTACGGAGCCACTAGGCGAAAGCCTACGCTAGATAAATTGATTGAGTTATGGTCATTATGGAGGGAGCAAACTATACCTGAAAAGGTTTATGAATTACTAAATGCGATCATGAATAAATCAAAGTGTTTATACTTGGAGGCAACAATGAAGCTGCCCCAAATTAATTGAAATTTTTGTAGTATGTGTGTAGTGTTCCTGTATATAATGCTATTTTAGAATTAATTATGCATTTTTTTTTATTTGAGTGCTAGTTGCACTGAATTCAGAGATTCCATCTAAGACAATAAACCTTTGTTAAAAGCAGTAAAATGCATCGAATGCTAAATTTTAAAAAAGTAAATTAACTGTTGATTTAGTATTCGTTACAACATAGCAGGAAGTTAGTTGCTAACTTTAAGGTTTTTGTGATCTACCAATCTTTGTCAACATATCTGGCAACCCTAACTATAGCTATTGACTTGGCCTTCTTGGGCAGTAACGTAAAGGTATTCATATATATCTTATGAAACCTGAAATTATATTTGAAAGTTGAAGAATTCTTCTTAGAAAGAAATCAAATCATATGAGTTTAACATGAACTACGTTCACATAAAATTTTACTAGCTAAAATGTATGACTATTTTCAAAATAATTTTATTTTATCAAGAAAATCTTGCTGTTAATAGATATTCTTCGCAAGTTTATTATGAAAAACGGTTATGAAAATTCATGTGAGAAAGCTTCGATGAATCATGAGTTACTTAAACTGATCCGTAAACGAGAATGATTCATATAAAAAATATATGAAAAAAATACAAAAACTCAAGCAAAACTGTACCGAGGATTTGGAAGCTTCCATAATTTATTAGAGATATTCAGAAAACACATTTAATTTCAATGAAATAAGAGCTTTCATTTCATCAATAAAATTGATATGACTGAACCCAGAAATGGGTGTATCCCATTATTCAGGACTAAACATTCTGATATCATCGATGAGAAAATATGCAGTCATATCGATAAACCAATTATTGTAATGGTGGGATGAGCAGTAGGCAATAAGTTTTTCGGGATAGATTCCGTAGACTTGTAGTCTAAATATAACATGACCGGGAGAGATGTGAAACGGTGTGGTGGTCAAACATGTGGAAATTATTGTTATTATAAATATAATGGGGAATGCTAATGCTAAACCTCATCCGAAACCGAGGAATAAAAAACAAGTGCGATGGAGATCAGCAGGTAAGAAGAAAATCATTGTTTGCATTCATCTTCCATTTTCATAATGTAGGGTACCTAACCAAAATTCAGATTATTAATGTTATTTTTAACTCAACGCGCTTGTTTTTCAAGAGTATATTTTTATCTTCTGTTGGCGAATCTTTACCTTCGATTAGTAAATATATATTGCTGAAAGTGAATCTGCGAATAATTAATTTCAGGCTTTGTTTTTGAGATTAACTATCAGGTTGTACCTTTAAAGGTACAACAAAAGTCATACGTTCCTCTAATAGAAAGATATATCTTGCGTTTTCTGATAGTATTGATCTTTTAAAATAATTTTCTAATCCTCAAAATGAAATAAAATCAAATTTGGGACCTAAACATTGCGAGTGTTTTGGAAAATTTTCTCAAGCTTTGAGTTTTAGGGATATGATTAAATCACATACCTATAATCAGCTATTTTTCAAATAAGTTTTTAATTGATTCTGTGAGTGAACTGACTAGGTCGTTATTTGATATTGATTTCAAGTTTTGAGGTGTTTCATTTGAATATATCAAATTGAGGACGTAACAAAAAATAAATTTTTTTTGCTACGACAGCTTAATTTCGGAGTTTTTCTTGATTCTCTGTTAATAATTTGAAACTCCCACTTTTGAACTTTATATTAGAAATTTTATGGAACGATTAGTATTTTATAGAACATGAATTAGCACATAATTAGTATAACAAGCTACATGAATTCAAACACAATAATGAATCCAACAAACACAAACAATCCTAATTCTTCAATAGCATCCACTAATAGTCTAAGATCCCACTTCTCGATTCTGCAGGTATCTGTTTTTTGGATTCAACCAATTTTAAATGAATGTTAAGATAGTATGCAATGTATTAGGGATAGGTTGCCTATAAAAAATTAGCCGCAGTTACCTTTAATTAATTTTAGTATAATTAATTCGCTAATATAAATTGTACAACTACATGTTTTTTCCAAGAATTTCACGCCATTTGAAAGATAATAATGTCACGAATTGAAAACAAAATGGTTGCCAGCTCTCAGTCAGCCGCAGCGTTAGGGTTGCCAGGTGTGAAGAAGTATATCAGCGATAATTTTTTGCACTCACCCGTTTTTTAAAAACTTTTAATACAAAATTAAAGTTTCATATATACTAATTACAAAAATCCTTGGTTGCCAGTTGGAAAATGGCCGCAATCAGAGGTTGCCAAGATTTCAATGAACGTTTCTCGCTCCAGGTAAGTGGAAGCGCAAGATAGAAAAAATGCACGCATTGTTATGTGTTGTAAACAAGGAAAAATCATGACAGCTTTGACACTTATATCATAATGACAGTTTACGTATAGTAGATATACGTATTGTCTCGCTTAAAAAAGATGAACACGTCACTTTCTCTCGTTTACGAAAAGTGAAAACTTCGTTTTCTATTTATTACGGATTGTTTGTTGTTCTTATTTGTCATTTTTGAAAATGAAGACGACTCGAAGAAAAAATTGCCATGCATTTTCTGTAGAATTGTAAAATTTTTAAAGAAAGTCACAAGTTTTGACTCGAAATTGATTCCACCTTGTTGGAAATCATTAAAACAAAAATTGCTGAGAACTATTTTCATAAATTGCATGCAGCAAAATGCAACTGAGCTATGTTGTATTACCTTTAATCCAGAAGACTACGGTTGGTCAGTAAATGATGGTAATAACCAACGTGGTTCATTGACAATCTAACACCAATGACTGTAGAAGATATCCTGTCAGCATGAAAAGAATTAACTTTAGATGAACACCAACAAGACATAGAGGAGAATATAGAAGTAGATGATGGCTCTGATTCAGATGCTATTGACACCGATACAGACAATAAGAAATATTGAAGATATATATAATTAAAAGATTTGCATTTAGAATAACCATAATGTTCAATACATAATTTGTAAAAAAAAATGATTTTTACTTTTTCAATAAAAAAACTTTGAAATCGAAATTGTTTAACGTCATCATGCACTAAAATTTATGTTTCATAAATAAAAAGTAAAAAATTACTAGAACTACAACTAAACTGCATCATACTTTTGTTTACAGCACATAACAATGAGTGCATTTTTTCTCTCTTGCCACTTACCTGGAGCGAGAATCGTTCATTGAAATCATGGCAACCTCTGTTTGCGGCCATTTTCCAACTGGCAACCATGGACTTTTGTAATTAGTATATATGAAACTTTAATTTTGTATTAAAAAACAGGTGAGTGCAAAAAATCAACACTGATATACTTCTTCACACCTGGCAACCCTAACGTTGCGGCTGACTGAGAGCTGGCAACCATTTTGTTTTCAATTCGTGACATTATTATCTTTCAAATGGCGTGAAATTCATTGAAAAAATATATAGTTGCAATTTATATTAGCGAATTAATTATACTAAAATTAATTAAAGGTAATTGCGGCTAATTTTTTATAGGCAACCTACCTCTAATCCATTGCATATCTTAACATTCATCAAAAAAACAGATACCTGCAGAATCGAGCAGTGGGATCCTGTACTATAAACAATCCCCAATAGAACAAATTCAACTAGAAGTTTAACACCCAAATCTTCTGAACAACCGGTCGATTGGATGTGCCGATCCACAACTTCTATTTTTTGTAGAATAGGTGTAACATTGAGCATAGTCAAAATTACGCGTAATGGATTTTTGAAGTCATATTCTTAAATTTAATAATCGAGATTATACATCAACTAAATCAGAGTGGCTTGTTTCCACAGTTGCCATATTTACTCGACATATAAATATGTTTCAGGCTATTTACCTGATCGTAGAAACTTCTTCATGGGTACCAGATTGAATGAACATGTCAATTGAATTTTGGAACATTGTATACAGACTAATAGGCCAAGCTACAGAGATTTTTTCATGTAAAAAGTGTTAGAAGAAAACCAGCTCCGCCATTGTGTGTAAAATAGTTCCACATGATATAGTGATATGTTTTTCACTCGACTTTATTATTTATATCTTTGTTATTAACAATTTTATGCAAAATTTTTTTTTAGTTCTTTGCTTATTAAATTGAAACTATCAGAGTAATCGTGATGGTGTCAATAGAGTTATTGTAGAAAATGAAAAGACGAAAAAAATGAGAGGTCGGACGACTCGATCAGACCCTTAGTCTAAGAAAAAATTGGAAAAAACCGGCCAAAATGCAGTTTTTTCAAAAGTTCATAACTCGGATACTTTTTGAGTTGTAGCGTAGATCCTTGGTTAGTAGTATTTACCAATATAAACTTCATTTGTGCGAAGAGCAGAAACTGTCCGATGCATAGTTTTTGATCTGTGGCCATTTGAATATTTTACTATGCAATTTTCCAGCAGATCTGAATGCGACAGGTATTATCTGATTTAAATATACAAAAAAGATTTTGAAAGTAAAATTCTCATAGTTCAAAACGTTCATATGGGTTTTTCATGAAAACGCTGAGAAATATGTTAAAAATAAAGCTGAACATGACGAAAAACGGCCGAGAAATAACCGTCATGTTTAAAATGCCGACGCTGTCTAATGTCGTGCTTATCCTTGCCTGCTGCTCTACCCCCACTCTTCAACTATTCTCACGCACTCGGCCCTTTTTCGTCATGTTCAGCTTTATTTTTAACATATTTCTCAGCGTTTTCATGTAAAACCAAGATGAACGTTTTGGACTATGAGAATTCTACTTTCAAAATCTTTTTTGTAAATTGAAATCGGACTATACCTGTCGCATTCAGGTCTGCTGGAAAATTGCATAGTAAAATATTCAAATGGCCACAGATCAAAAACTATGCATCGGACAGTTCCTGCTCTTCGCACAAATAAAGTTTATATTGATAAATAATAATAACCGGAGGATCTACGCTACAACTCAAAAAACAACCGAGTTATGAACTTTTGAAAAAACTGCATTTTGGCCGGTTTTTTCCAATCTTCCCTCAGACTGAGGGTCTGATCGAGTCGTCCGGCCTCTCATTATTTTCGTCTTTTCATTTTCTACAATAAGTCTATTGACACCATCACGATTACTCTGATAGTTTCAATTTTATAAGCAAAAAACTAAATAAAAAACGCGTAAAATTGTTAATAACAAAGATATAAATAATAAAGTCGAGTGAAAAACATATCACTATATCATGTGGAACTATTTGACAAACAATGGCGGAGCTGCTTTTCTTCTAACACTTTTTGCACAAAATGCTCACTCTAAATCTCTGTAGCTTGGCCTATAACCATTCTATGGATTTAAATAATCCTGAGATATTGAATTTTTTAAATAAGGAATAGGGGATGTACCTTTTAGAAGTTCTAGAGATTATGTCGATCAGCTCTAGGACCTAACCCATCAATAATGACCAAATAGACCTCAAGATATCCCATCGTAAACGCAGTAATATGAATAGATAGATCATTGCATTTTCAAAACAGAAAACTCTTGATAATGGGTTAATATATTCAAGGAACCTATTTCTTTGTATGCCAGAGTTTATATTGATAACCTCAGCATAGTTCATTCGTGCTTGTTCCTCCCTTTTTGGTTTGAAAATTTCATTGACTAGTTTTTTCTTTTCACAGTAATTTGTAATGTGTTGGCACACCTGAGGATTGGTGAACTTATTTCAATTATTTGTAACATAGTTTGTCAGTTATTATTACGTCGTTATTTGTCAGGGTCAGGACGGAAAATGTCCCGCAGGTATTTTTGAATTATTTCAGGAGTATTCTTTCTTGTAATTCATATGTTGGAGCTACACCATTTTTACATTTATTTTCAAAAGTGTGTTGTATTCATACCTTCGTAATGTTTGACAATGTTTTACGATTTTCACCAGTTGAATTCAACCTCTGTTTTGTAAATATTAATTTCATCTGTTTTTGATTGTTGTTTTTCATCACATTTCTGTTGATCGTTGTCGAGTTCCTGATGAAGAGCCAAAGAAGACTCGAAAGCCTGAATAGAAATAAGAGTTCACTTTCATTTAGCACTAAGACTGCATACCCAAATAAGACATTTTTCATATAAATATATATATATATATATATATATATATATATATATATATATATATATATATATATATATATATATATATATATATATATATTAAGAATATATATATAAATAAATATATATATATTTATATATATATATATACATATATATATATATATATATATATATATATATATATATATATACTTAAGTTAAGTATTTTTCTGTTCAGTCTTGATAATGGGCCCATAACCCGAAACTAGTTGACTAATGTAATTGTTAATTTTTATTCAATATATTTGTGAAACTTAAAGCCAAGTGTTTTTATTTTAAATATCAGTAACATTGCTTCGTTTGTGTTTTGAAATTCTAGTCTGAAATCTTCTGAAAGTTCTACCAATGTAAAACTTATCACCAAAATTGATTTTATAAACTTCTGATTCATTATCATCATGAATTTTGGATTTTTTATTTTTATATGATTTTCTCAATTATTTCCGCAATTTTGATGTTGAGCTTAGATAAAAGAGATTCAAGTTTTCAACTTGAATTTCCGATGAAAGTGAGGCTGTTATATTTGATATTAATTTTGTTGAGGGGGTATACCTGGCTAATCACATTTTTGAAAAACTTTTTATTTATCATATTGTCTATTATTATGGGGTCATACATAATTATTCTTTACGGCAATTTGTTCAATTATGAATTTATATATATATATATATATATATATATATATATATATATATATATATATATATATATATATATATATATATATATATATATATATATATATATATATATTTAATTGGGTTATGGTTGGCAGTGCGAGGTAAATCAAATATCATCAATTTAGCTTCATTATAAATATATTAATAAACGTTTCGGAGGTCCCCTCCTTCCTCAGTATTAATTTGTCTTATAAATTCTGCAAAAAAACATAGAAGTTATAGCAATCTCAAATAGTTTTCTAATTTATATGTAATCTAACCTACTTTTATCTGATATATGGTGTAAAATTGTTTAAAAAATCGTCATGGTTGATTTCTTCTGTTCTGACCATTTTGTTTTTGATTTCTTTGTACTTGTTTGTCATTCATGTCAATGTCATCTCCTGTCAAAGATCGTCAAGTGTGTTGTGTTCCGTCTGTTCTTCTTCTTCTTTTCGTTTAGGTCTTGTTATAAAAGGTATGTAAAATTGGCTCAGGTGTTTGATGTCTTGTCTGTCGTTTACTGTTTTTTCCAAATTTCGTTGTATGTGTATCATCTCCCATATCCCTCTGTGTTTCAGTTTAGGTTCAATTGTTAAAATCTTCGTTTCGTTGTAGTCAAATTCGTGTTTGTTCAGTGTTTTGTGTTTGTTGAGTGCTGTTGTTGCGGACTTAGTGTATTTGTGTGCGTTAAGTCTGTCATATAGTCTTTGTGATGTCTGTCCGATATATTGTCTATCGCAGTCCTTGCATGGGATACTATATACCACATTTGATTTTTTCAATTTAGGTGTCTGTGTCTTTAATATGCTAAAAATCTGTCCAATTTGGTTTTGTGGTTTGTGGACTGTTTTCATGTTGTGTTGTTTTACTATCTCATCAATCTCATGTGACAGACTTCTTGTGTATGGTATTGATATTCGTGTTATGTTTTCCTCATTTTCTCTTTGTTTTTTGGTCTCTGTGTTGTAATTTTCGTGGACTCTTCGTCTGATTAGGGCTGTTATTAATTTTTCAGGATAGTTGTTCTTTAGTAGTTGTTCCTTCAATTCCCTTATTATAGTTCGTCTCAATTCAGGTGATGTTAGTTTCAGGGCGCGGTCTATATATCCTATAATGGTGCCCTTTTTTTGGTTTATGTGGTGGTTAGAGTTATAGTTGAGGATGTGGTCGGTGCTTTGTTTCTTTCTATGCCATTTTGTAGAGATTTTGCTGTTTTTCCTTATGAGTGTTATGTCCAAGAAATCTAGTTCCATATTATTTTCTTCTTCAAATGTGAACTTAAGTTGTTGATGTACATTGTTAAATTTCTGAAGGATGTGGTTCATGGTATTCGGTGTTGTTATCAGCAAACAATCATCCACATATCTCCTGTAAAATGGCAGCATAGTAGTCTCATTCATTATATCTTCTTCGATGTGCTCCATTACCATCTGTGCGATGACACTTGATATGGGAGTTCCCATTGCTACTCCTTTTATTTGTTTGAAGTGATGTTCTCTGTATTGGAAAAAACTGTTGTTCAAAATGAGTTGGGTTGCTCCTAAAAGCTCATTTTTTGGTATTGTCGTGTGTTCAGCGATTTTGTGCCATTTTTCTTTAATTGTTTTTTATACCAGTTCTGTTGGAATGTTCGTGTAGAGTGATACAACATGCAGCGAGAAAAATCTGTCTTCGTTTTTTAGTGTTACATTGTTTAGTTCTTCCTTTAGTTGTTTTGAGTTTTTTATGTAGTAACCATTGTTGCCAATTGTAGTTGCCAATATTTCGGCGATGTATTTTGAAAATTGGTACATTGGTGCCTGGACACAAGAGACTATCGGTCCTAGTGGATTCCCTTCTTTATGGATCTTGGGAAGTCCATATATTTTTGGTGTTTTAGTGTTATGTGATGTTAGCTTTTTCGACTCGTTATCCGATATATATCCTTGTTCTTTCCATGTTTTCACGATAGTATTGTTCTGTTTTTCGAGTGTTAGTGTCATGTCTTTTTTTACACTTTTGTAGTTAGTTTTATCTTCCAATAGTATGTTAATTTTTTCATCATATCCTTTACTGTCCATTACAACAATCTTATTTCCTTTGTCTGCTCTTGTGACGAGTAGATTTTTGTTTTCCTTGAAAAATGTTTTTGTCTTGTTGAAGTTAATCATGTTTTCGTTGTTCGGTTTCTGCATTTGTCCCTTTGTTTTTTTCATGTGCGTACGAAGTGTTTGTGCAACTCTTTTGCGTATATCATTTTGTTCTTCTGTTGGTAATTTTGTGATTCCTTCCTCTATCTGCGTTATAATTTCATAAGTAGGAATACCTCTGATACTATTGTCCTCTATTGCGAATTTTATTCCCAAATTGAGTGTGCTGGTTACGTATGGGGGTAGTGTTATTGAAGTGGTGTTTTCCAATAGGTTATCTACAAAGTTTCCGTGGCTCGTTCCTTCGTTAGTTTTTCTTAAAAGTTGGTCTAGTTTCTTGTTGTGTACCTTTTGGCATTCATTAGTTCTGATTGTCAATCTTTCGTGTATTTGACTTATCAACATTTGTGCTCTGTTTGGTGTCTCGTCCTTCCAGATATTCTCAGTTAAAGCATTTACTTCTCTTTCAATTTTGCTAATCTGCTTTGTAGTGTCTGTGATAAGTATGTTGATTCCCGATACAATTAATCACTGGAATTTTTAACTATTCACACCAGTATGAAAAACCTGACATATAGACAAGAACAGATGTTACCAAAACAACTAGAAGTCAACAACCACTCACAACACAGGTTCAGGAAAACTTTGAAATTAACTGAAAAAATAGCAAAGATGCGAACGAGGAGAAGTTTTCTACTAAAATGTAAACACCGAAATTTATGTCCAACGTTCTTAAATCTGAAAACCAAACACATAACCTTCCATAGCGAAACTCTCACAAAAAACTTTGAAAGATTGATACAAAGATTCACAAGGCGCACAATCAACATACTTATCACAGACACTACAAAGCAGATTAGCAAAATTGAAAGAGAAGTAAATGCTTTAACTGAGAATATCTGGAAGGACAAGACACCAAACACAGCACAAATGTTGATAAGTCAAATACACGAAAGATTGACAATCAGAACTAATGAATGCCAAAAGGTACACAACAAGAAACTAGATCAACTTTTAAGAAAAACTAACGAAGGAACGAGCCACGGAAACTTTGTAGATAACCTATTGGAAAACACCACTTCAATAACACTACCCCCATACGTAACTAGCACACTCAATTTGGGAATAAAATTCGCAATAGAGGACAATAGTATCAGAGGTACTCCTACTTATGAAATTATAACGCAGATAGAGGGAGGAATCACAAAATTACCAACAGAAGAACAAAATGATATACGCAAAAGAGTTGCACAAACACTTCGTACGCACATGAAAAAAACAAAGGGACAAATGCAGAAACCGAACAACGAAAACATGATTAACTTCAACAAGACAAAAACATTTTTCAAGGAAAACAAAAATCTACTCGTCACAAGAGCAGACAAAGGAAATAAGATTGTTGTAATGGACAGTAAAGAATATGATGAAAAAATTAACATACTATTGGAAGATGACACTATCTACAAAAGTGTAAAAAAAGACATGACACTAACACTCGAAAAACAGAACAATACTATCGTGAAAACATGGAAAGAACAAGGATATATATCGGATAACGAGTCAAAAAAGCTAACATCACATAACACTAAAACACCAAAAATATATGGACTTCCCAAGATCCATAAAGAAAGAAATCCACTAAGACCGATAGTCTCTTGTGTCCAGGCACCAATCTACCAATTGTCAAAATACATCGCCGAAATATTGGCAACTACAATTGGCAACAATGGTTACTACATAAAAAACTCAAAACAACTAAAGGAAGAACTAAACAATGTAACACTAAAAAACGAAGACAGATTTTTCTCGCTGGATGTTGTATCACTCTACACGAACATTCCAACAGAACTGGTACAAAAAACAATTAAAGAAAAATGGCACAATATCGCCGAACACACGACAATACCAAAAAATTAGTTTTTAGGAGCAACCCAACTCATTTTGAACAACAGTTTTTTCCAATACAGAGAACATCACTTCAAACAAATAAAAGGAGTAGCAATGGGAACTCCCATATCAAGTGTCATCGCACAGATGGTAATGGAGCACATCGAAGAAGATATAATGAATGAGACTACTATGCAGCCATTTTACAGGAGATATGTGGATGATTGTTTGCTGATAACAACGCCGAATACCATGAACCACATCCTTCAGAAATTTAACAATGTACATCAACAACTTAAGTTCACATTTGAAGAAGAAAATAATATGGAACTAGATTTCTTGGACATAACACTCATAAGGAAAAACAGCAAAATCTCTACAAAATGGCATAGAAAGAAACAAAGCACCGACCACATCCTCAACTATAACTCTAACCACCACATAAACCAAAAACTAACATCACCTGAATTGAGACGAACTATAATAAGGGAATTGAAGGAACAACTACTAAAGAACAACTATCCTGAAAAATTAATAACAGCCCTAATCAGACGAAGAGTCCACGAAAATTACAACACAGAGACCAAAAAACAAAGAGAAAATGAGGAAAACATAACACGAATATCAATACCATACACAAGAAGTCTGTCACATGAGATTGATAAGATAGTAAAACAACACAACATGAAAACAGTCCACAAACCACAAAACCAAATAGGACAGATTTTTAGCAAATTAAAGACACAGACACCTAAATTGAAAAATTCAAATGTGGTATATAGTATCCCATGCAAGGACTGCGATAGACAATATATCGGACAGACATCACAAAGACTATATGACAGACTTAACGCACACAAATACACTAAGTCCGCAACAACAGCACTCAACAAACACAAAACACTGACCAAACACGAATTTGACTACGACGAAACGAAGATTTTAACAATTGAACCTAAACTGAAACACAGAGAGATATGGGAGATGATACACATACAACGAAATTTGGAAAAAACAGTAAACGACAGACAAGACATCAAACACCTGAGCCAATTTTACATACCTTTTATAACAAGACCTAAACGAAAAGAAGAAGAAGAACAGACGGAACACAACACACTTGACGATCTTTGACAGGAGATGACATTAACATGAATGACAAACAAGTACAAAGAAATCAAAAGCAAAATGGTCAGAACAGAAGAAATCAACCATGACGATTTTTTAAACAATTTTAAACCATATATCAGATAAAAGTAGGTTAGATTACATATAAATTAGAAAACTATTTGAGATTGCTATAACTTCTATGTTTTTTTGCAGAATTTATAAGACAAATTAATACTGAGGAAGGAGGGGACCTCCGAAACGTTAATTAATATATTTATAATGAAGCTGAATTGATGATATTTGATTTACCTCGCACTGCCAACCATAACCCAATTAAATATAGAAAAGCAGGTACGGTACCAATAGACCAATTGTATATATATATATATATATATATATATATATATATATATATATATATATATATATATATATATTATATATATATATATATATATATATATATATATATATTATTATATATATATATATATATATATATATATATTATATATATATATATATATATATATATATATATATATATATCTATATATATATATATATATATATATATATATATATATATATATATATATATATATATATATATACAGGGTGTCCCACCGGGAAAGAAGGCGATCTGAATATGGAAAACTACACATAGGAAACTTTTGAAAATTTGACAGTATACTAATGTCGATAGGGGCAACTCGACAAAAATATTTTCAAGATGGTGGCACTTCCGGTTATACCGGAAGTAGATACCAACTTGCTTATTTTAAATTGGATACCATATATATTAATACATTTTTCGATTCTACGTAAGATTCTAGGCAGATTTCATGTATTATATCCTATGCCTAAGTCTAAGCGTTTTTGACATATTTAGGTTTTTATGTCAAAAATGACGATTGCAAGCCCTAATATAATTATCAATTGTTCCTATAAGGATTCCCGTATTACTTACTTTGGGGTGGATTCCTTATTGAAAAAGACTTGCTTTAATAGATTTTGTATAGTATTTGGATAACTAATCATACAGGGTGTTCGAAAAATGATCATCTAAAATGAGATTGAGAAAACTGACAAAAATCAATTTTTTCAAATGGAAACCCCCCATTTTTCTTATTTTGTAGTATTTAGCATTTAAAAAGAAGGTAACTTTGTATAAAGTTATCTATACCTACAATTTGAAGTTTTCGAAATATTGCCAATTTGATATTTTTATATGGCGATTTTGCATTTAATCGTTAAGTTATTAGATCTAGGATAGCCACGATCGTATTTGACATTTCAAATCATCGTAATGGCACCCCAGTTAAATTATACAAACTAAGAAACTAAGATTATTTAAATTTATTTATTATTTATGGACAATGTGATAAATTATTTCAAGGACATGTGATACATGTGCGACCCGATATCCTCATAAACAAAAACCATCACCAAATACTGTTAAACGAATTATAGAAAACTTCAAGAATTTTGGATCCGTAAAGGCATAAGTGTACAAAAAGAAACCAGTTGTTAACAATGAAAATATTGAAATAGCAATTTTGGGATATTTTGAGGCATATCCAACAAAATCTTCAAGGCAGATAGCATTAGAATCAGGCTTATATAAATCGTCAGTTCTAAGAATTTTACGGAAACATAAATATCATCCCTATGCTATCCATATTTTCATTAGAGCAGCATTTAAATGAAAATGATTTAGATAAGCCTTAAAAGTTTATATAATTTAACCGGGGTGCCATTACGATGATTTGAAATGTCAAATACGATCGTGGCTATACTAGATCAAATTGTTTAACGATTAAATGCAAAATCGCCATATAAAAATATTAAATTGGCAATATTTCGAGAACTTCACATTTTAGGTATAGATAACTTTATCCAAAGTTACCTTCTTTTTAAATGCTAAATACTACAAAATAAGAAAAATGGGGGTTTCCATTTGAAAAAATTGATTTTTGTCAGTTTTCTCAATCTCATTTTAGATCTTTTTTTTCGAACACCCCGTATGATTAGTTATCCAAATACTATACAAAATCTATTAAAGCAAGTCTTTTTCAATAAGGAATCCACCCCAAAGTAAGTAATACGGGAATCCTTATAGGAACAATTGATAATTATATTAGGGCTTGCAATCGTCATTTTTGACATAAAAACCTAAATATGTCAAAAACGCTTAGACTTAGGTATAGGACATAATACATGAAATCTGCCAAGAATCTTGCGTAGAATCTAACAATGTATTAATATATATGGTATCCAATTTAAAATAAGCAAGTTGGTATCTACTTCCGGTATAACCGGAAGTGCCACCATCTTGAAAATATTTCAGTCGAGTTGTCCCTAGCAACATTAGTATATTGTCAAATTTTCAATATTTTCCTATGTGTAGTTTTCCATATACAGATCGCGTTCTTTCCCGGTGGGACACCCTGTATATATAGATATATATATATATATATATATATATATATATATATATATATATATATATATATATATATATATATATATATATATAATAATAATAATAATAATAATAATAATACTTTATTAATTCCACTCAATGTCAAGTACATTATGGGATCGTCAAAATTGGAAAATTACATGTCATAAATACAAACATATATATCACATCTCTACTGTACACACAAATACACACAGAATACAAAACATTTAGAAAACTTGGTTTTACATCAAAATATAAAGATGATAAGATTTAACAAGCCTGGTATTTCTGTGTCTTCAAAAAAATTGACTAAAGGAGTAGTAGCATTTGTTAACGAAAAAAGATTTTCAATTTTTTTATAATTTTTTTGGTCTACATTTGCATTCGAAAATTCGTGGGTTATTCTATTCAGTTTGTTGTAACACCTTATTCCCACGTATTTTGGGCTTTTCTTGGCCTATCGTTTAATCTGGAAAAAGGTAAGTGATAATCATCCCTAAAACGCGTATTATGTCCGTGGATCTCCCGTCTTTGAGATAAACGGTTTTTGCTATTTAAAGTATGAACTATCAAAGAGTATATGTATAACGAAGGAAAAGACATTATTTTTAGTTGGCGAAAGTATTTCCTGCATGATGTTAGTGGGGAAACTTTTGCCATAATACGTATTATCTTTTTCTGTAGTATGAATACCGATGGGGCATCAGGTGCCTGGCCCCAAAAAATAATTCCGTACGCTATAGTGGCTTGTACTAGACCGAAATATAGTAGCCTTAACACAGTTGGTGATACTGTGTTCCTAATATTTTTCATCAGATAACAGTAAGAGCTAAGTCGCGGCAGAATGTACTCAACGTGAGCGCCCCATCTTAATTTTTGGTCCATATAAACCCCAAGAAATTTTGTGCTCGTTATATTCTGAATGGAATTCTCTTCTGTTCTTATCAGCAGACTGTAATCTAGAGTTATATTCTTTTGAGCAAACTGTACTATAAAAGATTTATTTTTGTTTAAATTCAAGCCATTCAGAAGGCACCAATCTGACATTAATTCGACAGCATTAGTACCTTTTTCTATCAGATCTAATTTGTTTTTCGCAGTTACAATGACATTACTATCATCCGCATAAAGTATGGGTTTACCAGCTGTAACTATATGACTTGGCAAGTCGTTAATAAAGACGTTAAATAGTGTGGGGGACAGACATGATCCTTGCGGGGTTCCTGACTGTACCGTTCTACTTTTGGATTTAATTCCACCGATGTCGACCAACTGAGTCCTTCCCCTAAGATAAGAATCTACCCATCTGTGAGCATGCCCACGCACGCCTATCCTAGAAAGCTTCATCAACAACAGATCGTGATCGACAGTATCGAATGCGCGCGACATATCGAAAAAGAGACCCATAACTGTTTGTCTACTGTTGAGAGCTTCGAGAATGTGCTCAAAGGCCATGTTGAGTGCTGTTTGAGTTGAATGCTTTTATTCTGAACCCATTCTGATATTCCGAGATTATATATATACTATATATATATATATATATATATATTTATATATATAGATATATAAATATAGATATATATATATATATATATATAGATATATAAATATATATATATATATATATATATACAAATGAAGCAACTTCTCATAACCTTGTTGTTTTGGTTGTGGCCTTCCATAACCAAATTCTAGAAAAAATAAAACTTTACATATTCCACATTCTATATTTTTCTTATCAAAGCAAGAGATCTGCTATTAATACGTGTTCCCGAAGTAAATGTTTGCCTAACGTCCTTTTTTAAGGACAGCCATAAATTGTATATTCATTTATATTTTTTTCAATAAAAAGATTCTGTAATGTTCAAATTATTATTTTTTATCCTAAACCAGTAACTTCAGGCCAAAGCAGAAAAAAAATTAATTCAAGCATAAATGGGTTACGATTAACCTAACCAAACGCAGAGTAGTCTTAGTTTATAATTTATTGCTAGTCCTCAAGTAGCACTTGATCACTAGCTGATATTTTGTGTATATTGATCAAAATTGATATTCGTAGTATTTTCTAGAAAGATTGATATACCTACTGAATTTTCATAATAGTTATATTCCAATGCTAAATAATCTGCACTTGTATATGTTTCTTCATTTTTTTATTATTCTCATTCAATTTCATATATGATCTTGAATTTTCATATGTTAAATTATTTGAAGAATAAATATTTTCAATATTCTTATTTTCGGTGTATAAACAGTATCGATCAGTAACATGCTGAATTCGTTTTATTTTTGCAGAACGTCCTTCACCACCTGGAAAACCATCCTTATTACAAGAAAATGGTTTGATTCCAGACCTTATCCATATCTGTTGGCAGAAACCTGAAAAAGATGGGGGTTCACCTATTAGCGTATACTTAGTGGAGCACAGAAGAGTTGGATCACCACAGTGGATGAAATCGAGTTCCTTTCCTGTAACCACTACAGAACTTGCTGTTAATGGGTTAGAACCCGGATGGAGATACCAATTCAGAATACGTGCAGAGAATGCTGTTGGCCTTTCAGATTGTAGTGAGATATCAGATCCCTTTACTGTAATTCTACAAAGGTCCGCTATTACCGCGCCAAAATTCACCCAAGAATTAAAAGATGCTACTGCTCTGGAAAACTCTAGAATAGAATTTGAGGTGCATTTTCTGGGACAACCACTTCCAAATATTTGTTGGTTCAAAGATGGGTTCGAAATATTTAGCAGTAATAGGACGAGGATAATGACGGTTTCTGATAAAAGTATTCTCACAATCCTTCAGGTTACCATAGCCGATGAGGGAGAAATAAAATGTACAGGAACAAACAAGGCTGGACATGCTTCAACTAAAAGTAAATTGATAGTAGAGTCAACCCCCAGCATTCGATTACCAAAATCATACCAAGATCAAGATGGAATTATTTTCGAAATCGGAGAAACTATAACGTTGAATGTATTCGTGGAAGGACGACCTACTCCTTTAGTTTTCTGGTCACATGACGGTGAATCTATTCAGAACGATGATAGATACGAACTCGAATATGTGGATAAAACAGCGACACTCAAAATTGAAAATGCCAGACGATCCGACAGAGGAGAATATCACATTAAAGCCGTGAATAAGCTGTCTCAAGACCAAGCATCTTTTCTAGTGACAATAACCAACAAACCAACTCCTCCAGGTAAGGCTAGAGTATTACTCACAACTGGAAGGTCAGTAACACTATCATGGTCAACTCCAGAGGATGATGGAGGATGTAAAATAGGAAATTATATTATTGAATATTATAGACTTGGATGGAATGTTTGGTTGAAAGCAGCTACATGCAGACAAGTAACTACTATGCTCGGAGACCTGATTGAAGGAAGTCAGTACAAATTCAGAGTTAAAGCGGAAAGTCCTTATGGAGTAAGTGATCCAAGTGAAGAATCAGAAACTATTTTTATTCCAGATACGAGAAGAGGAATAAACAGTATTAATGATATTACATCGAGAAAAGAAAAACAACAATTTTTATCATTGGAATTTGATAGAACACGTCGTGCAGTTTCATCGCCAAGAGTATCGTTTTCTTTGAATGAAGATACGCCTGTCAGACCTGAAAGGAAGAAAACCGGTAAAACTCCTGAAGCTTCGCCACGTATGAAGAGAAAACAGCTTCTTCCAGTGAAAAATCAGAAAAACGATATCAATTGGAGTTCTGATAGTTCAATTTCAACCCAACGAATAACTTACTCGTTTCCTGAAACAAAACCTGAACAAACATCTACTATTTCACGTAAAGGCAACTCAACTCCAAATTTCTATGAAGAATCGCCGAGTCTTTCATCCATGCGTCAAAAACCATTGAAACTTTCAGAAAATCAACCTCATTCCATACAGCAAATAACCTTTCAAAATGAAAAAACGAAGAGTCCATCTCCAGAAATATTAATAACTCATGCTGATATAGAAAATAGAAAATTTTCAACCAACACATCAGCATCAACTACTCCAGATCGAAGTCCAACTCAAAACAGACACTGGTTTAATGACAGTATTAGTGTTGAGAAAGAAAATTATGTGAAAGCTTTTGACTCAGCTTCAGAAAATACAATAGCAATTGAAAGAAGTGAAACAAGAATGAGACCACCACTAACTCACCAACAATTCAGTGGTAGCTCAGAATTTATGTTAGTTCTGTGCCCAGAAGGAGAACAAGGTACGATATTGATCAATTTCATAGCGTCAGTTGTACACCAATTTTCATTTCGAAAGCTCAATATTGAAACTTTGAAGATATCCCCATAAGACTACCAGAATATTCAATTTAAAGTCTTTAGTTTAGTGAAAGCCACTCAATTTCATCCGTGGAAGCATGAAGTAGAAATAAAATTAAAAATTCAATTAAATGTAGCTGAATGCTTTTATAAGAACGAGTCTTATCTGTTGAATATCAACTTAAATTCATTGTGGATTTTCGAAAATTTTGTAGACAGTCAAATATGCAACAGAAAATAAGTAGAATAACAGAATGAGTAAATAACTGAACGTGTAATAAAACTAGCTAAACAAAACCAAAAGTATTATTAGACACTGGTATTCGCTCTACGAAGTGTAAAAGTACAGGCTGTCCCATTTTCGATGTCCTTACGGGGTAACTCGCTTATTTTTAAAGATAGAGATTTGCGGTTTTCGCGAACGTTGGCTACTTTTTTGTGAATCTCACGATACCGCAAACAAAATTTTCATAGCTTGCTTCGTTTTTGAGATACAGGGCGAAGTTGAAAACATTGCATTTTGTCCCCCCTCCTGTATCACAGCTATCTTTCAACTTATAGAAAAAGTGAAAACTGCCTTTCATACACAATTTTACGTAGAATCTAGTGGCGTAGTCAGATTTTTGAAATGCGCTGTCATTGTTTAGATATAACCCAATGTTATATTTTTTTAAATGGAACACTCTGTATATTTTTCCATATTCAAAACACAAATACTTTGCGCTTTTCAAAAATATATAACACTTATTTAATATTCTAAGTTTCAGCCCTGTATTTAGATAATTATCTTTTTTTATGGCTAGTCAAGACAAATTTAATATCACTTTAATAGATCGTTCGGCGCAATAAACAAAAAATCAATTCAATTTGTATAGTATAAAACGAAAAGTTTTCTTTAAAAAAATATTGTTTATTATACGTTATTAAACAATTTGACAAAACAATAAATTCAAACTCTAATGAAACACTATTTATTGACTATATACTCTCTGGACCTAATTAGTAGGTGGCTATAAAAAAAAAGCAAGTGCAGAATGTTTATAGTTCCTGTCAAAGTGTACAAATTTTTCTAACAATAGCGAATGATAATCCAGTATATCAAAACTACGAAAAATTAGATATGGTTAGGATATATTACCAAGTTGGTTTGAATCCAAATCAAGCGATGAACCTCTATTTTATATGAAATTTGGGCTTTTAGTGGTATTGTCCGATGAAAGCCATATAAGTAGCGCTGGCATTTTTAATCGAAATAATCATCGTTATTGGTCAGATGAAAATGAGCACGTTACGGTGGTTCGTCAAAAACAAGGCAGATTCGGCTCTAATGTATCTTGTTTCGTTTTTGGAGGAAGATTATCCTACCGCATTTTCGACGGTAACTTGCATCACCAAAGATATTTCAAAATTTTGGATGATTTTCTTTCTGAACTACTTGACGAAATTCCGTTGGCTCAATATAGAAAAGGTTTATCCTAATGAAATATTCCATAACCAGGCGATTGGTTATAATGGTCTCATTAACTGGCTACCAAGGCCCCCTGACTTATCTATATTAGATTTCTTCATATGGCTTTATAAAAAATAAAATAAACCACAAGCGGCATGAAAAACGAGATGCTCTGATGAATGCCACGAGAGAAGCTTTCGAATACTTAGGTATAAGACTTTTGTTTTAACTGTGGTCGATTGGCGCTATCCTCAGAAGATGTCGGCTGTGTTTTCAACAGAATGGGCAATAATTTGAACAATATTTACAAAACAATTTCAACAGAAAAATATTAGAGCTTTGTTTTGTAGCACTGTTTCATATAAGTTTCTATTTTTCTTATAATATTTATCAAATGCATCTCTGTTCAGTAACTTATATTGAATAATATTTTTTTAATAAA
Source organism: Cynegetis impunctata (assembly GCA_030704885.1). Taxonomy (NCBI): domain Eukaryota; kingdom Metazoa; phylum Arthropoda; class Insecta; order Coleoptera; family Coccinellidae; genus Cynegetis; species Cynegetis impunctata. Next base: position 357,720 of record JARQZK010000018.1, on the reverse strand, counting down.
AACTTTTCATTCTATCCTATATAAATGGAAGTGATGTTTTTGTTTATTGCGCCGAATGATCTATTGAAGTGATATTTGTCTTGACTTGCCATAAAAAAAGAAAATTATCTAAATACAGGGCTAATACTAAGAATATAATATATTTTTGAAAAGCGCGAAGTATTTGTGTTTGGAATGTGAAAAAATATACAGAGTATTCCATTTAAGAAATTATAACATTGGGTTATAACTAAACAATGACAGCTCATTTCAAAAATCTGACCACGCCACTGGATTCTACATAAAAAAGTGTATAAAAGACAGTTTCTACTTTTCCTATAAGTTAAAAGACAGCTGTGATACAGGAGGGAGGCCAAAATGCAATATTTTCAACTTCGCCCTGTATCTCAAAAACGAAACAAGCTATGAAAATTTTTTTTGCGGTATCGTGAGATTCACAAAAACGTTCGCAAAAACCGCAAATCTCTATCTTTAAAAATAAGCGATTTACCCCGTAAGGACATCGAAAATGGGACAGCCTGTACATATATATATATATATATATATATATATATATATATATATATATATATATATATATATATATATATATATATATATATATATATATATATATATATATATATATATATATATATATAGATGGGTAGTCTTGACTGGCTAGTTGAGGAAAAATGTATTTATATATTTTGAGGTTGCAGTCAGAATAATTGTTGGGCTAGGTTAAAGAATACTCTTTGTCATATGGTCGAGCTTTCGGAAATGGTTATTTCCTTTATCAAGACATCTATAATAAAAGAACCAGTTTAGATTTACAACAGCATTCACAAAAAGTTAAAAAATTACTTACTAACTTGAGGTTATATAAATTTTGAAAACACGTGAAAAAGAACAGAACAAGCTGATGGGTACAATCTTGAAAACTTCGTCACATAAGTAAACATCCATTACAAGAATAAAATCTAACCAGACTAACTAAACCACAGAACAATTAGGTGATCTTCTTTCAATAATTGACAATCGTCGATATATCAACATAAACGGGACACGGTCCAAATTAAATTTAAAGAAACTAAAAATATTTATCCGAAAGTGCATGGTGTGAAAATTTTGAAAAGAGATTTTTATAATTTTTTACAACTAAAACAATAACTGCAAACACTTTTTCAAAAGTTCAATGAACTAATGTTACTACCTCTAAATGGCTAACAAATGGGCTAAATTTTGCTCTAAGTTTGAAAGATTTGTCACAAGTTCAATTTGACAATTTTACTTGTAGTCTAGACAAAATCTGCTTTACAGAACTACAGTAATATAAAATGAAAACATTCCATTGCATACCTCGGCTACTATGCAACTATAGTGAAACAGACGAACCCAGGCTGGAAAATATTACACCACCAATGTGGAGTGTACACCCTTGATAAATTTAACAAAAACAAACGAAATGATAAAACAACCGATGGTGCGCTCAGGAAACAAAACAAAAAACATTATCGACTCTACAAATCAAAAGTTAAAAATCTCTTACAAATTTTGAAAAATATAACTTGCAGCACGATGAAGCTGTGGTCTGGAAAAACAACTCTGTTCCAACTTAATAATGTAATTATACATGATACTGAGGTTGTTGAGATCAGTTTTCTTATTAATGCTATTTTTGTCATTATTAATATAAAACATTTCCTTGAAAACTCTCTTGTGATAGTTATTTTCAATGCAGTGAATCTTCACATTGTCATAGTCCATAATATGACTATTCCCGACCACATGCTCAGCAAGGGCACACGACAGTTTACCTCTGCCACAATCGCTCTTGTGAGACGTAATGCGCCCCGACAAATTCCTCGATGTTTGTCCAATATATGACCCCTCACATGACCGACAAGGTATGCTATACACTAAGTTAGACTGTTCTAAAATTTTAAATTTAGTCTTAGTATTAGTAAAAATCTTTTTATTTGTCAACGGCATACGCTGAGCAATCTTAAAATTGTCACCCTTGAAAACGTTAATGAGCTTTGAAGTTAAATTTTCTATATAAGGTAAAGAACTGAAAAAAATTCGATGATCATCTTCCGAGGAGTCTACAGCAGCCACCACCCCGATCAACATCATCAGCAACATTATGGTCAACATCATGGGTAGTATCAACCAATTCACCATGTCTACCTCCAACATTAAGGGTTGAGAACATTTAGAGTAAGAGCTAAACACCAATTTATTAACTATGGTATTTGGATATGAATTTCGAGTAAGATATCCCTCAACTCATTTAAGCATTTGGGTGGAAAAACGTGGACGTGACAACCTAACTTACCCTGGTCTGTTCATCGCCAGCACAAGGTTAATTTTTCATCTTCATGGGATGGTGAGAGAAAAGTAATTTAGCAACCCTATTGCTCGAACATGGTTTACGAATACCATTTTGTCTGTAAGGTATTGTTACAATTCCTGGAAAAATTTTCATATCAAGGAACGCAATGGAAACTATCACTGTCCTCACCCTCCACTGTGACCTGTATGTTCTCATCAAAACTGTAAACACATTGAGAGCCTCATCAACCCTACTGGACGGAACAGACAAAATCAGGTCATCCACGTATCTTTGTAATGAATGGAATGCTGAAAGGAATCTTACTTCTGCATTTCAGTGACCAGATCATCTAAAACGAAATTAACCAACACTGGGGAAATGGTTGAACCCATCGGCGTGCCAAAAATCTGTTTGAAAAACGTATCGTCAAAAACAAAAATATTTGAATCAAAAATAAACTCCAAAACTGACTTAAAAGTTACAAAATCCAGAGAGAAATGCTGTGAAAACGACTCCCAATGATTACTCATACTTGTCATAATTACTGACAGAAGCAAATTCCTGAACAGTGATACTACGTCAAAACTCACCAAAAAATAACCTTCAGGAAGTTGGTAATCGTTAATAAAACTGCTAAACGTCATTGAGTCTCTAACATAGTACTCATTGTCCGTATCATAAGCATTAGTGAGGTTTATAGACATCCATTTGGCTAATTCACTATTAGGAGAATCAATCGATGACACAATAGGTCCCACAGAGAGAGTAGGTTTATGAATTTTTGAAAGTGAATAAAACCGTGGAGCAACCGAGTTATAAATCATCAGTGACTTAGCCAACACACCATCAATCATTCCAAGTCTCTTCATGTTCGACACAAACTTATTTGCTTTTTGTTGCGAAGTGCATACAGGACTGCCTCTCATTATATATGAGATTGATAGGCAGTCCTGTATGCACTTTGCAACAAAAAGCAAATAAGTTTGTGTCGAACATGAAGAGACTTGGAATGATTGATGGTGTGTTGGCTAAGTCACTGATGATTTATAACTCGGTTGCTCCACGGTTTTATTCACTTCCAAAGATTCATAAACCTACTCTCTCTGTGAGACCTATTGTGTCATCGATTGATTCCCCTAATAGTAAATTAGCCAAATGGATGTCTATAAACCTCACTAATGCTTATGATACGGACAATGAGTACTATGTTAGAGACTCAATGACGTTTAGCAGTTTTATTAACGATTACCAACTTCCTGAAGATTATGTTTTGGTGAGTTTTGACGTAGTATCACTGTTCAGGAATTTGCCTCTGTCAGTAATTATGACAAGTATGAGTAATCATTGGGAGTCGATTTCACAGCATTTCTCTCTCGATTTTGTAACTTTTAAGTCAGTTTTGGAGTTTATTTTTGATTCAAATATTTTTGTTTTTGACGATACGTTTTTCAAACAGATTTTTGGCACGCCGATGGGTTCAACCATTTCCCCAGTGTTGGTTAATTTCGTTTTAGATGATCTGGTCACTGAATGCAGAAGTAAGATTCCTTTCAGCATTCCATTCATTAAAAGATACGTGGATGACCTGATTTTGTCTGTTCCGTCCAGTAGGGTTGATGAGGCTCTCAATGTGTTCAACAGTTTTGATGAGAACATACAGTTCACAGTGGAGGGTGAGGACAGTGATAGTTCCATTGCGTTCCTTGATATGAAAATTTTCAGGAATTGTAACAATACCTTACAGACAAAATGGTATCGTAAACCATGTTCGAGCAATAGGTTGCTAAATTACTTTTCTCACCATCCCATGAAGATGAAAATTAACCTTGTGCTGGCGATGAAGACCAGGGTAGTTAGGTTGTCACATCCACGTTTTTCCACCCAATGCTTAAATGAGTTGAGGGATATCTTACTCGAGAATTCATATCCAAAGACCATAGTTAATAAATTGGTGTTTAGCTCTTCTCTAAATGTCTCAACCCTTAATGTTGGAGGTAGACATGGTGAATTGGTTGATACTGCCCATGATGTTGACCATAATGTTGCTGATGATGTTGATCGGGGTGGTGGTGCTGTAGACTCCTCGGATGATGCTCATCGAACTTTTTTCAGTTCTTTACCTTATATAGAAAATTTAACTTCAAAGCTCATTAACGTTTTCAAGGGTGACAATTTTAAGAATGCTAAGTGTATGCCGTTGACAAATAAAAAAATTTTTACTAATACTAAGACTAAATTTAAAATTTTAGAACAGTCTAACTTAGTGTATAGCATACCTTGTCGGTCATGTGAGGGGTCATATATTGGACAAACATCGAGGAATTTGTCGGGGCGCATTACGTCTCACAAGAGCGATTGTGGCAGAGGTAAACTGTCGTGTGCCCTTGCTGAGCAAGTGGTCGGGAATAGTCATATTATGGACTATGACAATGTGAAGATGCTCTGTATTGAAAATAACTATCACAAGAGAGTTTTCAAGGAAATGTTCTATATTAATAATGACAAAAATAGCATTAATAAGAAAACTGATCTCAACAACCTCAGTATCATGTATAATTACATTATTAAGTTGGAACAGAGTTGTTTTTCCAGACCATAGGTTCATCGTGGTGCAAGTTATATTTTTCAAAATTTGTAAAGTAAAGTAAAGTAAGTTTTTTAATATAGGTATCCTTATATACAATATATAAATAAATAAATGTTACATCTTAACAATAATAACATTTTTAGTAGAAAAATCTGCTGAGAAAGAACACAAAATGACAACGAAAAACAAAACAAACGAAAACAAATGAAAATTATATCATTTTACATATTTTATAAGTCCAAAACAAGTGAAACGGTGCAGACGTGGTAAATAAACCCCAAACTGATTTTAATATATTTTGATTTTAGGTAATCTATAAGTAATTTTTTGAAATGTATCATAGAACTGCAACTTATAATGTCTTTTGGAAGCTTGTTGTATTCAATAAGTCCTCGGTGGAATAGTGAATTCATTGATCTCGTGTGGTTTGTTCTTGTCACATAAAAATTCATGTTTCCCCTTGTAGGATAATCATGAATTTCATTTTGATAAATGATGAATTGGTCGAAGTAGGTAGGAAGTTTTCCTGCTATTATTTTGAAAATAAAAATTATAGAATAATAAAAAAATCTGTCCTTAACTGATAGCCAATCAAGAACCTGCAGCATACTTATTATGGGAGTGTACCTGTTACATTTCAACAGTATTCTCATTCCCCTATTTTGCAGTTTCTGTAATGATGAGATACAGTTTGAATAGAGAAGAAATAATAAGGAAGGGCAGTAATCAAAATGATGTTTGATTATCGTATTATGAACCGTTAGAGAGGTTTGAAACGACAGATATCTGCGGATGCGTGTGAAAAAAAATATTTTTTTTGTAATTTTTTTGTTTATATATTAGAAGTGTTTTTTTAGGTTCAGTGAGTTGTCTATCATAAATCCAAGATATTTAAACTCTTCGACCAATTCAATTGTTTCACTATAGATTTCTATGTTTATCAAGTTTTTATTCAACAAATTGTTTCTATATTGAGTGGTTATAATCATTGATTTTGTTTTCTTTATGTTGAGTTTTAGTTTATTAATTGTGAGAAATTCTGATATTTTGCCAAGAGTACGATTCATTCTTTGAATAGCATTTGGTAGATCAACATGACTTGCTGTTAGTAAGGTGTCATCCGCAAAAAGGTTGATGAACTCACATTCCTGAATATAATTGATATCATTCAAGTATAAAATGAACAACAGTGGTCCCAATACACTCCCTTGCGGAACACCAGTATCGATGTAAGAGATTTTTAACTTTTGATTTGTAGAGTCGATAATGTTTTTTGTTTTGTTTCCTGAGCGCACCATCGGTTGTTTTATCATTTCGTTTGTTTTTGTTTAAATTTATCAAGGGTGTACACTCCACATTGGTGGTGTAATATTTTCCAGCCTGGGTTCGTCTGTTTCACTATAGACTATAGTTGCATAGTAGCCGAGGTATGCAGTGGAATGTTTTCATTTTATATTACTGTAGTTCTATAAATTAGATTTTGTCTAGACTACAAGTAAAATTGTCAAATTGAACTTGTGACAAATCTTTCAAACTTAGAGCAAAATTTAGCCCATTTGTTAGCCATTTAGAGGTAGTAACATTAGTTCATTGAACTTTTAAAAAAGTGTTTTTGCAGTTATTGTTTTAGTTGTAAAAAATTATAAAAATCTCTTTTCAAAATTTTCACACCATGCTCTTTCGGATAAATATTTTTAGTTTCTTTAAATTTAATTTGGACCGTGTCCCGTTGATGTTGATATATCGACGATTGTCAATTATTGAAAGAAGATCACCTAATTGTTCTGTGGTTTAGTTTCCGCGTGCTCAGGGTGACTTCGACCATTTTGTTAGTCTGGTTTCCTGTAGATAGCAAGATGGGAAAGTACTGATTATTGAAAATAAGATTTTATTCTTGTAATGGATGTTTACTTATGTGACGAAGTTTTCAAGATTGTACCCATCAGCTTGTTCTGTTCTTTTTCACGTGTTTTCAAAATTTATATAACCTCAAGTTAGTAAGTAATTTTTTAACTTTTTGTGAATGCTGTTGTAAATCTAAACTGGTTCTTTTATTATAGATGTCTTGATAAATGAAATAACCATTTCCGAAAGCTCGACCATATGACAAAGAGTATTCTTTAACCTAGCCCAACAATTATTCTGACTGCAACCTCAAAATATATAAATACATATATACATATAAATATATATATATAAATATATATATATATATATATATATATATATATATATATTTGATTTCTTATTACCGTATTTTACTTATTCATCTATGTTAAGCAGTAACAGGCTAATTAAGTTTTAGAACCAATTAAATTATTTTAACTTAATATCATTAAGTTCAAGTTTCGTCACGAAATTCGTGAATATCTTTGAAAGAACAAAGTTCAAAACATTGAGGAATTCACTAATTTGGCGACGAAACTTATTAATGAAATCGGTTTTTAAAACTTTTTGTGCAATGTTACTTATAACAATAGATGAATGAGTATATATAGGTATATGTATATCAATAGTATGAAGAGGTATCATCGGATAAGTGACTAAACTCATCGAATTTTTTCAGGTGCACAACTAAGAAAATTTGGTATTGTATTTGAAGGCGATTCTATTCCCCCTCCTCTTTCCTTATCTGCTCCAGAATTAGGCACGGAACCTACACAGCAACCAATACTGCGACGTTCCTCAAGTTCATCTGAGTTATTGAATTATCATCTCATGGAACGTCTGAGAGACGATGATTTTGAAGAAAAAGAAAACTACAGAGTCAAAAGGAATGAAGAGGTCAATAACAAAGTGGGTTTGGATATACCTATGATTCAAGTGAATTCAAAACCAACTCAAGAGCTGGTTGAATCGAATCATAAGTCTCTTCAAAATAGAAGACTTTCTGTAGAAGTAGTTGTAAAACGTCAACCAAAATGGTCACAAAGAAGGCATAGCCTGAAGAATACGGTTGATATGAATGATATGAAGTTGAAGAAATTCCGAGAAACGAAGGAGAATAGAAGAGAATTAATGGAATATCGAGAACGTACCCAAATGGAATTTCAAAGAAAAGATGACGCTAGAACCGATGAAGATAAAATGGAATTAGTTGATGACTGGATGAAGGATTACGAAGAGTCAATTCCATCAGAAGAAGAAGAGGATTCATCAGAAAATGACCAAATCAATTCAAATATATACCAACGAATAAATTACGATGATGAGGAACAGGAAGAAACATACAATCCCCGAAATAGGACAGTTATGACCAGTAAAACTAGTAATGATGAACCCTTTGAAATTTTGACAGTTCGAAAAGAACCGCCTAGCTCTAACATCGTACCCAAACCAATACTCAAGAAAAATATTTCTAGTAGTAACAAAAATACATTTTCAGATAGCGAGAGCCCCACTCTCAGTGATTTGAAAAAAACAAAACGTGAAAGATCACATTCACTTACCGAATATTCCTTGCCAATTATTCTTCCGAAGAAAATGGATCAAAGAAACCAACGTTTTCAATCTAACTCGCCTAAATCATATGAAGATATAAAGGGCAATGAATTCGAAAAATCTGAGATTATCCGTAAACCTCGTTCATTCAGCTTAATACCAAGCCAATCACGTATACAGAAAGAATCTTTCAAAAACAGAAAAGAGAAAGATTTATTCCCTACAAAGCCAAAAACGATTGAATCAAAAAGTGTTTCAGCTTTAGCCAATTTTACCAGTATCGCAGGAGCTGGTTTCATTATTCCGGAAAAGATGATCAACAAAAAGGAATCAGCAGAAGAAGCAAAGGTTGTTGTGGATTTTTATGGTGACATTGTGAAAAGTTTTGGTGGAAAATCACAAGGAATGTCTGAATTTAGCAGAAAACTTGATTCAAAGTATAGCACTTTCGAGGAAAAGAAAATATCTGAATTGAATCCAAATACAAAATCCGCAGCCCAGAATGAAACAAAAGATCTGACAACTACTTCTGTGAAAGAGTCTATTGGATTGAATGAAATTGACCAAGCAAGAATGCAAAATATACATGATTTAGAAACAGTTTCATTTCAACGAAAGGAGCCCGTTCTTGGAAATAATAGAGATAAAGTTCCAAAAAATTACGAAACGAAAAATTCAAGCCAACCAGACATAGGACGTCCGAAATATGTAGAATCCCGACAAGAAGAAACGAGTGTGTCTCCAATGAGAAACAGAATAAGTCGTCCGAAGGTAGACAATGCTTTTGCTCAAAGAAGACAATTGCATGGTAAGCGAAAAACAGAGAATCACCAACCTCGATCAAATTCAGTCGCAGCGAAAAGAACACCAAGGTCCAGAGATGCTTCGACATCTCCAGTAAGATTCGAGTATTGGCAGAATGACTTATCGTCGAGGCATTCTCTTGAACGTGATTATTTCAGAACAGGTTCCATGACTTCTAGTAGATCTTCGTCCTTGAATAGGCGTTCTCTCTCTCCAAGACCGATGTTGAGGGAAATAACAACACAAACATCATTTCGAGTAGAACCTCAAACTCCTGCTGATGTCTTGAAAAAACAAGAAGAATTAGCTACAAAAGCTGAAAGGAGAATGAAAGGCGTCTTTGAATATTTTACTGATTTAGCGATGGTATCTGTTGCTTGTTGGTTTTATTTATTTCAAAACGAATATTTAGCAATACCTATTTTATTCATCTTAGTGTATAGACAATTAAGTGAGAAAATGAAAAAGTTCAGACAAAGTATAAGAAAGTATCTACCCAGTTGGATCAAGAAAAAGTTGGGATGGCAAAATGATTGAGCAGAGTTACGATAGTCATTGATTAATTTTTTAAGCACAAAAAAGGATTCTCGACATTAGTTTAGAATAACAACTAATACTTGAGAGAGTAGTTTTGTAATAGTCTTTCAGAACTATTGAATTATTTCTGTTTTTTTAACAGTGTGTTTTTATATTCGTATATTTGATGCCGAGAAAATCGTGATACATTTCGATAATCAATTGTATAGTTATTTTATTCAATACTAATAATAAATTTCATTCATTTATTTCGAGAAAGAAATATTGGAGCACCAAAGTTATGTAGGAACTTGAAATATGTTAGACTAAATCCACTAAAGGAGGAAAATGTATATTGTTCTATTTCAATCGAACATGTACGAAAATAAATTATATGAAACACGATGAAGAATAAATCAAAACAACCTTATCCATTGGGTGGAGACAAATTGACAAATTGACATATAACGAACAAAAATAATGTTCGGCAGTTCGTGAGAGATAGGATTTAGTACTCTTAACGCATTTTGATTTCAATAGAATGACATTATTTTTCACTTAATACAAGACAATTTAATTTTATATTATTTTATATTAATTTTCAACAATGTTCGTCATACTAATGTTTGATAGTTTTCAAGTTATTATGACTTTTTGTTGGCATAGAGGAAATTGAATCTTTTGTTCGAAAAAGCATAAACTATACTCGAATGTCGTTATTGTTTGATGATATATATATATACATATATATATATATATATATATATATATATATATATATATATATATATATATACAGGGTGTCCCACGAGGAACTGCATCGATGGATATATGGAAAACTAAACATAGGAAATATCTGAAAATTTGGCTGTGTACTAATGTCGATGGGGTACATCCGGCTAAAATTTTCAAGGTGATGGCACTTCCGGTTATACCGGAAGTAGGTATCAGCTTGCTTATTTCAAATGGGACATCCTATATATTATTACATATTTGGATTCTTCACAAAATTTTAGATAGATTTTATATAAAATGTCTTATACCTTTCTTCAACTGTTTCGGAAATATTTGAATTTATTTGTCAAAAATTACGTATGCAGATCGAGTAATAATCATATTTTTTTCGAAAAAAACGGTATTACTGCCCAATAAAGATAAATTTCCTAATAGAGGTGGTTCTGTTTTAGCGTAAGATGAATAGTAGTGGCTTGGTTTTTTGCGGATACCGAGCAGCAAAAATATCACATGTTCTTGTTATCACTTTATTACACTCTCCATAAATAATAAACAAATTCAGGTAATCTTCGTTTGTATAATTCAAACGACTTGGCATGATTGTGTTACTATATATAATAATTTTTCGAAGAATGACATCTCTTTGGAGTTTGTTTCCATGGTATCCTGGCCGACAACAAATATGGCATCACACGCCTACTATTACAAAATTTCAGGAAATCATTTTTGTTTAACTAAAAACCATTAATTTGCAAATATTTCGAAAACTATAAGATTTAGGAATAGGCGACCTTTTACAAAGTAGCCCTTATTTTTGATACTGAATCGAATAAAATAATAAAAGTTGTAGGTATTCGTTTGAAAAAATGGACTTTTTGTAGTTTTTCAACATCCATTTTTGTAATACTTTCCTGAGCACCCTGTATATTAAATGTCAAAATACTATTCATCTTACGCTAAAACAGAACCACCTCTATTAGGAAATTTATCTTTATTGGGCAGTAATACCGTTTTTTTTGAAGAAAAATATGATTATTACTGGATCTGCATACGTAATTTTTGACAAATAAATTCAAATATTTCCGAAACAGTTGAAGATAGGTATAGGACATTATATATAAAATCTATCTAGAATTTTGTGAAGAATCTAAAAATATAGAGACAACCTGAAAATGTTTGGAAACTTAGGACAGCACAGGAAGTTCACAGCTACCAAGGCGAAACGGTGATGGTTTGGGGTGGTATCAGCATTGGCGGAAGAAGCGATCTCGTATTGCTGGAGAGGTTTGTAAATGCTCTTACATATATGGACCTGATATAAGAACCATTTGTCATTCCGTATGTAGCTGCAGTAGGTGAAAACTTCGTCTTCAAGCATGACAATGCGCGCTCTCATACCGCCGCGATCGTAAGAGATTACTTGGATGAGAGTGATATAAATGTTTTGGATTGGCCTGCTCAATCGCCAGACCTGAATACGATTGAGCGTGTGTGGAATTTGCTTGACAGAAGAATTTTAAGGTGTAACATTCTATTCCAGATACGAAATCAATTGTTCCATACTCTGGTTGAAGAATGGAATGCGATTGATCAGGAAAGCAACGATAACCTTATTCTCAGCTTACTTAATCGATGTAGGGCAGTTTTGAACAATCGCCGTGGACACACTCTGTATTAGACATTGACTAGTGACAATTTTTTGCTCAGAATCCTAAGTGCATTGAATTCGAATTTTTCACTCTTTTCACTTAGATTAAAGCTTTCAATTGATTTTCAAAGTTTGTATGAAATTATATATAAATTATGTTGCAAAAGATTATTTTCTACGTGGGTAACAAAAATTGTATTGAATTTCTCATTACCAAGTGACGAAACCCTAAAAATATCGCTGACCCTTACATTTTTTAGATGTGTACAGTGCCGGATTAAGCCAGCGCGGGACCTGTAGCAAATTCGGCCAAGAGGCCCTTGGTTTGCTTTATAGAGCGGCTCTGTAGGAACACGTATATCTGTGTGCGTGTAATGATACCAGTTTTTGAAATAAACTTCCTATATTTTTTGTATTTATTTTACAAATCAAACTCGATGGCTTTTTTTAAAATTTGGTAATAAAATAGTTCGTATATTATTTTAAATATTTATTAGATGCAATCAAAGCTACATACGCACAATCAAATTCAAATTTATATTCATGTAAGTAAATGACATCCATGATACTTGTGAAAGAACTATTTGAGCCAATTTGCCTACGGTCAGTTAGCTGATTGAGGTTGAGCCATGAGAACTGACAAGAAACTTCGGCCACTCTTTTTCATTCGCCAGGGGGTCACAAGAGATGGTGTTACAATAATATGGTGGAATGTATACTGATGCAACTGAAATACAATGCTAGAGTAACATCAAAAGAGCTTCTTACAGTTTTTTACGTTGTGCCTAATATGAATGTACATAAAGTTCTTATAGTTTGATAGTCAATAGAATCCTATTTTAGTTTTCGGGCTTTTCGACTAGCTCGATAGATGACCATATCAGGGAATTCCCCTATTAGTTTTGCAGTGCTACAAATTTGCGTGAAGTGCAGTGCAAGTAGTACAAAAACATCACTTGTGCGACCAGCGCTCAATTTTTAGAAATGTGGTACAACTTAAAATTATTGTTGTAGATTTTGATACCAACGTTTCTCGTGGTAGGTATTATACAACATATACCTATGATTTAACGTGACGAAATCGAGTTTTAGATTTTTAGGTGTGAGTGAAGCATAGCTTAAGCGCTCCGCGTTTGAGGCATGCAAGATATTTTTCGCTTATCTGAACTTTTTTTTTTATCAGACAGGCGTTGGAGCGGGGGCCCCCCTAATTCGCGGGGCCCGTAGCATATGCTACTCTTGCTACGTGGCTAATCCGGCACTGGATGTGTATATATATATATATATATATATATATATATATATATATATATATATATATATATATATATATATATATATGCGTACAAAAAACCATCAGCAGCACCGTACATTCTCTGATATGATATTGGAACACATGACTGTATTTTCTGATAAAGCTCATTGTCACATTACATATTCAATGAAATAGTTCCATTTGCGTACACGAACTGTACTCCCAACAGCATGGTGCTACGTGCTATACAACTTCCGAAACAATCTGGTTATTGCACACGAGGTTTCCGAGTAGCGTAATTTCGTGCTCTGGAGACAACAGTTGTAATCCAAGATCTTGCCACACAGTTGGACTATCTCCTTTGGGGTTATGTTGAGAGCAAGGTCCGTGTCAGCCGCCTGCAAAAAAATTCCAATTCTCAAAGAGAACAACATCCCAGTTACCATAGCAAAATGTATCGAAAGACTGATTCAAAATTTTGGGACTATGATGAATGTTTGCAAGAAATGCTCAGGAGCCACTTAAAAGATACTCTTCCTTTTCTGGTGGAAAAGCAATCCGGTTTTCGTGTAAGTCACTCTTGCGAGAGTGATTGAGTGTTTGTGATAAATGAATGAAGCCAAGGGATGGATTGTGGTGGTCGTTTTTCTGTTACCAGAGAGCGTTCAAAACCATAAATAGGGACTTTTCCTTAAAAACATTGCAAAGAATAGGAATAAAAGGTACTGTACATGATTGGTTTAGTTCTTATTCAGTTAACAGACATTGAAAAGTTAAACTCAATGGTGAAATATCCTCTGTTCAGTACAATTTACGTGGTATCTTGCACGGGGAGGTCTTAGTCCGTTGCTGTTTCTATTTCTACTATATATAAATTACATCAGCAATTATGTCAAAAATTGTCAAATAAGTCTGTTCGCGGATGATACTATATTGTATGTTTCTGGCAGGGATGTAGATGTTTTAACACACTTGGTAAATGAGGATTTGAATGAAATTTTCATGTTTTTTTTTTAAACATTTGAATTGATGTGGCCGTTGCTCGATGAAAATCAACTGTTTGAGAAATGAAACTCTGAGTTTAATGATTTTCACATATAATAAAATAACACAGTTGCACAACGCGTTTTTCTGACACTACAGCTTCTTAGCTCTTTCAAACTGCTAATGAAGCTGTAGTTTCAGCGAAACGCGTTGTGCAACAGTGTTATTTATTCTTTTATATGTGGAAATCGTTAACTCAGAGTTTCATTTCCCAAACATGTTGAACTTTCTAGTGGGGTCGGTTAACTAAAAATTCTATCAAAATATTTCACACCTGGCAACCACTGCGCTCTTTTGGATTCTGATAGTACATGGGTAGACGCGTTAAAAAAGACTGGGACACAAATTTTTCTGGACGGCGTTGATGATGTAATCAATATGGCCGCCATAGTTTTGTAACACTCTTTTAAATTTCCCTGTATAACTCGGATTTTTGTTAAAATATCAACCGATATTATGAGTGATTATTAATGAGGAGAAAATGCGCTTTTCAACGGCATAAGTAACATTATTGACAGCTTTTTAATTATAGAAATAATTGTAACATAATCATTTTTTTTTGATTAAATTTTGGTTTTTGTCGAAACATTTTGCTAAATACCTCGAAACCTGTTGCATATAGCTGAAAATTGGTAAAATACTTTTTGTTTGTCAATAAATTAGCTTTCAAACGGTGTACCTGACTTCTATTTTATAACAAACAGTTACTGAAAATGTGCCAAAACAGTGTAGAATGCACAGTTATGGCATCAATGCAATTTATATGGGTTCAGTAAAATTAGCGGCTTTATGACTGTTTGAGTAGGGAATGTAATTATTTTAATGTTTGGTATATATCAAATAAATTGCATCTCGTTCAAAGCAATTGGCACTTTCTCTTTCGTTTTAAAATCAGTGACATAAGGACATCTAAGATAACTGTAAGATACGCTTCAATCATTAGGTACAAGAATGAGAAATAAGAGAATCAATAATACAATATTATTATAACTTAATATGCAAATTAAGTATACATAAATATATATATATATATATATATATATATATATATATATATATATATATATATATTATGTATATAATTATATTGTAAAATACACTGATATTCAAAGAAAATAATAATATGCAATAATTTTCAATGGGAAGGAAAACTAAAAATTCTTCTTGTGATTAACGATCACTGCCGGAGCACTGTCCTTCACATACACAAAGTTTTGTACATCGTATTCCCATTTTAACACATTCACAAGATGTGCATCTCTTCTGTTTCTTCTCGCGAGACAGTCTTTCCGCTTCACGGGCTACAAGTGTCTGTAAAATACCATTTCCATCATCCAACTGATTCAAGTTTCTAATAGCACTTGGAAGCTCACCATGTACTGCAAAAACTATAAAATTCTTCGCCGTTGTTAAATAACCTTCATACTTCGGAATTATTAGGCGCTCTTTGGAATGCTTTTTGCATAGCAAACAGGTCCCATACAAACGGAGCTAACACTGGTATAATTGTAGCATTAACCAATTCATGTTTCCTCTTAGTTGACATGATTGGGTAATTTTTTTCGATATGGTCGACTTATTAGACCGGGAGATGGTGACACAAAATATTAGGTCATTTGTACCAGTATGGCGGTTCTTCAGGAGTGTAATTACGTAAAGGCAAAAGGGAAAATAATGGACATAGTGCTGGTACCGGCGGCCCAATCGCGTGGGCGTTAATCGAACGCGTCGGATAATAATTTTTGCATAGCTAATCATCGTCGAGTAGCCATTCACGAAAATCACCTTGCCATACTTTTCCGACAGTTCCCAATGGCCGCCATACCACTGCAAAGGAGTAATTTTTTTTTGCCAAACGATTTGTACCAGTATTGCATTTGAATTTTTGGAAAGTATTTGACAAAATGTGACCGTTATTATTTTTCCCATACTTCTAGTAGGGGGAAAAAGTGCTGCCATACTTGAAATACTTATTTATTTGACACGCTTTAAAAATACGACTGTAAAATCATTTTTCACATAATGGCATCATTGTATTCTCTTCGTTTGGATGCAATTGTACCTAAAAAAAATTATTATAGATTGTAACCAAGAGGCGGACGACTGTCGGACTTGAGCTGAAAAGTGAAAAAAAAATGTTGACGATTTGTACCAGTATGGCATTTGGAATTTTGGAAATCATACCATATAATATGACCATTATTATATTTGCCACACTTCTAGTAGAGGGAGAAAGAGGCGCCATACTGGTACAAATCATTCGAATTACGAATAAAATCTTAGGATTTTGAAAGAATATTGTTCACATTCGCCACCTCCCACAGGTATGTCATTATCAGACTTCTATTTAGGATCATACAGAGTACTCTTAAAAAAAGTTTCAGGGTGGTAAAAATCGTTTGGCGAAAAAAAAATTACTCCTTTGCAGTGGTATGGCAGCCATTGGGAACTGTCGGAAAAGTATGGCAAGATGATTTTCGTGAATGGCTACTGGACGATGATTGGTTATGCAAAAAGTAGCCTGGTACAAATGGTTGATTTGTTTTATTTAAATTAATGTATTCGCGTCGGTATGGCGGGCTGTAAGTCACACCCGAGAAGTATGGCATTACGCTACCGCCTACTTCTTTTTTTTCGACTATCTGAAAATACAAGCATTTTTGTGGAACAAATCGTTCGACAATCGTTATTTATCCAACGCGTTCAATTAACGCCCACGCGATTGGGCCGCCGGTACCAGCACTATGACCATCATTTTCCTTTTTTGCCTTTATGTAATTAGACCCCTGAAGAACCGCCATACTGGTACAAATGACCTAATATTTTGTGTCACCATCTCCCGGTCTATAAGTAATAGGTAGCTTTTTTATACAATGACGTTTCTCATACATTATCTGACTTAATAAGGACATATCTGACATTCCAAGACAGTATTTGAAATCTTAAATTGCTACTATAATTGTGCAATGCTACACTGTTTTGGCACATTTTCAGTAACTGTTTGTTATGAAATAGAATTCATATACATCGTTTGGAAGCTAATTTATTGGCAAACAAAAAGTATTTTACCAATTTTCAGCTATATGCAACAGGTTTCGAGATATTTAGCAAAATGTTTCGACAAAAACTAAAATTTAATTAAAAAAAATGATTATGTTACAATTATTTCTATAATTAAAAAGCTGTCAATAATGTAACTTATACCGTTGAAAAGCGCATTTTCTCCTCATTAATAATCACTGATAATATTGGTTAGTATTTCAACAAAAATCCGAGTTATACAGGGAAATTTAAAAGCGTGTTACAAAACTATGGCGGCCATATTGATTACATCATCAACGCCACTAGAGGGCCAGAAAAATTTGTGTCCCGGTCTTTTTTAACGCGTCTACCCATGTACTATCAGAATCCAAAAGAGCGCAGTGGTTGCCAGATGTGAAACTTTTTTTAGCTATCACACCCCACTATTCATGTGTTTATGTGTTAATAATATGAGCACAAATGTCAAAATTTATGATGGTAGGCTCACCATATAGTATGAAAAAGTACACACTGAAAATTGTGAAAAAACTCAACAAAAAATATGAATAAATCTATGAGGGTGGCACTCAAATGTAAAAACAGAACACCGATAAGAGTAATGCTTGAAACTATGAATCTAATGAATGTAGAACAAACAAGATATTATGAGACCATGGAGTTTGTATTTAGAATCAAGAATCAAATGTTACCAACTTATTTAAGCGAAAATATAATGTACCTCAGTAATGTGCACGAACATGAGACAAGGCATCGAGATGATCTATTTATTGAAATATATAACACCACATTGATGCTTAAATCCACATTTAGTCATGGAATTAAGTGATTTGATGATTAAGTGATTTAATGATTTACCAACAATTTGAAAATATCGCAAATGCTTTAATGAATTCCAAACAAATTCGTACAAATATATATATATATATATATATATATATATATATATATAATATATATATATATATATATATATATATATATATATATATATATATATATATATATATATATATATATATATATATATATATATATATATATATATATATATATGATGGTATGATCCTAAATAAATTTTCATTTGATAATTGCTTGGATAATGGTCTTTGTGTTGTTGGGCTGTTTTTTGACCTATCGAGAGCATTTGATTGCCTTGTGTTCGAATTCATTCGGAGTAAGCTCTATAACATTGGTTTCAGAGGAACTATACTAGAATGGTTACCCTCCTTCATCACTGATCGTTTGATGGTGGTCGAGGTTCAGGATAGTTTGTCTTGTGAGTATGATTTGGGTTTTGGGAGTCCTTCAGGGCTCTGTGTTTGAGCCATTACTTTTTCTGCTCTTTATCAATTATTCACCTAGTACGTATTCACGAGTACGTCGTTGAGAGTAGAATTACGAGCTTTGCAGACGATATTTTGTTAGCAATTTCGGCATACACACCTAGGGACCTTTCGGATAAGTGTTCTAAATTAATGTCATGCTTGTCACTGAATGGTGCCGCAGAAATGCTCTCATTTTGAACATTGGCAAAACGGAATGCATTTATTTCAATACAAGAGCTGTAGATAATGACACTCTTAGGTTCGAATCTAATGAAGTCAGAGTCATTTCTAAGGATAGCACACAGAAATTTCATTCTGAATCTCAGAAAAATATGCATAATATGATGGTCATTACGGAAAAAAAGACCGCAACAACTTCAATATTTTGAATGAAACTCCATATGATTTCGTAAGATAACTCATGGATTTTTAGGACGATCTTCATTGGCCTTTTTTTTAAATTTAGTCCTGCCGTTTTCAAAATACTTAGAATTTCAAAAAATTATTGTTATTTGTATCTTACTCTTTCAAAATTTTTAACTAAGTATATAGTTTTGGAATATATCAAAATAATTCGTCGGTAAGTGAAAAATTTGAAAAATGTTGAAACAAGGTGGGGTATTCCATTTAAGAATAGTTTTCTGCATAATTTGCTATTGACCAGCCTGTATACATGAAAAAGGAGCAGATATTTTTTCTCGAACACCGTTAGAAATATTATAATGTTTTTAACCATTTATATTATATCTACTTACGTTGAATTATGAAAAATAGCTATATACTTCAGATATCGATTAATATTCCTTGGAGTATGGCAAAACAAGTGAGTTCATAATTGAATTCAGGTTTTGATTTATCACAACGCAACTGAAGTTATTGATTATCTACAAAACAAGAAATATTTGTATTGTAATGCTGTGAAAATTATATGGATATGAAAATGCCAGTCAATAAAATTTTAACATTGGAGCTTGCTATTTTTAACTCTGATTTTATATTTTGAAGTGAACGTATACTCACTATTCTAAATTCAGTTCATGATAACATTCGATCTAACAAGTTTCGTTTAGAAATCTCATTCAATATCGGGAAAATGTTTTGTGTAATTTGTTCGGAAGCTACTGCTGAAAATGCCGAAATTTTAAGGAAGTTGGGATGCACCTGTAAATATACTTACGAGGTGAGGTTCTTACAATTCAGTGAAAAGCTACCAATTTCATTCTAACTTTTTAATATTTCACCAACAAATTATCGCATGACTGATGATTATTACTAATTTATTTCTATCTTGTTTAGTCTAGTTATATATTACAAAAAATTGCAAACGAATAACATATATTTGCAAAGAGGAAGTATCATGTGAAAATACTTGTTGATCAAAAACAACCACCTGTGACATAATTTTACCGAAAAATACTAGTTTAGAGTCAGAAATTATTGACTAGGTTCAGATATAATATGAAAACATACCACAAAAGCAACAAAGAAGCATCAACATCATCCCTAAATTAAGGAAAACAGATAGCTGTTTCGATAATACCAGATCTCATCAGGGTAGTATAGTTTAGTTGAAATATCTCACAAAAACTCATTCATCTACTTCGCCGAAAATTCTGCATTCCCTAGCGCTCTAGATTTAAAGACGTCAGTATTTCACAAGTTCAAGTACATACCTCGGTACCGCTAACTATGCCTTTATATTCTAATAGGTAATTAAAGTTATTACTTCGAATACATCAAACTCAAATTTTACATGCTTATTATTGAGAATCGTGGGAAAAGTGTATCATCAATTACGGAACTCTACACATATTATACAGAATACATATTTGTCAATAACTGCAATGTGAATTAGGTGAATTTTTCGTATTCTATAACAGT
The DNA here is from genome assembly GCA_030704885.1 of Cynegetis impunctata. Taxonomy (NCBI): domain Eukaryota; kingdom Metazoa; phylum Arthropoda; class Insecta; order Coleoptera; family Coccinellidae; genus Cynegetis; species Cynegetis impunctata. The sequence continues at coordinate 337,125 of JARQZK010000018.1, read as the reverse complement.
TGATTATTTTTATAGAGTGAGTTTGCTATATTTTTCATATTTTCACTGAGATAATTTATATATAATTTAGTTTCATCTTTTATTAACTATTACGAATAAATTCGAGGATTTCAGTTACGAGCAAATAAAAATAGTGGGGTGTGATAGCTAAAAAAAGTTTCACATCTGGCAACCACTGCGCTCTTTTGGATTCTGATAGTACATGGGTGGACGTGTTAAAAAAGACCGGGACACAAATTTTTCTGACCCTCTAGTGGCGTTGATGGTGTAATCAATATGGCCGCCATAGTTTTGAAACTCGCTTTTAAATTTCCCTGTATAACTCGGATTTTTGTTGAAATACTAACCAATATTATCAGTGATTATTAATGAGGAGAACATGCGCTTTTCAACGGTATGAGTGACATTATTGTCAGGTTTTTAATTATAAAAATAATTGTACCATAATTATTTTTTTTAATTAAATTTGGGTTTTTGTCGAAATATTTTGCTAAATATCTCGAAACCTGTTGCATATAGCTGAAAATTGGTAAATTAATTTTTGTTTTTCAATGAATAAGCTTCCAAACGGTGTATCTGACTTCTATTTTATAACAAACAGTTACTGAAAATGTGCCAAAACAGTGTAGCATTGCACAGTTATAGTAGCAATGTAAGATTTCAAATACTGTCTTGGAATGTCAGATATGTCCTTATTAAGTCAGATAATGTATGAGAAACGTCATTGTATAAAAAAGCTACCTATTACTTATAGACCGGGAGATGGTGACACAAAATATTAGGTCATTTGTACCAGTATGGCGGTTCTTCAGGGGTCTAATTACGTAAAGGCAAAAAGGAAAATGATGGTCATAGTGCTGGTACCGGCGGCCCAATCGCGTGGGCGTTAATCGAACGCTTTGGATAAATAACGATTGTCGCTAGATTTGTTCCACAAAAATGCTTGTATTTTCAGATAGTCGAAAAAAAAAGAAGTAGGCGGTAGCGTAATGCCATACTTCTCGGGTGTGACTTACAGCCCGCCATACCGACGCGAATACATTAATTTAAATAAATCAATTCAACCATTTGTACCAGGCTAATTTTTGCATAGCTGATCATCGTCGAGTCATTCACGAAAATCACTTTGCCATACTTTTCCGACAGTTCCCAATGGCCGCCATACCACTGCAAAGGAGTAATTTTTTTTTCGCCAAAAGATTTGTACCACCCTGAAACTTTTTTTAACAGTACTCTGTATGATCATAAATAGAAGTCTGATAATGACATACCTGTGAGAGGTGGCGAATGTGAACAATATTGTTTCAAAATCCTAAGATTTTATTCGTAATTCGAACGATTTGTACCAGTATGGCGCCACTTTTTCCCTCTACTAGAAGTGTGGCAAATATAATAATGGTCACATTGTATCGTATAATTTCCAAAATTCCAAATGCCAAACTGGTACAAATCGTCAAGTCAGCTACGACAGTCGTCCGCCCCGTGGTTACAATCTATAATAATTTTTTTTTAGGTACAATTGCATCCAAACGAAGAGAATACAATGATGCCATGATGTAAAAAATGATTTTACAGTCGTATTTTTAAAACGTGTCAAATAAATAAGAATTTCAAGTATGGTAGCACTTTTTCCCCCTACTAGAAGTATGGGAAAAATAATAACGGTCACATTTTGTCAAATACTTTCCAAAAATTGAAATGCAATACTGGTACAAATCGTTTGGCTAAAAAAAAGTACTCCTTTGCAGTGGTATGGCGGCCATTGGGAACTGTCCAAAAAGTATGGCAAGGTGATTTTCGTGAATGGCTACTCGACGATGATTAGCTATGCAAAAATTATTATCCGACGAGTTCGATTAACGCCCACGCGATTAGGCCGCCGGTACCAGCACTATGTCCATCATTTTCCTTTTTGCCTTTACGTAATTACACCCCTGAAGAACCGCCATACTAGTACAAATGACCTTATATTTTGTGTCACCATCTCCCGGTCTATTAAGTCGACCATATCGAAAAAAATTACCCAATCATGTCAACTAAGAGGAAAGGAATTGGTTGATGCTACAACTATACCAGTGTTAGCTCCGTTTGTATGGGACCTGTGTTTGCTATGCCAAAAGCATTCCAAAGAGCGCCTAATAATTCCGAAGTATGAAGGTTATTTAACAACGGCGAAGAATCTTATAGTTTTTGCAGAACATGGTGAGCTTCCAAGTGCTATTAGAAACTTGAATCAGTTGGACGATGGAAATGGTATTTTACAGACACTTGTAGCCCGTGAAGCAAAATATCACAAATCTTGCAAGAACAAATATGACAGTCAAAAGGCCAAAAGACTGTCTCGCGAGAAGAAAAAGAAGAGATGCACATCTTGTAAATGTGTTAAAATGGAAATACGATGTACAAAACTTTGTGTATGTGAAGGACAGTGCTCCGACAGTGATTATTAATCACAAGAAGAATTTTTAGTTTTCCTTCCATTAAATATTATTACATATTATTATTTTCTTTGAATATCAGTGTATTTCACAATATAATTATATATATATATATATATATATATATATATATATATATATATTTATGTATACTTAATTTGCATATTAAGTTATAATAATATTGTATTATAGATTCTCTTATTTCTCATTCTTGTACCTAATGAATGAAGCGTATCTTACTGTTATCTTAGATGTCCTCATGTCACTGATTTTAAAACGAAAAAGAAAGTGCAAATTGCTTTGAATAAGATGCAATTTATTTGATATATACCAAAAATTAAAGATTACTTTCCCTACTTAAACAGTCATAAAGCCGCTCACTTTACTGAACCATATAAATTACATTGATGCTATAACTGTGCAATGCTACACTGTTTTGGCTCATTTTCAGTAACTGTTTGTTATAAAATAGAAGTCAGGTACACCGTTTGAAAGCTAATTTATTAACAAACAAAAAGAATTTCACCAATTTTCAGCTATATGCGACAGGTTTCGAGATATTCAGCAGAATGTTTCGACAAAAACCAAAATTTAATCAAAAAAAAATGATTAACAATTATTTCTATAATTACAAAGCTGTCAATAGAGTCTTTTATACCGTTGAAAAGCGCATTTTCTCCTCATTAATAATCACTGATAATATCGGTTGATATTTTAACAAAAATCCGAGTTATACAGGGAAATTTAAAAGAGTGTTACAAAACTATGGCGGCCATATTGATTACATCATCAACGCCACCAGAGGTCCAGAAAAATTTGTGTCCCGGTCTTTTTTAACGCGTCTACCCATGTACTATCAGAATCCAAAAGAGCGCAGTGGTTGCCAGATGTGAAATATTTTGATAGAATTTTTAGTTAACCGACCCCACTAATAATCATTTTATTTTATTTATTTACTAACAAATGATTGTAATAGAATATATATATATATATATATATATATATATATATATATATATATATATATATATATATATATATATATATATATATATATATACAGGTAGCCCTCGGTTTACGCCGATTCACAATAACGCCACATGCCTACGTCTTGAAACTGAGAAACTAGACAGGTTGATGGTCCAGTTATAAAGTATTTACCGAGCTACTACATTACATTTATCGAACGCTATTGAATCGATTCACTTTTTCTGTGTGATATTTTTAAGTAAATTATTGGTGAAGTAATGAACTCTGTGAGATAGACCCCGTCTGGAAAAGAAGTTCGAACGTAAAGAGGAGTGTTATCGCATCAATTCAACCATATTCTGAACTTCTTAAAGAAATAAAAAAAATCCAAGCAGTTAACACTCGATACTTTTCCCCAAGAAGATATAAACGATCCGAAACCGGGAACTTAAACACAGAAATGATAATATGTAACCCTGTGAAATTATAATTTTCTCATAAAATTGTTTTGTTGTTGTTATTGAGAATCTTGTTTTGGTTTCACAATTACATAGTATATACATATACATATACATATAAATATATATATATATATATATATATATATATATATATATATATATATATATATATATATATATATATATATATATATATATATATATATATATATATATATATATATATATATATATATATATATATATATATATATATATATATATATATATATATATATATATATATATATATATATATATATATATATATATATATATATATATATATATATATATATATATATATATATATAAATATATATATATATATATATATATATATATATATATATATATATATATATATATATATATATATATATATATATATATATATATATTTACTTTGAATATAATAATGTTATACCTGCATATTCCTATTTCTATGAGATGGAACCTAACTCCAAACCTCCCATTATAATTGGGTTCAATTTACGTCGATTCAGTTAACGCTGGTTTTTTTAGAAACGGAACCCCGGCGTAAACCGAGGGCTACCTGTATATATATATATATATATATATATATATATATATATATATATATATATATATATATATATATATATATATATATATATATATATATATATATATATATATATATATATATATATATATATATATATATATATATATATTAATATATATATATATATATATATATATATATATATAAATATATATATATATATATATATATATATATATATATATATATATATATATATATATCTACGTTCTCCGTTATGAAGGAAAATACAATGAGGATATAAGAAGAATAAAAATAACAAAAATATCAAAAAACACCAAAAATCAAGTTGTAAATATAACTTTTTGTTAAACTGACCAAGGCTACTATTGAAAAAATTCAAATTTACACAAATGTTTTCAATAAAAGCTGGACATCTGATCAAATAAGAGTCCTTTGTGTGGCTGGATTTCTATTTTGAAACAGCAAATAAATGTGTATGGCCTGTTTCGGTATGTTGAGTTTAACATACGATTAAAGTTCTGGTGAATACACATCACTATTGATTAATTTGAAAAAGGAAATGGGGTCACGCATAAGTCTTCTTGATTCCATGGTGGGTAAATTCGAATTGAGATGCAGTAATCCCTTTCATTTCTATTCATCCCACCATATGCAATAAAACGCAAAAATTCATTCTGAACTCTTTCAAGCGCTCTAGAAATATTAAAATAATTTTATTAAATTGCTTGAAAAAACTTATAATCAACCAAGCAAACATCGAAGTGAAAATTCTAAGAATAATAATAATAAGATTTTTCTCTTCATGTAGGAAGTTAATCTTGAATATAAATCAGTAGACTCATAAGCCTTTCGTCATATTTCCTCCCACAGATATGCGTCGATGATATCACACACTCAATTTTATCAATGTGCATGAGTATATCTTTATTCGGCTTTAGAAGAATAGAATGAAGTTGTGCAGCGAGTAGGTGTGTCCAAACAGATGTTGAGAACTTTATATGGCTTTATGTCTGTGAATACCGACACCGGTGGAGGTGAAAGGTCTATTGGTTGTCTGTTGACCAATTTTGTTGGCGCCTTCTCATGAAATATATAAGAAATACGTTACTTTAAATAAATTAAAATAGGGATATGAGATTGGCAATGTCTATTATTTTCTTGCTTTGTTTGTTAGAAGTTGAATAATTCCGGAAAATACTGTTTTTTTGATTAGTAGATAAGATTTAACGATTCGCCTACTACTCGTTCTCAGCGATGGATTTACGCCAAGGTCCGGGCCTAGAGCGACATGATTAGAACGGCAGCAAAATTTTCGAAACACCATAATTTTAAATTATAAAAAAAAACATTTTAAAAGTTGGTTCAGAGTAGTTTCGATAAAAAAATTTCTATAGGGTGTATTATGATTCAATTTTTTTATTTACTTCTAGAGTAGATCAATCATGATCTTCATCGGGAAATGTTCTTTATATTTGTATCTTTACTTTTTGATTCTTTAGTGAGATTAATCTTACGTGTATAAAACGTTTTGAAATTACTAAAGGTAAATAACTTTTTAATTTGTTTTCAGTATGAGATAGAAATACGGTAAATTTGCATTTATTGAACATCGTTCTGGTATTAATCTGAAAGTCAGAATTTTTTCGTTGGCGAAAATAATGTTTCATCATAAATAGATACCGTCTTTTTTGATATTCAATTTTCTCATATTCAATTTTCTGAATATTATTATCGCTATGAAAATCGCAAAAAAACCACAAGAATTCGGCCGGATGAGTCACGGGTAAATGAATGAACACCTTTTTGGCGACAAGAAAATGTTGGCACGAATGCTTACTACCCTATTTAAGACACTCTGAGTATACAATTAGCAGGGCAAAAAAGTGCATATGAAAAGCTTTCTGAAAATTTTAATTTTTTCGACAATTTATCTGAAATAAATACGAACTAATTGAAAAGTCTTGCAAAAATATTCAGTAGGTATCTGACGATTTGGAAGAGATATTAGGGAATGAACGTATTCATTTAGATAATCAATCCAAAGATTCCCTAGCAATCAAATAGGAAATAGATGTATGCAATGTAATTCACAAAATCTTCGAGATTCCATAACCCAAATGTGGACATTGCTCTACGTATTCTTTTGAGTATTCTAGCTAAATATTGTTCAGGAGGAATTTTTTTTCCACTACGAAAAAGTTAAAAAAAATTTATTTACGCGCAAATATGGACCAAGATAAACTTAATGATCTTGCAATATTGTCTATTGAAGCTTAACTGGTCCAAGAAAATGATTAAGACAATATAATTTATATTTTTGCGATGACCAAAGCCAGGAAAAAAAATCTTCAAATTGAAAAAATATTTTCATTATTTATCTTTTGTTTTGAATTGATTGGGCCTTTTACATGATGTAAATTTATTAACATATGAAAACAATGGTTGATAATAATAATTTACACAATTTGATTGAATGAACTTCACCTTCTTTAGATGCTAAATGCAAACTAAATATGTTACGAAGCATATTGTTTTAATATATTATTCATCTGATTAAAGTTTATTACTTTTTCATCTGTAAGGTTTGTTATTTATATTTAAATATATATATATATATATATATATATATATATATATATATATATATATATATATATATATATATATATATATATATATATATAAGGATACAGTGACGGAAAAACTGAAGGGAATGGAATTAGGAACGGAAATGAGTGTTGAGGATTTATGGAATAATTTCAAAAACGTCCTACAAGAGTCAGCTAAGGAAATATGCGGTAGTATAAAAATTAATAGGCACAAAAAATGTACATCATGGTGGAATACAAGTGTGAAGAATCACATTAAAGAGAAAAAACAGAGTTGGCATAAATACTTACAAAACAGAACATCCTGTAACTACAAGAGGTATAAAGGAAAAAGGGAACTTGTGAAAAAGGCTGTAAGGAAGGAAAAAAAGAGGAGCTGGAAGGAGTTTGAAGAGAGAATGGAAAGAAATGCAAGAGACAATCAGAAATTATTTTATAGAGTATTAAAGAATATGAGAGAGGGTAAACAGATTGGAAATGCATCTGTCAGGTCCAAAAAAGGAACATTATTGACAGAAGATCAAGAGATAATGGGTAGGAGGAAGGAGCACTTCATGGAATTGTTGGAAGGAGAGGAAATTAGGGAGGATCGAGTGAAAATTGCTGATAAGAAAACAGAAAATCAATGTGGGAGCGAAGAGGAAAAACAGATAGAAATTGATGAACTCAAACAGGCAATAAAGAGAATTAAAAATGGAAAAGCACCCGGAAAAGATCAGATAACACCAGAGATGTTGAAGAATATGGGAGAAAAAGGCACTGAAGTTTTAATGGAAATTTGTCAGAGGGCATGGTCTGAAAAAAGGATACCAGAGGATTGGAAAATGGCATTGGTTGTACCGATATTAAAGAATGGAGATAAGAAGGAGTGTAACAACTATAGGGGAATAAATCTAATGAGTACAGCACTGAAAGTATATGAAGGTATTTTAGAGAAGAGACTCAGAAATTGTATTGAGCATACATTAGAGCCAGTTCAAAGTGGATTCATGAAGGGAAGAAGTGTACAAGACCATGTATTTTCAGTTAAACAAATTATACAGAAAGTGAAGAAAACTGGTAGGAAAGCGTTTTCTGTTTTTATAGACCTTGTGAAGGCTTTTGATAGAGTGAGGAGGGATAAAATATGGGAAATATTGAGGAAGAGAGGAATCACAGAACAGCTAGTGCAATCCATAGAAAGTGTGTACAGCGAAAGTATGAATTGTGTTGCCTACAAGAATATGAGATCGGAGAGTTTCCAGACCAAAGAAGGAATAAGACAAGGAGGAGTTTTGAGCCCGGCACTTTTTATACTTAGTATTTTTGGATGAGGTCATAAAAGAAACGAAGGATAAAATGAGAACTCTGATAGTTGGACACAGGAAAATGAGAAAAGTGGAGGCTTCAACATTGGCTTTTGCAGATGACATTGTTTTAATGGCATGTTCGAAAATTGCTTTACAGAGGAATGTGGATATTTTGAACGAAACATTGAAAAAGTATCAAATGGAAATAAACAAAAAATAGACTAAGGTTATGGAGATAACGGATATAGAGGAGGATGAGGATGTGCAAATAACAGTAGATAATGAACAAATCGAAAAAGTAAATAGCTTCACATATCTAGGAGTGGATATAGATAAAAGTGATAGTCAAGAAAGGGATATTGAAAATAGAATAGAAAAAGGAAATAAATAATTTTTTGCTCTAAACAGAAAATTTTTGAGGAAAAGGGAAATAAAGGAAAAAACCAAGATGACAGTGTACAAGAGCATATTTAGACCGGTACTAACGTACAGTTGTGAAACATGGGCTACTACACAAAGGAGCAGAAGCAAATTACAGGCAATGGAAATGAAGTATCTTTGAAGTGTAAAGGGTATAACAAGATTGGATAGATATAAAAACGAAGAAGTTAGGAAATAATTGGAGATAGAGTCAATGGAGGATTATGTTGGAGAAAGGCAGATGGGGTGGTGGGGGCACTTGATGAGAATGGAAGAAGAGAGACCTGCGAGACAGATATGGGAGGCGAGGGTGGACAACAATAGAAAAAGAGGGAGACCTAAAATGACTTGGGACGATATAGTTGCAAAACAAATTTTAAGAAGGGGGAAGAGCATCGTTGAAGCTAGAGCGTCAGCGGCAAACAGGGAAGAATGGAAGAAAATCATTAAGTTCAAATTGTAGTAATAGAGTATTATGTTATTTTGAGACCCAAACACCGAAAGGTATTATTGGGATTTAGATTATATATATATATATATATATATATATATATATATATATATATATATATATATATATATATATATATATATATACAAAATAAAGTTATTTCAAAATAAAAATATTGGATCAAACTCATTCCATCAAAAAAGGCGGCGCATCAAACGAGGCATAGGGCGGCAGTCTCTTAGTAATATTTAATCAACAACCAGTTCATGTAAACTATACGTATTCGCCAGAATAATTTCCGTTAATGACTCGATTAGTGACTCGAGGCGATAGAGAAGAACGCTGCAAATGTTTCACTAGGTAACTTCATGCCACTTGATCGCTTACCTATACCTATTTATCGGAACATAAGTACTGTCAAAATTCAGTCTCTTCAAGAATCACACGACCTTCTTTATACCAAAATTCCTATTCCAAAAAAGGGAAAAAAAGGAAACACACGTGTTTCATTCCTCCCTGAAGTATGTGTCAGGGAGGCGGGCAGCTTAAGTTTAGGATTAACTCCTTCAGCCAGATCAGAGGATACACTTGTATGTACAAGGGTAAGTCGACAAGCCCTTCAAAAGATATATTTCTTTGGCTTCCAACCAAGATGTAAAATTTCACTTTTTCAGAAATTATGAAAGTAGTTTAAACTGAAATATAATTAACAATTTGCATATACATCTTGTGAAATATTAATTCAGGTACCTATTATCTGTTTTTGTTGTTAGTAAGAGCTTCATGAAAACATTTACGGGCTACAATTTGACAATTTTAAAATTATATATCTTCGGCAATGTCACTGATCAAGTATTCTAGATATTTATGCTTTTCTCAACAAAAAACATACCTATATATAAGTACCATGATATATCACATAAAGTGAAAAAGGAAAATTCTCTAATACTTATATAGAAAAAAATACCTAATCAAACAATCCTCATGGGAAAAGGTTATATGCCAATTCATTCCTAGCCGACGATAGTGCACCGAAGAGATCTAATAAGATCCAAATAACCTTATGGACATCTTAACGCGGGGTGACATTTTCTATAATCCACTGTTGCGCTATGAATGCAGATTTCGTGCCGTGGAATACATATAATCAGCTCCTTGTTCACTTTATGTGATGAAATTGACTATTGTTAATAGGTATATTTCATATGATTTGATTGTTGAATATTGCGAATATCACTGCAAGTATATACGAAGCGCCCTCTCGTACGTATGTCCATAGTTTTTGTTGGCTCCTAATCTTTGGCGGAGGGCGTAATTGGTTGTTATCCAGATAGTAGTGCGGCCGCGATCTGAATTGGAAAAGAAAAAGAAATATATGTCCTTTCACTCCGGGTCGAGTTTGCTGCGCTGAAGAGATGTAATAACATCGAAATAGCGGTATGCAGATCTTGAGTCGGGGTGACTTGGCATTTTTAATAATTCACTGTTGCGCCGTTAACGCAGATTTCGCGTTGTGGAATACGAATACATATAACCAGCTCCCGTGGAGAATTGTTGGATATTTTTCAATATTTAATACTAGAATGAAATTAGGAATTTCATAATTCTTGTAAATATTAATATTTCTATTGAAATTTGAACAATTACTAATTTTGAAAGGACACTTGGAATATTTAATTGGTTTATTTTTCACTTGTATATTATATGTTTATTTCACCTTGGATACGGTTGCTATAAATACACTCATTATGCCCTAAGCCATAACGCCCGCTAATTGTACGAGGAGAAATGAAGCAAATTTCATTGATTTCATACTTAATAATCCTTGTCGTATACGACTCTGGATTTCTCCGGCAATGAATTATTCGCAGCTTTTCTATGATATTCTTGGGTAAATTCATTTTCATTTCCATTATTTTTATAAGATGACACAAAGAAATCAGCAGAGACATTCGCTAAATATGCTAACAAAAGTATTCACAAACGTCAAAATATCAGCAAATGAAATGCCTACTATGTGAAGGATAATTGATAGGAACAATGAACCGATTTTAAAATCACTCTTTCATTATAATTAAATATTTTTTTTTTACGAGCGGGCGGAAAATTGAATTTTCCACACACATCTTAGTGTGGAAAATTAATTTTCTTGCACCGTGTGGAAATAATTTTCCGCACCGTGTGGAAATAATTTTCCGCACCGTGTGGAAATGGAATAGCAGGGGTTTTTTTCCGCACTGTTTGGCAATGTGACTCTTAACGAATTGAAATGCGTGCGAATTCTGTTGACTTTCCTCACGCTCGTAGAAAAACTATTGCACCTAACACTTGCGGAAAATGTTTTTCTGCACTCGGCTGCTTCACCGAACTCCGCTACGCGTCGTTCGGTAAACGGCCGACTCGTGCGGAAAAATTTTTCCTTTTCCGCACTTGTTAGGTAAATAGCTATTTCGTGAAAAATAAAATCTTTTATGCACCACGTGCGTTACTTGATCCTTACGCCCATCGGGCGTTAGGATCTATATAACGCACTTGGTACATGTAGAGTATAAGATTCGGTGAATAATATGGTTACATAATATGTCGATGAGTAATAACTAAGGAACACTGGATTCGAAAATGTGAATCAGAGTTAGTTGTGATTGTACCGGTGCAGAGTAAAGTGATTAATAAAGTTAATATATTCTTGCGTATTGAATGTTTCATTTCACACATAGTATAACAAGCAATAGAACATTACATTGGCGACGAGGTAAAACTATATAATAAACAATTAAGTGTTAGTGTTTCGGCTGCTGAAAAAGACAAGTGAGTAAATTAATAAAGAATGTTTCAAAACAGTACGGAATAGTTTTGGGAATAGAAATTTTTTTTTAGTTTGAGCAGTACGAAATTACTTTTGTTAATAATAATAACAGTTACGAAATTTACTGCGACAAATATTAGTTCTGCTATAGCATTTTTTTTTTCCAGTTAGTCAATCCCAAAAGGAGGATAAAGTGGACGTGTAGTTCACTAGGCCGTCGAGCCTGTATATAGAATCAAATGATTATAAAAAGTGGACGTGTAGTTCACTAGGCCGTCGAGCCTGTGTATAAAATCAAAAGATTATACAGAGTGAACATGTAGTTCACTAAGCTGTCGAGCCTGTATATAGAATAAAATGATTATAAAGAGTGGACGTGTAGTTCACTAGGCCGTCGAGCCTGTGTATAAAATCAAAAGATTATAAAGAGTGGACGTGTAGTTCACTAGGCCGTCGAGCCTGTGTATAAAATCAAAAGATTATACAGAGTGAACATGTAGTTCACTAAGCTGTCGAGCCTGTATATAGAATAAAATGATTATAAAGAGTGGACGTGTAGTTCACTAGGCCGTCGAGCCTGTGTATAAAATCAAAAGATTATACAGAGTGAACATGTATTTCACTAAGCTGTCGAGCCTGTATATAGAATAAAATGATTATAAAGAGTGGACGTGTAGTTCACTAGGCCGTCGAGCCTGTGTATAAAATCAAAAGATTATAAAGAGTGGACGTGTAGTTCACTAGGCCGTCGAGCCTGTGTATAAAATCAAAAGATTATAAAGAGTGGACGTGTAGTTCACTAGGCCGTCGAGCCTGTGTATAAAATCAAAAGATTATACAGAGTGAACATGTTGTTCACTAGGCTGTCAAGTCTGTGTATACAGTGAGATACAAAGTGGACATGTAGGGCGTCCTTCTTAAACACAGTGTGTGAAACTTTTAGAGCGAATCAAAACCAGACCGTACTCGAAGGAATATAGTACTGGTTTATTCTATAAGTAATGCATTTTATGGAAAAATATATAATTTAATAATTTTAGGATGTCAACCATCTCAGGTATTGAGCAATTTCACTGCGAGGGTGATGCTATGTCTTTGGGGAACAGATGGGATAAATGGAAGCGTGCCCTATCCATCTACCTGCAGGCTTCAGACATCGCTGACCCAGTAAAAAAACGGGCTGTTCTGTTGCATTCTGGAGGGATCGCATTGCAGGAAATATTTTATAGCCTGCCTGGGGCAGATGTTGGAATTTGGAAGAAAATCAAGGAGTAGACGTGTACAAGGTTGCTTTGGAAAAGCTGAACGCCTATTTCTCTCCAAAACAAAGTAAGTTGTTTGAGCGGTATACGTTCCGGTTAATGAATCAGGCAGAAGATGAAATATTTGAAAAATTCTTGGTTAGATTAAGGCATCAAGCTTCAAAATGCAGTTTTACAAATGTCGAAGAAAATCTCATTGACCACATTACCGAAAAATGTAGGTCGAAGGACTTAAGAAGAAAAATTTTGTCATTAGGCCATAGCATAACTTTGAATGACGTAATAATGGAAGCGAACGCTTTGGAGTCTGTTAATCGTCAAATGCAACAATTTGAAGATAACGGAAAAAATGTGCCATCTACTAGTAGTGTTAATAATCTTTTTTCAAAACCGTACAATAAGCGACAATACAAAAGCAATTCTTGTAGTAAATGTGGTAGTGGCAAACACGATTCACAAAATCCAAAGTGTCCGGCAGTAAACGTTATATGTCGTAAATGTAATTTTAAGGGTCATTTTGCTAAGCGCTGTTACACTAATAAGAAAAGAATTAACTTAAATATTGAACATCGAAGTGAAAACACACCGGCAAACAACAAACGTCAACGGAAGTCTTTTTCTGTAAATAACGTTGACGTTGGAAGCGACCCTGAGCAGGAGACGAATTACGTGTTTCATTTTGACGATGATGATGAAACTATTTCCTGTCAGGTAGGAGGTTGTGTAATATCAATGATAGTAGACTCGGGTAGCAAAAGCAATATCATAAGCGACAAAATGTGGGAACAACTTAAACAGAATAAAATTAAGATATTTAATCAGGAAAAAGATGTTGACAAAAAGTTTCTAGGCTACGCTAGTAATAAGCCATTGAAAGTGTTGGGGAGTTTTAAAGCTGAAATAAGAGCAAACAACAAAAAAGAGATCGCTCGTTTTTATGTAATAAAAAATGGGGCTAAATCTTTACTTGGTAAACAAACCGCTATTGCTTTGGGCATTTTAAAGATTGAGGTGAACATAAATTCTCTTTCAACATTGCCATTTCCTAAATTTAAGGGCATTGTTGTTAATATCCCCATAGACGACACCGTCAAGCCGGTTATTCAGCCAAATAGAAGAATGCCTATACCGTTGGAAGAAAAGGTAGATAAGGTTATAAAAGAATTGCTAGATGGCGATATTATTGAACAAGTCAACGGACCTTCAGAATGGATATCTCCCATAGTCCCTGTTTTGAAAGGAAATGCAGATGTACGCATTTGTGTAGACATGAGGCGTGCTAATCAAGCGATAGCCCGAGAAAATCATCCGCTCCCAACTATGGAGTTGCTGGTACCACAGTTAAGAAATGCAACAGTATTTTCACGTTTGGACATTAAGAATGCTTTTCACCAGGTGGAAATTTCAGAAAATTCCCGACATATAACCACATTTATTACAAAGAATGGGTTATTCAGATACAAACGTCTAATGTTCGGAATAACATGTGCACCCGAACTATTCCAAAAAAATAATGGAAAAAATATTAATTAACTGTGAAGGTACCATCAACTTCATAGATGATATTGTCATTTTTGGGGAAAATGTCACTCAACATAATCTTCGACTAAAGAAAACAATGAAAACTCTTCAAGAGTTCAACGTCCTACTGAATGAAGACAAATGTCAACACTGTGTGGCATCCATAAACTTTTTAGGGCATAATCTTTCAAGCCAAGGAATAAAGCCTTTGGACGCTCATGTTAATGCGATTAAGAGTTTTAGGCATCCTAAAACAATTGAAGAGCTTCAGAGTTTTCTTGGACTTGTTAACTTTGTAGGGAAGTGGATTGCAAACATGGCCACAATAACAGAACCTTTAAGACAGCTGCTACGACTAAAGCTTAATAAAAGTGCAAATATTGAAAGGTTGTGGACTGAGAGACAAAGCACAGCATTCCTTAAACTGAAATCCGCTTTATCAAGCCGTTCTGTTCTTGGCTACTACAATCCACAGGATCGGACACAAGTTATAGCCCAAGGGTAATTGCCTACGGCAACAAGAGTTTGACAGATTGCGAAAAGAGGTACTGTCAAACAGAAAAGGAGGCTCTCGCTCTCGTTTGGGCAGTTGAGCATTTTAAAATCTACCTGTTTGGAAAAAATGAGTTTGAATTAGTCACAGATCATAAACCATTAGAAGTTATTTTTTCTCCCAAGTTTAAACCCTGCGCAAGAATTGAACGATGGGTTTTGAGACTGCAATCTTTTAATTACCGAGTAGTCTATGGTCCCGGTAAATCAAATATTGCAGACCCCCTATCCAGACTACATCCATTTAATTCCTCTGACCAACCCTTCGAGAAAGAATTTATTCACCGCCTTATAGAAAACTCAAGGCCTGTTGCAATACCAATGAAAGATTTGGAAAAATTTTCCGTTGAGGATCCTATTATTCAATCCGTCGGAGTGGGTTTAAAAACGGGGAAAATGGAACAAAATACAGAAAGATACAAACATTTTTGAACACGAATTGTCTTTTTATTCTAATATTTTACTAAGAGGAAATAAAATCGTAATTCCTGAAAAACTAAGGAACCGCGTATTACAGCTAGCCCATGAAGGCCACCCAGGAATAGTGGCTATGAAGAACCGACTACGCACAAAAGTCTGGTGGCCGCAAATTGACAAGGATGCAGAAAAATGTGTGATCGAATGTAGGGAATGTACCTTGGTTTCTGCTCCAAATCCTCCAGAACCTATGAAGAGGAGAGAACTTCCAATGAGTCCATGGGTCGATATAGCAATTGACTTCATGGGACCCCTACCAAGTAATGACTACCTACTGGTCATTGTGGATTACTATAGTCGTTATAAAGAGGTAAAAATAATGAGGATTATCAGTTCAGCTTACACTATCACAGCGCTTAAAGAAGTTTTTTCGCGACTAGGGATTCCTCACTCTATTACTGCTGATAACGGTAAGCAGTTTTCAAGTGTGGAATTCAAAAACTTTTGCAAAGAAAGCAACATCACACTTTATAATACAATTCCATACTGGCCACAACAAAATGGGGAAGTTGAGCGGCAGAATCGTGACATTCTTAAAAGACTGAAAATTAGTCAAATAAATAAATCTGATTGGAAGACCGATTATTGCTAGATTATTTAGTTATGTATAACGCTACCCCGCATACGACAACCGGGAAAACTCCCGGCGAGTTATTTTTTCGGCGGACATTTAGAGATAAACTACCAAGTTTACCAAATATGCCTAACACAGAAATAGTTGAAGAAGAAGTCAGGGACCATGACATATGGGAAAAAGAAAAAGGTAAGATTTCTGCGGATAGAAAAAGGAGAGCTCAAGAAACTGATCTAGGCTGCGGTGATAAGGTATACGTGAAAGCGGCCAGTAAAGAAAATAAACTCTCCTCCACTTTTAATCCAACTACTCATACAATTATAAATAAACAGGGCGGAGATGTTCAAGTGAGCAACGACGAAACTGGTCAAGTTTTAAGAAAAAACGTTGTCCATCTGAAAAAAGTTGCAGGCGAGTGGAAAGTAGAAAACTGAGCCACCTGGTCAGAAATAAAATTATAAGTTGCTCACTACAAAATAGCCATGTTTGTTTGTTGGGGTGTTTTGATTTCTTTTCTACACATTATATACTTTATATATGTTTATATATTAAATGTATATATAACTTTATAATAATTTCATATATTTGTTTTTCATATTTTCTATATTTCTATAGGTATTTAAATTTATATCTTTTTGTAGCTTTAAGATCTAGATAAACTTATATTTTATATTAGGATAGGGAGGTACTATAGGCAAACTTAGGTATAGATAAATTAATGTTTTTTTTTTTTTTTTTTTTTAACTCGAGGGACCTACAGTTTAACGCCGGTTCCGAACGGCCAATGGGCTTGTAATCTGTGTACATTACCCAACATTTTTAAATTTTAATAACCACTGAATTCCGGACATATACAACACCCAAGAGCGAGGTGGGACTCGAACCCACAATCCTCGGTTTACAAACGGCATAAGGCAGTTCACCTTACCGCTGGTCTACCGAGGCCTCTTAAATTAATGTTATTTTTATGGTATAATATATCATGTTACAAATGTTTTGTTATATTGTTCTGTTGTGCAAAAAACTTATTATATAAAAAGATAGAGATGTAGAGTATAAGATTCGGTGAATAATATAGTTACATAATATGTCGATGAGTAATAACTAAGGAACACTGGATTCGAGAATGTGAATCAGAGTTAGTTGTGATTGTACCGGTGCAGAGTAAAGTGATTAATAAAGTTAATATATTCTTGCGTATTGAATGTTTCATTTCACACATAGTATAACAAGCAATAGAACATTACAGTACATAAATAACTATTTTGTTGTTTAATCAGAATAAAAAGGTACGGCGATTATTGCTATCTCAAAGTTTGAAGAAACTATGTTAATTGTTTTTCTACAGTCGTCGTTTTATGTTGAAGTTACCTTTCGAATTACTTAGGTTTAATCGCTTGTTTCTATAATAAATTTGTTAATCTGTTTACTATGGAAGACTTTTGATTTCTTTGATGTAAAGCGTCGGAAACTTTTGATGGTCAAAAACTATTTTGATGTCAATTTGGATAGACGCTATTCTGTTACTCTGGTTATGATCAACATCATGTAATTTTTCCCGGCCTAATCCATGAAGTAAGTACTTCCATCATCATATTGTCAGCCAATAAAGTACAAATGAATGGCATCACCAGATTTATATACCAGTCATTCAAGGAATTAAAAACTTATACGTGGGAGAGTATTTGTATGATGTTTGATTAGTTTCGTGTTGCACATTAAATAAACCTACTTTCAGGAGATTTGAGGAATAACACATAAAAGAACGCAAATCATCGAGAGACCTCTATGAGTCAGCAACTATTCTTGTTACTTTAGTGGTTCTACTGTGTCATGGTATAATTATCTAGTGTACTACAAAGACCGATATTGTACACCGTGAAATCATAACTACGCTATTCAGTTTGGCTAATCTGAAGCTTCACACTTAAATAATCTAATCGGTCATTGGAATTTATCTGGCTTCAATTCGCACTCGATTTCAAGTTTATACTTATTCCGGGGAACTTGGTTGAACAACTCTTGTACTGAATTTTACAAATTTCACGGAAAACGAGAAAGTAATTTTCTGAAAGTGTGGTTACTTTGAAAATAAAATTTTTTGACAGTTCTAACAACCATTAAAATTTTATCATTTTGTGTCATATGACAATTTCACCCAATCATGTTAACATTACACTGAATATTTATCGAAAATTACAGCTAAAGAGCCCTGCGATAATTGCATTATAGACCGATAATTGCATAGTAGCATAGTTCATATTACGTTTTTTGATGACAAGCTGAGAATTTATGAATTACAAACGTCAGTTTGACAAGTTGAAAGTTTATTCGGGAAATATTCCCCCAAATTACACTCGTGCATCAAAATAACCAGATAATTTCGCATTACAGCGTGTTGTCTTTAAAAAACTGCATTCCGTCATTTTCATATTGTGGAGAAACAGCCCTTCACCTTCGGTGTCTTCGGCTCTTTCTCTAAAAATGAAGATGAACTCATGCAGTTTTTTGACAACACGCTGTCATGCAAAGTTATCGGTAATATTGATGCACTTGTGCAATTACTTACGATAATTGCATTCAGTGCAAATATCAATAACTATGATAACATGATTGAGTTTGACAACTTCATTCCTTGGTAACAGCCTTCCGCTTCGGGCTGTAACCAAGGAACGAGCTTTCGATTGTCAAAAAATTATCTCGTCTGTTATCAATGTCCTAGGGATATTACTATTAATAACAACCCTTGGGTTATTACCATGTCTAAACGTTTCCAAGGTAATTTAAAATTTTTTTCTGTGAACTTGTCAATTTCATAATTGTCAAAAATGGCAGTTTCAAGATTTGGTAACAAAAATAATAATTTAATAAACAAACTAACTTTAACTCCTAAAAATACCAAAATTCATGAAAAATATATTTGGAAACTCGTTTTAGATTTTTGTGAAGTTAGAAAATATGAATTAAATAGAAAACGAACTGAGGAGGAGCTCGCATCGATATTAAAAGATTGTGGAGTAAATATGAGGAAAAAGGATGGACCAGGAGTTTGAAGAATCTACTATTGAAACGGTATAAAATGTTTCGAGTAATTTGGTACAAGAAAAGTTTTACAACGAATATAAAACACTAATATATCCGTTCAATAGTGTAATATCCAAACAAGCGCGGAATACTCGTGACGCGACTAGATAAATGTTGCAAACGAAAACCACAAAACGCAAAAACTGCTCTTTGCCATTGAGTTCATTTGAAATAAGAAGGATTATAAACTTGTAAACTCAAAATACTCAGGAAGTCCTTCAGCGCAAATTTTAGCACATTGCCGTAGTGGAATTAGCTCGGAGAGGAGGCGAGGTTGTTGCTTTTTTAAAGATTTTTTAATGTAAAAAGAGTCATAATAATGACGGTTCCTTGAGCAGCAGGGTAAAATATAACCCAATTTTTAGCAAAACATGTCAAGGTAGTTCAAAAAGTTGCAGTGAGGGTAAATGGCTAGTGAAAAATACCAATGAGGTCAACATATGTTCAGTTAGATTGTTTGTAAAATTAATTTCTAAAAGGGGCAGTAATGTTAGATGAACCGATTTTTCCTAAGGCCAAATTGTCATTGGAAAAAGAAAACTGACATCTGGTATGACATGCCACTTGGTGAAAATATAATAAATAGATGGACAAAATCCTCTGGTGAAGCCATTGGTTTGGATTACCATTGGATCTATTGATCCTCAGCATTCAGTCAATTGGCTAAAAGTGGAGTTCAAGAGCAACAACTTCCATAAGACCGTATTTCAACACAGACCAACAATCAAACTATTAATAGTATGCGTGGAAACTCCGTCAGATTTAGAAGCAAATACTTTATCTGCTACTACATTCAATTTATATACCTATTGTTCATTTGTCAATTGTGTAATTGATAAATAATTGATTTTATTTTCATAAAAAATTATGTCAAATTATCCTACCAAATAAACCTTGAACACTGATAAATTTTTATAATTTTGACACTTCTCAAGCATGTTGCTTTCAGGTAACAACCCTTTGGGTATCCGCACAACGCGCCTGGATGGTAGCCTGGCTGGTCGCTGGTAGCTGGTAGAATGTAAAATGTTGTTCTTCGAGCGACCAGCGAGATAGCCCGCTAGCATACAATCGACCGGAACTGTGCGCACGTACGGTACCCGATAAGGAACTACGAAGATAATTCTTGCAGCCAGGCTACCATCCAGGCTCGTTGTGCGGATACCATTTGCCTTCGGTGTCGGGTTGTTACCAACCAACATGATATCGAAGATCTATGACAAAATTATTGCAAATTATCAATTTTTTTGTTTATAGCTGAAGAGCGATTTTCAAATATTTTTTTTGTTTGTATCGAAGAAAAATTCCTGTTGAACATCGATCACTGACTAAGAAGTTTCTTGAATACAAACGAAAAAACAGTAAAAATCAGTTTTGGCACATCATCAAAACTTCAATTGGAGTTGGAAAATGGGCTATTTTGTTACGTATCCCTTTCTATGAGAATTCCAATAATTGTTTTAAATCGAGATATTCATAACAAAATTTCTATTCTAACAAGTTTTCAATTTCTATTCATTTAAGCATGAGTGCCCTGCAAAGTCTTATACAACAGTTGTTGGGTGAAGTTTCACGTGTGTTGTTGTTCCATGAAGTATTACGCGCTGTATCTAGCTCAGTGCCTAGTTTCTAATTGGAAGTGAATCTAGAAAAAAATAGCATCTTTTTCAAAATATTGCCCAATCAAATTTAAGCATATGAGTGACAAAATATAGAAATGATGAGGGAATTAAAACCGATTCACGGTTATCGTAAAAGTTTTTCAAACAAAGGATCATCATTCTTATATTGTTAGAAGTTTCTATATATTTAACTATGTACGAAAAGGATGGATACAAAGTGTAGGTAGTATTAAACACTATTGATTTCTGCCGTGAATATTGTTCCGCCTAATTGTGTTATTCGAATCCCATTTATTGGATTAAGTTCAAGTTAAAATGTTTCACTATATTTCCTCAAGTAAATTCAACATATCTACATGGACTCTGGAAAACAACTACCTACTTAGATTTTAATACAGACGAGAGTATAATATCTTACAGTTATGTCATAATATAATCGGAAATGGTAATTGGAACAACAGCATTCTACCCATAATCAACTACCCCTTCAATGTTGTTAACAACAATAATTGCTTAGAACAAATTTTTACCGATTGATGTACTTCTGTTTCTTCTTATAACTACCTACTTTGGATTACATTTAATGAAGTAAAAGTAGGAGAAAGTCAAATAATAAAAAACATAACTTTTCATAACTTCTGGGTCTGTAAGATGTGATTTAAACACCGAAAATATCGTGTACCGTGTGGTTTCGAATAACAATGGTATTATAAATAAAATTGTGCGTCAAGAAAAAACATACTCACATTCACTCTAAAGAATTTAGTTCTCATCTACGGAGGCTGAGAATTTGAACTTCACTTTCCTCCTTTGTTTTCATTTCTTGAAATTCCTCGAAAGTTAAATATTTATTGCTAAGGTATACTTCGTATGTTTATAAGTCATTATTATGAGCAATGCGCATACGTCCAGAGTTTTCTTTTCAATATAAAATCCTGGAATACTTTGAATATTGAATGCACAATTTCACGGCTAAGTTTTCAGTAGGATTGATTTGTAAAATATTTTGCTGAAAATATGAATGGATTCCAATTATACTATTTAATTGAACACAACACTTATGAATTGTCTGAAATGCTTCATTAAAAAGTAACGAAATATAGAAAAATTAACTTGGCGGCATTGACAATTACGAAACAAGTAATAATTGTAACGTACAGCAGCGATTTATCGATTGATGAAGGCTCGAGAATATAGAGACTATCGAGTGCGCCATTGATGTACAGATACATACTCAAAATCTATCACTATCTATTCATAATCAAGATATATATATATATATATATATATATATATATATATATATATATATATATATATATATATGTTAATTTTCAGGTTCTCGCGGAGATAATCTGTTTGTCTGGTTTCCCGGGTTTGTATCCGCGTATGGGCTTTTTACACTGAACTGCAGTTCAGTGTATTCATTCCTACCAAGAGGAGCAACCTGAAGATGGCAAATGTGATTTTGCCGAAACGTCGAGCAGACTTCAACGAAGACGAAGCCCATACGCGGATGCAAACCCGGGAAACCAGACAACCATATATATATATATATATATATATATATATATATATATATATATATATATATATATATATATATATATTATATATATATATATATATATATAATTATTCATTCGAATTGTTGTTGCCTGTGAACTATTTCTAATCTTTTGATAATTATTAGCAATAACAGGCTTGTTGGATCTCAAAAAACTCGATTTTATTAAAAAGTTAACTTTTTAATAAAATCGCTAATAATTATCAAAAGATTATATATATATATATATATATATATATATATATATATATATATATGTAAAGGTATATTCGTGTGAGTGTGTGTGTGTAGGAGTTTGTCTCTTAAAATTGCTTCGTCTAATTTAATTATTCAGTAATTTTTGAGAATATCGATGGACCACCTAGGTTGTTTCAATTGGGAAATGCGGGTCACGAAATGATACATCTTTCAGTGGTTAACACAAAAGAGCCGTTTGTTTCCTTTGTAACATGGAATTCCATTATCCCAAGAATACGCTTTGATATTTTGCATTTGTTATATACTGTTTGTGATGTGAGACAAAAATGTGAATTTAATCATCATCCAGCAGAGATATCTAAAATTTTTTCCTTATGTGAAGGATGACAAAGAAACGAATTTCTGTAGCATTTATTTATTGCTACTTCTTATAAACTATATGAATGGATATTTGTATATATATGTATATATATGTATATATATATATATATATATATATATATATATATATATATATATATATATATATATATATATATATATATATTTATATTGTAACCAACCTCCCTTTGAGAGATATTTATGCCCTGGCTAGCAGGGAGATTGGTTAAACATATAAAAGTTCTGATTTGTTCACAGTAATAATAACAACTAGGTAAAATGAAACGTATTTACTGTTCTCTTTTACATAAATTGATGAGACTTATCTTTATGTTTTAATATATATTCTGTCGACGTTTTCCTTGGGTGGATTGTTGACTTCTGCCCTATCTTTGTCCCAAGTTCTTGGTAGCTCCAGCTGTGGTTTGCTAAGGTGGATGTTAGTCCCAGGCAAGGTGGTTTCTTTTGTAAACTCCAAATGAGGTGAATTTCAATCTTCAAACAACTTGTCTTTTAGTTCTAACCAAGGTGAACTTCAAACCCAGACCAAGTAGCTAAAATAATTCGGGGCAAATCAACATACAATCTCAAACTTAATATGTTCCAAGAATATCTGTAGGGTATCGATGGCCAATTCAAACTATCATTTAGATTTATCTCAAGCAAAGATGCTAAGAAAGACAGTATATGTTCCAACATTAAACTGAACATAAGATATGACCATGTGAAATTTGCCATCGTTAACCTACGAAAATCTTGTGTTAAATTGAGAGAATGAAATAAGCAAATGAATTGGAAATATTTTAAATTAAGAAATGTGAGATGATTATTTCAATATAGAAAGATAAATAATTTTAATATAGATAAATGAAAAAAATATGAAATGGCGGAAAAATTAAATAAGGAATTAATTCAGATTTTCAAGATAATGCATTTATACGGAATAATTATATTTCTTCTCATAACTTACCGTCTATCAGACGCCACAGATACTTAATAATCTCAATAAACTTTAATAAACTTTCAATAGATATTGAACATAATTCTAATAATCAACGATGTTTTATCTACAAGAACCATTTGCTAAAAGAAAGAACGATTGTTAATCCGACGCTTCCTAGATACTCTCCTTCTTAATACGCAGGTCATTAATCATAGAAGAACAAAAGTGACGTATCGGTTGATAGCGTGGAATCACGGTACCTATTTCATGTAGAATGCAGTGGCTGCAGTTACGTGGAGAATTTACACGTTACAATATATATATATATATATATATATATATATATATATATATATATATATATATATATATATATATATTGACTTTCAAAATGTTTGCAGCATATTTGAAATTATTTTATTATCCATTTCCCAGAAAATTTTATTCCTGATGAAAATTGGTGAATTGAGCTTTTCGCAACTTGGACTTGTGATGTCAAAATTCTAAACTTCTGAAGGGTATACCGAGGAGAACAAAAAATAGGAATTAAGATCAAGAGTAAACTACTCTTGTTTTCGACATTATCAAAAATGTTTATTTAGAAAAGTTGATCAAATTTAAAAACAACATTTATATTTGAAATCACAGTCGCCTACGCAACAAAACAAAAAAATTAACTTTTTTCTAGTTCTCGCCTCATAAAGAGTACTTTCTGTGCAAGAACAATAACATGTTCAGCGATGGAAGAAAGACGTTGGTAGGTATTGTGGAAATTTAAGCAGTTAGTGATTGATAACCTAACTCTTCTGAACGTTTTTGTACTTTGCTTTTAATTTATATTCAATACATAAATTAAGACTATCCTTAAAGGTAACTCTATGATTAAAGTGATCATTAACTTACAGATTTGAATCACTTGTATGTTTAGCATCAATCGATTGAATCAATTATATTTTTGTCATTAAATCATAGTGATAGTTATTATGGACCTACATACAGAAGGAAATGTCAAATTGGCACCAAAGAACTGGTCAAAATTTGATCTATTTTCACAAACATCGATATACTAGTTCGAATAATAAATCTGACTAAATTTTACATTGAAATCATACTAAAGTAATATTAGGGATGCGCCTGAGTTCTATATGCAATTGCAAATTGGATGGTTAAAAATTAATCACGCCTTTGAGTTGAATTTTCTTGTTTGTCTTCATATATTGTTTGATCAGGTCTGAAGCTCCTTCTTACTTGTACAAAAAAATCGTTTCTAAGAAATCAGTTCATAATGTCAACACCCGACACAATACTGTGACAATGCCACAGCATTCCTCTGCCATGTTCGAGCGCTGCTTTACTTATAAGTTAGTAAAGTACTACAACTCTTTTGTGTTCGCTATGTCCATTTCTTCATTGTCTAGATATCGGCATACTCTTAGGGAATTACTCTTGGCCAGGCAATGACAATGATAATGATGATGATATGTATGTTACTATCTCTGTACATGTTGCTTTCCTCCTATCAGTTTTATCTCCTGTTGGTTTTTAGAATTTATTTTTCTTGTAATGTTCTTATGATGTTTATTTTATCTTATAGCTAACTTACGTGTTAACCAGGTAGGTAAAGAGTTAAAGAGTAGCTTTAAGCTAATCTTCGCCTGCCTGTGCAAATGCTGTGTATACACATTTGTGAAACAAAGTAATTTTATTATTTATTATTATATGAGCTACTAGTACTCTTCATGAGGCTAGAACCATAACAAATTGAATTTTTTTTCTTTATGTTGCGTAGTAGGCCGTGATTTCGAATCTGAAT
Organism: Cynegetis impunctata; assembly: GCA_030704885.1. Taxonomy (NCBI): domain Eukaryota; kingdom Metazoa; phylum Arthropoda; class Insecta; order Coleoptera; family Coccinellidae; genus Cynegetis; species Cynegetis impunctata. The sequence continues at coordinate 311,096 of JARQZK010000018.1, read as the reverse complement.
ATTGTTTTCATATTTAAACAACTTTTCTGAATAAACTTCTTCAAGAATTTCGAAACAAAAGCAGTTTACATATACAAATATATATATATATATATATATATATATATATATATATATATATATATATATATATATATATATATATATATATGTATATATATATATATATATTTATATATATGTATATCGAAACAGCCGTTGACACATGTTTCGGACTATTTGGTCATCATCAGAACGGCGTAGCCAAGTATGCTATTTCCCCGCGAAAAATTTCTTTTTTCTTCTTTGTAGCTTATTTCCACGGTCGAAGATCTCACGGATGGCATTAATCGCCTCCGTGGTCAGAGTTTGACCAAATCTCCCAAACCGGAGAGTTCGAACAATGTACCACAAATGTGTGATTTTCTTCCGAAGCAACGGATTCTGCTTATTGTTGCTGTTTTCATTTCCAGGTTTTCCATCGCATACTTGGCTACGCCCTTCTGATGAGGACCAAAGAGTCCGAAACACGTGTCAACAGCTGCGTCGACACGTGATCGATAATTTTGCTTGTTTTATTTACTATTTCCCCTCGAAAAATTTCTTCTTTGTATATATATATATATATATATATATATATATATATACTATTTTGAAATCAGAGTCTAGTTATTGTATGAATCTAGTTTAAGGGTATATCGACTCAATTAGGAGTAAAGAAAAACTCTTTTTTCTGAACCGAGCTTTCGCAATTTTTTATTGCATCATCAGGGTTGCTAAAATAAACATGAACTTCAATAATCTACAGTACAACTTCACAACAATTGAAACTTACCGAAGTTGAATTTTTCAAATGTCCATCTGACAAGAAACATTTAACAATTATTAAAATAAAAATTTTCTTCCCCCGTCTCAACACTAATTTCCAATCTATATTATTTCTTCTTTCATATAACCTTCTATGTTTGTCATCCTTCATCCCGTTCAAAACTGTCATCCTGTCACAACTCTGTCAGTTATTCTTCTTCTACAATGGTCGTTCTGTTAGTGTGAGATGCGCCATCTGCCGGTCGTGCTAGTAGGTAGCAGTACACATTACTAAGTTTGTTTGTGTCTGACTTTTTATTGATGGGGTCACTATATTTATTTATCTGTACCATTTCTTGTATTAATCGTTTTTGATAATAACTCTCCATCTTCAGCACTTTTACACCGTCAAAATCAATTTTATGGTTCAAATTTTGTGCATGAATTGCCAATGCACACCTATTTCTGCACTTTGTGATGTCCGATTTATGGAGGGCCATCCTGCTCTTAACCCACTGCGAGGTCTGTCCAACATATTTTCTCTCACAATCCTGGCAGTTTAATTCATATACTATTTTATACATTGAAAAGTGGTTTAGTATATGAGTTAAACTGCCAGGATTGTGAGAGAAAATATGTTGGACAGACCTAGCAGTGGGTTAGGAGCAGGATGGCCCTCCATAAATCGGACATCACAAAGTGCAGAAATAGGTGTGCATTGGCAATTCATGCAAAAAATTTGAACCATAAAATTGATTTTGACGGTGTAAAAGTGCTGAAGATGGAGAGTAATTATCAAAAACCATTAATACAAGAAATGATACAGATAAATAAATATAGTGACCCAATCAATAAAAAGTCAGACACAAACAAACTTAGTAATGTGTACTGCTACCTACTAGCACGACCGGCAGATGGCGCATCTCACACTAACAGAACGACCATTGTAGAAGAAGAATAACTGACAGAGTTGTGACAGGATGACAGTTTTGAACGGGATGAAGGATGACAAACATAGGAGGTTATATGAAAGAAGAAATAATATAGATTGGAAATTAGTGTTGAGACGGGGGAAGAAAATATTTATTTTAATAATTGTTAAATGTTTCTTGTCACATGGACATTTGAAAAATTCAACTTCGGTAAGTTTCAATTGTTGTGAAGTTGTACTGTAGATTATTGAAGTTCATGTTTATTTTAGCAACCCTGATGATGCAATAAAAAATTGCGAAAGCTCGGTTCAGAAAAAAGAGTTTTTCTTTACTCCTAATTGAGTCGATATACCCTTAAACTAGATTCATATATATATATATATATATATATATATATATATATATATAGATGGGTAGTCTTGACTGGCTAGTTGAGGAAAAATGTATTTGAATATTTTGAGGTTGCAGTCAGAATAATTGTTGGGCTAGGTTAAAGAATACTCTTTGTCATATGGTCGAGCTTTCGGAAATGTTTATTTCCTTTATCAAGACATCTATAATAAAAGAACAGATTTAGATTTACAACAGCGTTCACAAAAAGTTAAAGATTACTTACTAACGTTGAGGTTATATAAATTTTGAGAAAACACGTATAAAACGAAGAACAGAAAGTTGTACCCATCAACTTGTTCTGTTCTTCGTTTTATACGTGTTTTCTCAAAATTTATATAACCTCAACGTTAGTAAGTAATCTTTAACTTTTTGTGAACGCTGTTGTAAATCTAAATCTGTTCTTTTATTATAGATGTCTTGATAAAGGAAATAAACATTTCCGAAAGCTCGACCATATGACAAAGAGTATTCTTTAACCTAGCCCAACAATTATTCTGACTGCAACCTCAAAATATTCAAATACATTATATATATATATATATATATATATATATATATATATATATATATATATATATATATATATATATTCAAACATTAAAGAAAACTCGAAAATCGCGGTCCCAGAGGTCTGAAACTGAAATAGAAATAACTCTTACTCTGTTGACTAGATACAGTGGTATAGTATAGTCTATTATTTTCGAAGAAAGTACAACTTAAAATTCTCAATCAATATTAAAGGTTTCCAATCTATATATTTTCCTAATGATATTTATGATATAATAGAGTATCAAATGTTTGTTGTTTCCCTTAAGATCAAGTTATCAAGTTTCATCAATATTTGTAAAACTCGTCCGTTTCCGAGTGGACGTTTCCGAAGAGGTTTCTATTAAATCGCTTATTCTCTGAAAACCACGTGGATCAATTGCGGCAGTCATTTGTTTCACGCGAAACTAGTCGGTTCGAAGTGGAAAGTGAATGAACACAATGAAAGCGTTAACTCGGAAGAAGGAAATATATTAGGTACTGATAAATATTTCTGTTTTAAAAACTGAATGGAATACGAAGACCAGGCCGAAGTTACAGAAGTTTGAAGTGAATTTCGTTAGTGACAAATTACATTGTGGCTTTCGTATGCGGGACGAAATAAAGTGGAAAGATGTTCATGTGATTAGAGTGGAGAAAATTGCATACCATTAGTTGTGCTCTTCTGATTAGAAATTGTTCTGCATAGCCTAGATTTTTTTAAGTTTTTATTTTCAAAACAAAACCGAAGGATACATATTTTTTGAAAATCATTGAATATTCGAATTTTTCAATGAACATTTGTTGTGGAAGTCCCTAAAAATGTAGCAATAATGACAGTCAACCTTATATTACTTTATATTTGTATTGAAGAGAAAAGATAATGATAGGTTGGTAAATGGATTAATCATTAGTATTTCACATGAATTTCCCAACGTATTATTATTTTTATCGTACATGCTGCGTTTGCTTAGCGCATATACTTATATATGTATATATATATATATATATATATATATATATATATATATATATATATATATATATATACATATATCTGTAAATTTGTTCATCTATTTTTAGAATTTCCCTTGTCGAGCGAATACGAAACTAGCCAGAAATGTTCATTTAAAATTTTTCGAAACGTGGTACTACACTGCCCAGTATGATGACGATACTAGAAATTGATCAATTTAAATTGTGACTCAGCAATACGACATATTTTCTCTATTTGATTGAGGTTAAATCTTCATATTTTGAGCCTATCATTTTCCAGTCAACATATTTCTAATTATTAATAAATCACCCTGTATATACATTTCCGCGAGCATTTCCGTATATTAGATTTTCAGCAATATGACCCGATTGAGAGGTAAAAACTGTTGAAATTTCGTTGACAAATTTGTGACAAGAGATTAAACAATCAAAATTTTGTTGCTATTAAGTTACAAATTTTATAACCAATAACGAACAGTTCTTGAAGGGAGTCACTTCACACCTTTTGATCACTGGTTGTTGTGTGTGAACAATAAATAACTGTATATTTATATATGTATATATATATATATATATATATATATATATATATATATATATATATATATATACTTATATATAAGTAAATTCAGAGCAATATGAATTTAAAATCAAACTTAAAAAGAATTTTGCCTTGCCTATTTTTGAAATTTCTCCATTTCATCCTCACGGCTTCTGCAAAATGAAATACATATACGTTACTAGGAAAAATTATCTTGAGAATTCAATTAAAGTGTAATCATTATACACAAATTTGTATGTGAGTGAATCAGCGTTGTTTTGTTTCAGTATATATTATATATATATTTCATATTGTAGAAGCCTTGAGGACTGAATAGAGTTTCCAAAGCTGAGCAAGTGAAAACAGACTAGATTTCGATTTTAAAATAATATAGTCTCTCAAATAGAAGTATGTATATATATATATATATATATATATATATATATATATATATATATATATATATATATATATATATATATATATATATAGATATATATATATATATATATATATATATATATATATATATATATATATATATATATATATATATATATATATATATATATATATATATATATATATATATATATATATATATATATTTATATATATATATATATATCTATATATATATATATATATACCTATATATATATATATATATATATATATATATATATATATATATATACACTTATATGTATATATACATTTAGGGGTAGCTTAGGAATATATTGGGACTTCAAAGACTAAATATTATAAGTAGTTGAAATTGACGCCTGCAACAATTTTCTCCACACACCTACATCATCTGAGTCATCTTTCTACTAAATAATAAGTTATTATTCAAATTATATTAATAAATCAGGTTCAAGTGCTGAATTATGAATGAACACTTCATATTGGGACATATTGTTTACCTTCCTACTTAAATCTTATGTCTTGCAACATCAAAAACCACAATTTAGCAATTTTCTAATTCGATATGCAATTGGCGGTGTTCAATGAAACGATCATATATTGTGTATAACGGCGAAACTTGCTGGTGCGATTATTATGAATTACTTACAATATAAAATAACTAGTTGCGGCTAACTTAAACCTTGGTGCTTGTTTCACGTATATGTGTGATAATCATGGCTTATGTCATTTGGAGAGTGCTAATGAAAAAATATTCCAAAGTACGAATTGGATTACACAATTCATTGGTAAGTTATATTTTCGTATTAATTGTCATCCACCTATAATAATAAAAATATATATATATATATTTATATATTTATTTGAATTGTTGTTGCCTGTGAACTATTTTTAACTTTTTGATAATTATTAGCAATAACAAGCTTGGAGAATCTCAAAAAACTCGTTTTAATTGAAAAGTTGACGTTTCGCCACGACATTCGTGGCTTTATTTTTTTGATAAAGCCACGAATGTCTTGGCGAAACGTCAACTTATTAATAAAATCGAGCTTTTTGAGATTCACCAAGCCTGTTATTGCTAATAATTATCAAAAAGATATATATATATATATATATATATTTATATATATATTTATATATATATATATATATATATATATATATATATATATATATATATATATATATATATATATATATATATTTATATATAGATATATATATATATATATATATATATATATATTTTTATATAGATATAATATATATATATATATATATATATATATATATATATATATATATATATATATATATATATATATTTATATATAATTGCCAACATTCTCTATTAGAATAAATGCCTGCCACTTTACTTTATATATTTAATATTACAATATAGATAATACGTTCATTTCCAATTATTGATTTGATGATAGCTTAGGATCTGTTGAATATAAGTATATAATGTCTTCATTTCACGTCTTTTTCACCTTCCATTGTATCAAAATTATTCAAAATTGAAACATTTAAATGCGTGATATCCGTCTGTAGTTATACTGACAATGACATGTCAATTTATTTTAAATAACATGTCACAGCGATCGCATCATAGAACCTCAAGTGAAACGAACACCAAATGGTTTACATTTCACGTGCTGCTATGCACAGTTGCTAAGAAAATCGTGCAATATTAAATGTTGCTTAAAATATGTATACTTTAAGTTCCAATAGTTGAATCGAAATTATGATTCATCATTGCAGTCCTAGAAAAAAGCAATTTCCATTTTAACTGCACCATTTACTACGCTATGTTTCAAACTTAAAACTATAATGGGTCTTCGTCCCTTTCAATTTTACAAAACACCAGAAAATCACCATATTTTCAGGCAGAAAATTCACTTTGGAACTATCAAACACTTTCTTCACTACAATCAATTATATTGAAATTTTGGCCCTAGCAATTTTGTGCAGGACTTTTCAGAGGATTGAAGTACAATTAGCTAGTTTTCGCCAGTATGAACAAGTCCAATATTTTGTGCAATTCACGTTGTGACAACAAGCATCTGTCACACTTAGTCTTATAAGTTCTCCAATCCTCATTGAGGGATTTACAATTTCAGATAGTATACTAGAGTTGAATGATTCATTTTATTATGTTTAATACATGGTTTTATTAACATACATAGAGGATTTTCACAAACGCCATTAAAATTTAACTATAAACTGAAGATATTGTTATCGTTAGCTCTTTATATTTAAATTATGAATTCGATCTATGGGCTTCGTATATAAGTTGCATCTCCGAAACTAATTTTTGTTTCAAATGTACGTTTTATATTTCAATAACTAAGTAGCGGAATATAACTTATTTTCTGCAATAGAAGTGTATCTTTCCGGATCATAGAAAAATGGAACCACTACTCATTCACTTTTCCACGCCCTTCAACGATTATTTTCTTTTCCACTCAACTAATTGGTGGGAGTGTCTGGCTCCAGATATTGATTTCTAATTATTGACCCCAGATAAACACTCTGCTTGAATAATTGAATAATTTTTATACACAACCGCTACCGAAGGAACAGTAAAAGGTAGATAATATATTCACAATTAATTCTCTTGAGGTATTTGCTTAGTATTTTATAACAAAATTGATAATGAAAGGGCAGAATAAACTCATGAATTTCATGGAACGTCCATACTCACAATTCATACTTTCACTAGTTCTAGAGTATATTGATGGAGAACTTGAATGAAAAATGATATATAAAAAAAATAAACATTATTATTTTATTGCTTACAATAGAACTCATAGCTGTAGTTTTATATATTTGTGAAGTTTTTTGACTCTTTTAAATCGAAAACAACTCTTTATAAAATGTTTTTTCAAAATAGTTACCTACATATACGGAAAAAAAGCAATTTTTGAAATATGACATATTACCTATTTGAATAAATTTAAAATACCTAACACCATTCAAAACTTCACGTATACTGACTGTAATTTCACTCGAATTTTCTCAAAAAACGTTTGATCCTTTGACGCATTACTACTGAACTGGGATAGTATTGCGAAACATAATAATCCAGTTCTTTTTATAACTGTTTTTTGAATCAAGGTAACTATTTTGTTTGAGTATTCCCTGTTCATTTATAATATGATATATTCTTAGTTATACATGAAGAAGGTTTCTTAAGTAAGAACATTGTTCTTCGATTAATAAAAATATACCTATTACTTAAGTCTTTCATGATAACAAATATTTTGGATAATTCATAAGAAAATGAGACTTATGTGTATTCTACGTTTATGAATGATTCTTAAAAGCTCAGAGAGACTTTAATTCGTATCTAACTATTATTTTTCGTTTTAGATTTCCACCAGACTTCAATTAGTTCCTTCATAGAAATCCCAAAAATGTTTGATATATTTTTCAACGTCTCTCAAAGTTCCAATGATTTGTCCATACTTAATAATACTGAGCATCCTGAGAAAATTTATGAACAATGTTAGTTTTCAACATAATAAAAGATAGGTGTAGTTAACAATTGCCAAAATTCATTATATATGACATTCTAAATCAAGTTCGCTCTTCACAATTAGTAGCTGTATTGATAAATACCTATATTGAAAATACTCGACTCAAATCTTTAATTGAACTTGATGAGCCTACATGATGATATAATGTCTACTACATATGATTCTTGATGATAATGGTCTGAATCCAGAGATAATCACTCTTTTACGTTAGCGCACGATAGTAAATACCATAGCTGTAACCGAGGGGTTAACCGCGTTAAGAAATCATGTACACTAAAATACTAAATTGCAAAAAATTGCATAAAATTGCAAAAAATTGCAAAAAATTGCATAAAATTGCAAAATTTTGCATAAAATTGCAAAAATTTGCAAAAAACTGCAGAAAATTGCGAAAAATTGCAAAAATTCCAGAAAATTTCAGAAAATACCAAAAAAATTTCAAATAATGAAACGGAAAATTTGAAAAAAAATTGCAAAATATTGTATAAAATTGTAATAAATTGCAAAAAATTTCAGGAAATTCATAGAGAAATTTCAAAAAATTTTACAACGCTATGTAATTTTATAGACGCAAGAGTGATAATAACGAGAGGATAACGTATCGCCACGCTATATAATTGAATATGAATATAAACCTACAATACGTAGTCATTATTTTATGGCACAAATTTGTAAAGCTTCATATTTTCATTATGCCATATCTGATTCCTGTCGTAATCTGTTCTTTCATACATATAACTTATACACAATTATTTCGATGTTTCACATCAATGCATTGGCGACGTAGCGGAGTGGGATTAGAAAGAGACGGGATGAGAGAACGGAAAGAGAGAAAAAACGGCGTGCGCGCGCAAAAAGTGTCGGTACAACTTTTGGTCTTAATTTAATCCGTCTAGCCCCCTTTCGCAACACGCGATAAGGAACTTCGTTCCAAAAAACTTCAGTTTCTTATAGCCCAGTAAAAATTTGAATTTTTGAAGGCGTTCGCTATATAAATGTTCATAATATTTGGAATAATCGCTTTTTGGAATCAATTCAGGTAAATCATCTCGAACAAATGTTTTGATTTGGATTATCTTCCTCTTTCAATGCTCTCATAGCGACAGCATTGTCTATTCCTTGTAATTTCAAAATACTTTTGATGAATTCCGGGATTGTATTACCAAAATATTTCCCGACAATATCCCAAAAATGTTCCGGATTAATTTTCGACGTTTTGTATTCAACTTTAAAGGTTTGAGGTTTGAGCTACAGTCCAATGTTCCCTAGCATTCAGTTTATACGCGATAACGAACTATAGAAAATATAATATCATGAATACCTATTATGGAAGTTTTCGAAATATTATGAAATAAATGCAAAAATTCCAGAAAAGTCCACAAATTGATAATAAAATTCCGAAAAATTTTCATAAAATTGCAAAAAATTTCAGAAAATTTCAAAAAATTGAATGAAATTGCAGAAAATTGCAAAAAATTACAGAAAATTGCATAAAATTGCAAAAAATTGCAAAAAATTGCAGAAAATTGCAAAAAATTGCATAAAATTGCAAAAAATTGCAAAAAATTGCATAAAATTCCTGGACGTTGTACACCAAAATTGCACCGCGGTCAACCCCTCGGCTGTAACTAATAGGTACTATAATCCTTTGATGACATTTTAAATGGAGTGCGATCTTCAGGTTTAGTAGCTTTATTGGTAGATGCTCTAAAAATACCCTACTCAATTCATTAATAAAATTAGATCAATAGATAATGTAGTGAATATCATATATGATTCATGACGATATTGATCTGAAGCCTGAAGCCAAAGATTATCACTCCTTTACGCACAACAGTATAGAAGATAGCTGTAATTAACAGTCACTATAATGCATTAATATGACATTTTGAATTGAGTGCAATGTTAGAGTTTGATAGCTTTATTCAATGTTTTAAAAGAACTCTACTTAATTCATTATAAATCATAATGATATAGTTCCTATTAAATCTGATTCATGATGATATTTATTCGATCCAGTTAGTAGCAGAAGTTTGTATGATAATCTTATAATCTTTTGTTCTCGTTAACGATCTACTTATTTATAATTATAAGAATGAAGGAATTTTACAGGAACGCTCAGAATATTGATGAATTTTTCTACCCATTCATAACACAAATGTGATGCATTAAAAAAAATAAATCACTTTGTTTTCGAACTTATTGATTACTTTTCCATTAAGTAATAGCGTACGTTTTTCTCTACGACTTTAAGCAAAAAGTCAAATTGAATACAATAATCACTCGCAACAAGAATCTAACTAGGTAATAAGCCATCAATTGAATGATATTATAAACTGTGTCTGCAGTTTCTTATCTAGGTAGAATTAATATTAGGCTTCCATATAATGCAAAGTATAGAGTTATGCAATAAAGAATTTTCAATATGACGTAACAGGATTTCTAGAAAGACGGTACAATACTAAGCATTTTAATTGTATTTACAGATCGTTAACATGTAACATGTGCATAAGACAGTAAATGACAAGGTATGAAATCATGGCAGATGCTCCACATTGCACATAGTTTTTCGAGATTTTAAGTCTCCCTATTGTGAAAATATAGATGATTTTTCGAAACTTCAGTCACGTAGCTGAAAAAATGAGGTTTCTGATAATTTACTATTAAAATTAACTCAATGATATTTATCATGAACTATAGATTCATAGAGAAAATCAGGAGGAATTTCAAAGTATGAAAAAATTGACATAAATATAAAATTAGATGGGTTTAATATGCATAGTAATTGTTTAGTGATGAGAAGTTGAAACTGATTGCATATAAAAATTAGAAATCGCCGTCATTTACACATGAGCTATATTTTTTTAAACATAAGTTGATATCATTTTGTGAAGCGACATTTTTTCGTATCATAAAAAGGAAGAGAGAAGCCATTGCATTTCAGATTTTAATATATACCGCAGCATTCCAATTGATTCAAATATGCGTAACTGCAGAGCGTTATCTGCAGTGATCACATATTTTTGTAATTTTCAGATTAAAATAGAATTAAATGGTACTCTTTCTCGACAAACCCTCAGCCATCATAAAATTATCTAATTTTTAGAGAAAACGCATCACGTTATCTTGATCATGTCACGATTCATGAGAGAAAATAGTAAAAATTTGAGTACTTACCTCAATGAATTCAGGAACTCTCGACTCCATCGTCCCGATAATGGCCGTGTAACCGAAATTGCAATAGAAGTTAATAATTTTGTAAATGAACATAGTGTAGTAAAGTTCTGTTCGTGCTCACATATTATATATATATATATATATATATATATATATATATATATATATATATATATATATATATATATATATATATATATATATATATTTACATCTAAATGTATTTGTATAGATTAATAAAGCAAAATAAACAGATTTCTAGACAATGAAGTATAATATTTTCTTTCTAATTTCAGATTATGAAAGTGAATTCAATTTAATATACAGAGAACCTGATTATTTTCCATTCAGCAACAATACGTTCATAAAAACTGATATATGCTAATTGCTTACCTACTGAATGCAAATTATAAAGTTTTGACAAGATGACGAATTTTTCTGGAAAAGATGTCATATTCCTCCAGGTGTTGCACTTTCACCTGGTCATTTTTCATAAAATCTATAAGTTTCTTTCGAATTGAAATTTGAATATGCATAATCATAAGCAAGCTATCAAACATATAGTTCCGTTGTTCCAAAACTTTTACATATAATTTCATGCAAACATCCTCAAATTTCTAGAATTTTCAATGTTCGTTCCCAAAACATACTAAGTATTAGGAATGCATTGATGATGAAAACTTTCTCCTTGCACTACTATCGTTTGTATATTTATTACATTTGATAATGTTCTCAAAAATAAACGATTTCACGCTCAATTTCTGGAAATGACTGAATTAAAAAAACATTATTTCGAATTCAGATCCTTAAAGTTATGGTTTCAGTCAAATGAAACGATTACCAACTGCCTATAATACATTAAGGTTTCGAAATGAATTCATAATTTGTGGAACTAGAGGAAAAAGTAAATATTCATTGTACCATTATGTTTTCATCATTATTTTTATCTACATCTAATATTCAAATGTAATTATCAGGATGAGCAACTAATTGGACATATAATTAAAATAATACTAATCAATTATGACATATGAGTAGAAAATTATATTTACAACCCATTTTAATTTTTGTTTTTCTCATTTCAATTTTGGACCCTAAACTATATATAATAATAGATGTTAAGTATCTCGTGAATTGAACAAAGACAATTACTTAATTATCAATCATTCACTCAAGAGTTAATGAGCATTACTTACGACAACTGTAGTGAAGAATAAATACTTCAACATACTGTTACAGAGTTACAGATGTAATTTGTTAGTAGTACATAAATTGCTGTTACAGATGATGAAGTTCCTCCCTAGTTATTCGATAATTGCTTATCGTTTGGTTGGTTTTTAATTGAAATATATTAATAGTTGTTCTAATACTCTAAGCCCATTATTATGAAAATTAGCTAAATTTATAATATTCATAGAGTTTCATGCATGAAACGATTGCGAAATTGAAATATCAGCTCTTATATGCATTTGACGAATCACAAAATAAGAACTATTACTATTTTTTTCTTGTGAGCTTTTCTCGGGAAAAGCGAATTCAAGCTCTCCAAGATAATTTCTATAAATGTCGGTTTATGTTGGATATAAACCGATTCAATTCGTAGCACACCTGAAATATTTCTGGGAGTTTTCTAAAAGTTTGCGATTCGGTTCATAAACGATTTCTGATAGACGATGTAGCTATACAGATGTGCAAGGAAAAATATTGTGTATAATCTGCATACCTACCTATGTATGATGAGTAACTTGTGTTCCTTGTCTACCTAATATCGAGGACATAGAAAATATTTTTATGTTTGTATCTATAAAAGTACTAATTTTAATGAATTCATTCTTGTACAACAAAATTTTCCAATAATTCAATAGTAAATTAACCTTATGCTATTTATAAGTTAAATTTCTTTGAGAATAAAATTTTGTCTTCCTCGATTAAGAAATATACTTGCATTGTAATATAATTTTCCGAAAAGTCTGTTTTAACAGTTGAGGATATCTGATAGTCATCGGATATATCTTAACTATGGTAAGATAATTATTTGGTTGCACCCCTAAAGTATTTTGCCTAAGGTCGAACCTCAGAGGATGTTTGGGCGAAGTTAGGATACTTGTTAATCAAAAGAATCGGTTACATTCATAGAGATAATACAGATAGAGTAGGCATGCCTATAGGTGGGAGAGTCCTACGGGTAAAAAGAGAAAGAGAATCGGGTAGGTATGCTATCTCTCTCTAGCATTGCTTATGCGCAAACATTTTATTCACGTGCTGACATGAATGAGTC
>JARQZK010000018.1:242500-290000 GCA_030704885.1 Cynegetis impunctata | reverse complement strand
TATGTATATATATATATATATATATATATATATATATATATATATATATATATATATATATATATATATATATATATATATATATATATATATATATATATATATATATATATATATATATATATATATATATATATATATATATATATATATATATATATATATATATATATATATATATATATATATATATATATATATATATATATATATATATATATATATATATATATATATATATATATATATATATATATATATATATATATATATATATATATATATATATATATATATATATATATATATATATATATATTCCAAGAGATATCAATTATTGGTATAACAGGTTTATTTTAAACATTACATTTTAAAATTAAAATTCATTGGACGTTTCAATGGAGTTTCCATCTTCATCAGCTAAAATCGGAATAAAATACAATTCAAATGCCTAAATATAAAACATATATACACATACACTAAAATAAAATAAAATAAATTGTATCTCACCAGAATGTTCGTCGGTAGTTGTCACAATACTACTTGACTCTTGAATCTCTGTTTAACCGATGTATAATCGTTCATGCGTATAGAGCTTATGTATTACAATAATGGGGCATATATCGAACTTAGGCCCTTTATATCTATTTTGTTGTTAACTGTGTTGTCTTGGTTCTTCTGTATAAAAATCATTTCAAGGATTTCGCGTGATTTTAAGTTTTTTTCTATAGTTAGTATGTGTGTTTCATCGTAATCGAAATCATGTCTTTCTGATTGTTTGTGTTTGTTCAGTGCAGTGTTCGCTGTTTTGGCATATCTGTGGGCTTTTAGTCTATCTTGTAGACGTTGTGAGGTTTGTCCGATATATACTTTATTGCAATCTTTGCAGGGAACGCTGTATACTACGTGGGATTTCTTTTCTGTTGGAATTTTGCTCTTTAAGTTGGTGTAGAGTTGTTTTATCTGATTCTGAGGTTGATGCGCTATCTGTATACTGAACGGTTTTAAAATGTTAGTTATTTTCGGGGTCAGGTATGTGATGTATGGAATAGGTACGTATATTTTTTTATCTGTAGACTCTGGTGTGTTAGATCTTGGTTCCTTGTTGTAGGTTTTATGTACTTGGATTTTGATGTTTTTGTCTATTATATGAGAAGGGTAGTTGTTGCGTATCAGAAGTGATTTCGCTTTTTTGAGTGTTTCAGGTCGGAATGTGGGAGATGTTAGTTGGACAGCTCTGTATATTACGTTGCTAACAATGGCCCTTTTATGTGAGATGTGGTGTGCTGAGTGGAAGTCAATTAACCGGTTGGTGGCTGTGGTTTTAGTTTACCATTTCGTGTTTAATTTGTTATTATTACGAATTATTGTCATGTCTAGGAAATTAATAGAAAAATTGGTCTCTGCTTCGAGAGTGAATTGTAATTTAGGATGAATATTGTTGAAGCTCCTCAAGATTTCATCTACCTCATTGGGGTTGGTAATAAGCAAACAGTCGTCTACAAATCTTTTGTATAAAGTTATTTTGAATTTACTGTCCTGTAATATTAGTTCTTCTATATATTCCATGACTATCTGTGCTGTTACACTTGAAATGGGACTGCCCATCGCGACACCATCTGTTTGTTGGTAGAATTGATTTTTATACTGAAAATAATTTGTGTGGAGAGTAAATTGCAGAGCTTCAACAAATTCACTTTGTGGAATTGATGTGTGGTCTTGTAGTTGTGTCCACTTTTGTTCTATAATGGTTGGTATCATTTGGTTTGGAATGTTTGTATATAGTGAAATCACGTCCAGGGAGTACAGTTTGTGGTTGTTGGGAACATCTATTTGATCCAGTTCTGTTTTAAGTTCGATGGAGTTTTTTATATAGTATTTGTTCTTGTTTGTAATGTTTGACAGTACTGATGCGAGGTGTTTTGAAAGGTTGTATAGTGGGGATTGAATGCTTGAAACTATTGGGCGTAGGGGAATATCTGGTTTATGGACTTTTGGGAGTCCGTAGATTCTGGGTGGTATGCTGTTATGTGTAAGTAATTGTCTGTATAGTGCTTGTGAAATAAAGTCTTTTTCTTTCTATTTCTTTAAAAGTTTGTTGTTATCATTTTCTATTGTGTTCGTTAAGTCTCTCTTAATTATTTTGTATGTATTTGTGTACGCTAGAAGTGTGGTCATTTTCTGGTTGTACAGGTCTTGTTCCAAAATAACAGTTTTATTACCTTTGTCTGCCTTAACTATTACTAGGTGGGGATTTTGTTTGAGAAAGACTTTAGTCATCCTAAATTTGGAGTTTAGATTCCTGTTTTGTTTTGTATTAACTTGGTATTTATGATTTTTGAGAAATTGTTTTGATGTATTTATTGATTGTGTTAGTTTGATTCGTATGTCATTTTGGTCTTTGATAGAAATGTTTGGTATGTTAGCTTCAACCTGGGCAATGATTTGTTCTACTGGTAAATGTTTTTCATTATTTATGTTCATAGCATACTTTGGGTCCAAGCTTAGAATCTCAGTTACGTATTCTGGTAGAACTGTGTCTGTTCTACGATATATATATATATATATATATATATATATATATATATATATATATATATATATATATATATATTATATATATATATATATATATATATATATATATAGATATATATATATATATATATATATATATATATATCTATATATATATATATATATATATATATATATATATATATATATATATATATATATATATATATATATATATATATATATCGTAGAACGGGGCTAAATTGGAAATGCGGGGATATTTTAGAATTCGTAATCTGTAACTACATCTGGCAATCCTGTTTAGCTACAACACAATCCCGCGTAAACTGTATAGTACATAACCTTACTTATTCAGACTTTAGATGATTTCAGTATTCGTGAGCGTGGTAATGGTATGTTAGACATTGAAAGTGAGGCGGAAAATCAACCAATATTTGAGCCTGTCAAACTTTCAGTGCTAGTGCGTCGTGGGCGAGAGTTGTAGCAGTTAAGTTTTATATAAAAATTGATGTTGATGTTAGTATCATTGTGCAATAAAGTTATAAACATTATGCTACCCCAAATTTTTTTTTGGACCTTTTAGAAGATCAGGGCTATTTTGTATGACGTTTTTATAATCCTTCCAAAATATCCCCGGTCTTCGAAAATCACCCCATTCTTTAAATTATCAATGCTACATACCTTTTATTATTCTTAATTTAATAATGTATGTTTTCCAATTCAGCCCCATATACAGGGTACCCAACTATAATTTATGCGTTATTCTTACCGATTATAAAATATCCCCGACCCCCGAGGCTATTTTGGACGGATCCAAAAAATTTTTGAAGGGGGCAGCAAAAATATTTTTTGCAGCCCCCTGTAAGAATAGGGACACCTATTTATAATAGAATAATATTTGGTCGTATATAAACCTATCCAAAAAGCATATCAGAATATATTATTTTTAATTACTCTTTCTGCTATATTAAAAAAAATTAAAAAAAGTCTAGAATAGCCCCATTCTACGGTATATTAATATATATGTATATATTCATATATATATATATATATATATATATATATATATATATATATATATATATATATATATATATATATATATATATATATGCCGGAGGCAATCTCCGAAATTACGCATCCGATTTCAAAATAACAGAATGAATATTAAATATTTTGAAATTTAGGGTAAACATAAGCTATAGGTATATCATACCGTTAAAACAAAAGGCTATTCAAGGTGACTAATTCTGCATTTCAAGTCGCCGAAAAAACGATCCAGCGAACGTTTTTTTACGAACGCAAACGACCGGTAAGAGATTTTTTTTTTTAACTCGAGGGACCTACAGTTTAACGCCGGTTCCGAACGGCCAATGGGCTTGTAAACTATGTACATTACCCAACAATTTATTTTTATAATTAGAACCACTAAATTCCGGACATACTCAACACCCAAGAGCAAGGTGGGACTCGAACCCACATCCTCGGCTTACAAGCGGTACGCCTTACCGCTGGTCTACCGAGGCCTCCACCGGTAAGAGATATTTAAATGCAAATTCATACTAGCTGTTCCTGCTGCGTCGCCCGCTTGGAATTCAATTTGTGTATTAACCTTAACATTCAGATATGACTTCTTAGATTTTTTTTATAACCTCTTTTGAGTTCTGCAACTTTTCTATGAAAAGCAGTAAAACTTCACGGACCGTTAAGGCACCGTTCATGAAAAACGTATTCTTGCTACCATTTTCTCGTCGACTTTACTTCCAAAATTGGTTGCCACAAAAAGCCATTTCATTCCGGAAGGATGATATATAAACTTTTTCCACCTTGAAGCTCCATTCCGAATAGTAGTGAAAGAATTTTGGAAATCGCGTCAGCACTTTCGGAGATAACATTGTTTGGACAGTAGTATTTTTACAATCGGCTCTTAGCAAAAACAAAATAAGGAGAAGAAAGATAGCCGCGCGAGGTATTCGCGAGTTTCGGCCCGATATGCACCGCACGTGTGCGGAATTATGTTAGCGCTGACAGAAAGCTTCAAGAATATATATATATATATATATATATATATATATATATATATATATATATATATATTTATATATATATATATATATATATATATATATATATATATATATATATATATATATATATATATATATATATATATATATATATATATATATATAATGAAAAGTTATAGGGAAGACAGCACTACGAGAGTGAGAAGAATGTAAGGTTCTTTATTTGTACTTTGAAGCTTTCGGAACACTTTGTTCCATCTTCAGGAGCTGAAAAAAAAAACAATTATGAGTTAAATTGACACTAAACAACAAACGCAATGAAATGTTACCTCGAAACAAATATGAGGTTATATGCCTGCTTCAAAAGAAATAGTTGCGATTGAAGCTGCCCGAGACATAGTGAAGGTAACAAAATAATCAAAGTATGACAATTAAACAATTATAAAAGACAGCTGTGCATCCGACAAACGTCATATTATACACATACAAGAGCAATGACGAGACAGAACCACAGAGAACCACAGCCTCAAAAAGGACTTGGCAAAATTATTCTCTTCTTCTTAATCATTCATCGTCCGTCTCCCGTGTGTTATTCGTCTAATTTCGACGCCTACCAGAATCCAAGTCCTTTCTTATGAGGTACGCATATATGGAACTCAAACCTAGTACGTCAGTCCTGCTGTTAATAATATTATCCATCTGGCGTATCCTTACCATTTCTGAGAACTCCCTCCTTGCTAAGATAGGACTGCAGCCCAAAATTTTTGTATTGTCAAAATTAAAATGATGGCTAGCTACGATGTGATGTTTTGCCAAGGCACATGAACCTTTACGTAAACGTACGTCACTCTTATGTGATGTTATTCTGTTATTCAACGATCTGCCCGTCTGACCAATATATGTCCCCCCACAATCAATCTTGTGCACTACTCCTGCCCTGTGAGATATTGGTATCCTATCTTTGGTTTTGGAGAACAACGTTCTTCTAGTCAAGATGTTCCTTTTCGCAATCCTCAAAGACCCGGGTGAAGAGAATTACATTTTACAAACATTTAACCTCCGAGATAACAACATACAATTTACAATAGAGAATGAAGATCCAGTTTGGAAGAATGTTCCTTTTTTAGTCATGAGAGTTGTCAGGAGTGATAACCAAGGACTAGTCACTGATTGGCACATAAAACCTACTAACTCAGGCTGATACATTCATTTTGGTTCTTTTCACGATTTCCATATTAAAATTAATGTTTGAAAAGCTATGAAAGTAGTTATGTTGTTGTCTCATAGTGACTTTCACCAGAAGAATCTTAGGCTGTTGTTTGATATTTTTAAGGGCAATGGATATCCGCTGTTCATACTGAACAAGGTTTTATATCAGCTACCAGCAGACTCTCCCACTAGTGGCACCCTTGTCCGTGATTCATCGAGGTCTGAGAGGCCCATTTTCAGATTCTTACCGAATATTACAGGTGTCACAGATAAGTTGAAGAAAATACTGAAGCCAGTGGATGACGGGTCAATTTCGTAATTGTTTTTTTTTCTCGCTCCTGAAGATGGAACAAAGTGTTCCGAAAGCTTGAGAGTACAAATAAAGAACCTTACATTTCTCTCACCCTCGTAGTGCTGCTTTCCCCTAAACCTTTTCATTTTAATAATACATTTCGGCACCTTATCTATATTTTATATATATATATATATATATATATATATATATATATATATATATATATATATATATATATATATATATATATATATATATATATATCTATTTATATATATATATATATATATATATATATATATATATATATATATATATATACAGGGCTGCCAGATTTTTCAGAGCCGTGTCGCACTTAAGACGCTGATTTGTCGCCCAAAAGCGCAACCGTGGTTTCAACATGTCGCAAACAAGGAAATATTGGTAACAAGTATTTTTGCATATAAAATTCACTTATTATAGCAGTTATTTCATACGTGGTTTGTTGCCAATTTATCGCACAAAATCGCAATAATGATTTTTTCGGCAACCGCACGAAAAATACTGCACCCAACATATTGCCTACTCGTCCAAAAAAAAACAATAGTAGGTATTTTCGGGACTTTTTAATTAAATTACTATTAAAATCAAAACCACGATTTTGTTACAGATATCTTCGTTTTTATATAATTTGTTCAAAAAACATCATCATCTTTGTCCGTGGTTGAAGTTGTGGATTGGTTCTGCTGCAGATACATATCAGAATTAAATTTTGCATACATAGCTTTGCTAGGCCCTACAATTCTTTACAGAAAATCTCATTTATTGCAAAGTGAGATCTATTAGACACAACTGAATTTAACAGTTTTTATTCGAATTTAACATTTAAGAATATTCATCAATGAAAATATCCTCTCCATAAATGCATTGGATGACGGTAGGCTTAGAAGAGTAAATGCAAATAGAGCTAAATCTTTTAACATGAATTGGTTGGCTGCATTTTCTAAATCTATAACCATCCTTCAAAAAATAATAGGACATCAGGGACCGACTCACCAAACATCACGTAATATAGAATATATCGTGCTTTGACATTTCCCTACAGGTGTTTCTTCTTAGCAAGAGCAAGTGACAGTAGATGACTCAGTGATGCCACCACAAAACCAGTGCTGAATAAAGAGAATCGAATACATCCAATCTATAATCGAATGCAAATATCGTCGAGACGATAAGTGACTAAATATGAACAGAGTCCACTTTGTATATATATAAATATATATATATATATATATATATATATATATATATATATATATATATATATATATATATATATATATATATATATATATATATATATATATATAAATATATATATATATATATATATATATATATATATATATATATATATATATATATATATATATATATATTCTATCGAGAAATATGAAATAATCCTGACACCTACAGAATACCAAGTGGATTAATACAAATTAGAAAAATATGCCGAAGATGAATAGCAGTGACATGAAACCATGCCACGCGCCATCTGCCGGAGCATATCAGCCACTACACATGCGTTAAAAAATTTGAAATATTAATTGAATTTGAACTTAAAATAAGAATATTAACAAGGGTTTTTTTTATATTTTACAGATACTCATAATCAAATAAGCGCCATCTGCCGAAACATATCAGGCACTTCTATCTCATACGCTAATAAAGTCAAAATAGTTATTCAATTTGAACTTAAGAGAAAAATATTAACAAGGGTTTGTTTTTTTATATTTGACAGATACTCATAATCCGGTATTCATTACTAGGGTATATCAGACTCTACTTGAATTATTATTTCATCAATTTAATTATTCATAACTGAGAGTCTAATTATTAATTTCCAATGATTTAAACGTAGGTATATTCCGAATCAAAAAATTCAATTTATTGCCTTTGTATATAATAGTAAGCTTTGATAATAATCATATATATAGAATACAAACATTTCTTGCCTTCAAGAATTCATAATATTTAAGTAAATAGCTTAGTTATTCCGAAACCGTTCATTTCATCAGGAACCGACAAATTTTCAATAACAATATTCAACTTTGCATCTCTCCTAATGATCCACTATTATATTGACAAGTCAATAATCATTTGTACATGTCGAAAAATTTAAAATATTTACACACAAAGTTTTGAATTCGGTTCCCATGAAGTCTCATCATTTACTACGTGGGAGTTTTTAACAGTCTGTAAACGTTTCGATAACAGTGAATGTTGATATATTGATATTTGTGTCCTTTAAAAGGAAGGATTGCATTGTTAATATTTGTTTTTTTAATACTTTTTGTGGTTTACTACTTCAGCATTGTCCGGAATATAACTTCATTATTGTATTGTTATAACAGGGTTTCCTTTAGCGGGTCCAATGATGAGGTAATATTGTGAAATCTAACGGTTCAATGTCATGAATATTTTAACATTGCGGTATATCTCAAACGAATTTAAACAAAAAATTGGATGGAACATGCATCTTACTTCATAGAGAAAAATTTATAAGAAGAATTATAAATATATATCTCAGCGAAATATAGATCGAATACACTCCAAAGAGGTATCTGTAGAGCTGATGTGCTGAGCTTCAAAACTAACTTATTTACCTACTTATTTCCTCCTGTTTTAAAGGGAGCTCTTTTTACTCATTGGCTAGTTAGAGTGCGAAGGTAAAGGGTTTACAATATATCGATTTGTTTTATTCAGAATGTCTTAATTTTCTTTTAATGGTACGAATATACTTATAGTTTAGTTTTCTAGATATATAAATTATTTCAAAATACCATGGTTAAATTGTAAATATTTGTTTTCAACACGAGAACAATACTTATAGATGAGAATTCACTTTCTTGCGTTGCTCTGCGATGCCTTGAAGAATTCACAGAAGTACTTTTTGAGAGAACTAATGAATACTTGCAAAAACTATTGAGTCAATCAATTTATAATTTTCAGTGCTTCCTATGTACCTACTATAGGACCTATAACTTCTGAGAATTTTACCGCTGTTTTGCAAAAAATGTATTTCTCTAACAATGTTCCGACCAGTTCAAATTATTGCTATAACCTTAGTTTCACTTTCACGCAAATCTATTTTTATACCAGAAGTTATGAGATTTCCTAGATTTCATGAAAATTACTAAGTATCAATTTCTCTTCACACTTTGTATGTCTTTTCACGCAAAAAATAATTTTCAAACAGTAGGTACCTACAATCACAGTTTCACTGAATATATTTTTTGTTTATGATATTTGTTTATTAGAAATACACCACTCAACAGCTTCAGCCATTATAGAGTCGGAAAAACACAATAAAATAAATACAAATTATATGAAATTGAAAACTAACAAAAATTGAAAATATTATAACAGAAACATAGTAAATGATGCAACTCTGTGAGCAAAGAAAGATAAAAAACTATTAAGAGGGAAAAAAAAAGGCTCATTCAGAGACTCACACCAAAAGTTTACATGTAACGTAGCAGTCAGAGAAGAAGGGCCCGTCTAACATCACCAGGCCTGCCCGCAAATATGTCGATATTTGAAATTGCTCGAAGTCACTACAAATTTTATGGAGTGGAGAAAAGGCAAGAATATTTGTACGGACTAGAGGTGGATAAAAAATATTCATGTCTCGACTAGTTGATCTTGGAACGCGCAAGTTTATAAGTAGGCCAAGCTACAGAGATTTGTAGGGAGCATTTTGTGTAAAAAGTGTTAGAAGAAAACCAGCTGCGCCATTGTTTGTAAAATAGTTCCATATGATATAGTGATATGTTTTTCACTCGACTTTATTATTTATAACTTTGTTATTAACAATTTTATGCAGAAAATCGCATTTTTTCAGATTTTTGCTTATAAAGTTGAAACTATCACAGTAAGGGAACATACCCAAACTACGTGACCCGTTCAGGGGGGGGAGGGGGTTCTTCAAAATACTACGATTGGTCACAGGGGCGGGGGTAGGGGTTAGGTTTTTGTCACGTAGTCAATGTCCTCTGGAAACGTGTTCGTTGAACATGATTGAGATAAAAGATAAATGTGAATAAAAGAAAGAAATACTTTTGTTTTAGTAAATGAAGTTCCTGATACATATGTTTTTTATGTCAGGTTGCTTTTGATGTGTAAGGTTTTAAGAATATTTTAGTTCATTACCTTTTGCGTTTTTATATGTACCTATTCCATGTAGGCAGGTGACATCTATGACATAGCTTGTCCATTTATTTCCATCATAATATCAACTAACTGATTTAATCGTAAAAACAGTTGTGGTATTACATCTGAGATATATTTCAATGGCTATCCAGGAAGAAGACAACCTAATAAATCTATTCAACTGATTGAAAGAAAATTTAATTAATTGTGAATCATTAAACAAGCCAAGACCAAAATATTAGATATTTACATAATTTTTTTTATAAGACATTACAATTATAAACAACAATACAAATTACAATAAATGTTAAACCTTATGTTCATTGTGGTTGAAACATAAATTACATCTCTTTATAACATTCTGAACTGCATTATGAATAAGAATATTTGAAACATATATATATATATATATATCAAGAAAATCATAATAACCAACGGTACTACGAAATTTTGAATCAGTAAATTATTGAGGAATTCATGAACAATCCACCCTTAGTTGAGACACAAAATCAGTTCTTCCAACATGATGGTTCACCGCCTCATAATATAAGTACCGTTTCAAGATTGTTTAATACTAAGTTTGGAAATAACTGGATGATGAATAATATTCCAGTGAGGTCGCCACCACCTGACTTTAACAACACTGGATTTTTTCTTTTGAGGATATATAAAAGACAATTATATAAGAAAACCAGTAACAATATAAATAAACATAGACAAAATTTTATTGAATGTGAATTACATTTCAAATATTGATATTATATTTATATATATATATATATATATATATATATATATATTTATATATATATATATATATATATATATATATATACATATATATATGCATAATGCAGTTTAGAATATTATAAAGATAGGTATTTATGTATGAACCATAAAGAACATCAGTTCTTCACAACATTTATTGTAATTTGTATTATTTTCTTAAAGTTGTAATATCTTGTAAAATTAGATGTAAATCTCTAGATTATACAGAAAAAAAGTACCTTAAAATTGTCTCGTAATTTCACAAACAACCATGATATGCTCACTTGTCTGAAAGTCAAACTTTTGTTTATAACTCCAAAATAAAAGACGATTTCATATTTTGGTTTTCGCCATTAAATTTGACTCGAAAAAAGAGATCAAAAATGCACTCTCCATTTTTTTGTATCTCCTATAGATAGCGAGATACCCCATACAAACATCGAAATTTGCCCACTCTGTAAGCACTTTTATCGTCACACCGCAAGCGTTGTATTAATAAAGACAAATATGAGCCAAATTATTATTTTTTAACTTTCTGTCTACAAAAAATGATTTAAAAAATATTTATGAATTACTACGTGAAAACTAGAGGGGGAGGGAGGGGGTCTTGGAATATACTACAGATGGTCACCGAGGGGGGGGGGAGGGGGATAAAAAGTTGTAAAAAATAGGTCACGTAGTTTGGGTACGTTCCCTAATCGTGATGGCGTCCACAGACTAATGAAAAGACGAAGAAAATGAGAGGTCGGACGACTCGATCAGACCCTTAGTATGAGAGAAAATCGGAAAAAACCAGCCAAAATGCAGTTTTTCAAAAATTATTAACTCGGTTATTTTTTGAGTTGTACCGTGGATCCTCCGGCCAGTATTAGTTATTAATATAAACTTCATTTGTGCGAAGATCAGGAACTGTACGATGCATAGTTTCTGATCTGTGGCCATTTGATTATGTTACTATGCAATTTTCCAGCAGACCTGAATGCGACAGGTATGGTCCGATTTCAATCTACTAAAAAGATTTTGAAAGTAGAATTCTCATATTTCAAAACGTTCATTTTGGTTTTCCATAAAAACGCTGAGAAATATGTTAAAAATAAAGCTGAACATGACGAAAAACGGCCGAGCGCGTAAGAGTAGTTGAAGAGTGGGGGTAGAGCAGCAGGCAAGGAGAAGTATGACATTCGAAAGCGTCGGCATTTTGAACATGACAGTAATTTCTAAACGTTGTCAGATAATAATTATAAACCCCCACTCTTCAACTACTCTCACGCGCTCGGCCGTTTTTTGTCATGTTCAGCTATATTTTTATCATATTTATCAGCGTTTTTATGAAAAACCAAGATGAACGTTTTGAACTATGAGAATTCAACTTTCGAAATATTTTTAGTAGATTGAAATCGGACCATACCTGTCGCATTCAGGTCGGCTGGAAAATTGCATAGTAACATAATCAAATGGCCACAGATCAAAAACTATGCATCGGACAGTTCCTGATCTTCGCAAAAATGAAGCTTATATCAATAACTAATACTGGCCGGAGGATCTACGGTACAACCCAAAAAATAACCGAGTAAAGAATTTTTGAAAAAACTGCATTTTGGCTGGTTTTTTCCGATTTTCTCTTAAACTGAGTGTTTGATCGAGTCGTCCGACCTCTCATTTTCTTCGTCTTTTCATTTTCTACAATTAGTCTGTGGACACCATCACGATTAATGTGATAGTTTCCACTTTATAAGCAAAAAACTAAAAAAAATGCAATTTTTTGCATGAAATTGTTGATAACAAAGTTATAAATAATAAAGTCGAGTGAAAAACATATCACTATATCATATGGAACTATTTTACAAACAATGGCGCAGCTGGTTTTCTTCTAACACTTTTTACATGAAAAAATCTCTGTAGCTTGGCCTAAAGGGAAAGTAGAAATGAACAGTCAATAAAATAACTAAACATTTCGTATAAAAACATAATTCCCCAATATTTTCTACGAGTTTAAAGTAATGGAACACTGAATCTACTATTTAGCAACTCATAAGAAACACCTCCTTCTGGATAAACTCCATCAGAGCTAAATCACAAATAATTTAGGAAACGTTTCTGAATCGATTCAATAATAATTTTTATATAAAACGCGTATCCCGGATTCCAAACAACACTAGCATATTCTAGTTTTGACCATACTAAGCTACTGTATAAAAGCACAGTTGATTCAGTTTGAGACTATTTAGCTATTTGGAATTTCTAATTACAAAACCTAAGGTTTTGTAAGAGCTGGAAACAATTTTACTTGCGTGAGTGGCAAAGGTTAATTTTGTATCAAAGGTTACACCCAAATCCCTAAATTCAGTACATCTGTTAACTATATCAGTATTTATCGAGGGGTTAACCGCGCTAGGAAATCATGTACACTAAAATACTAAATTGCAAAAAATTGCAAAAAATTGCAGAAAATTGCAAAAAATTGCATAAAATTGCAAAAAATTGCATAAAATTGCAAAAAATTGCAAAAAACTGCCGAAAATTGCGAAAATTGCATAAAATTGCAAAAAAATTGCAAAAATTCCAAAAAATTTCAGAAAATGCCAAAAAAAATTTTAATTATGAAACGAAAAATTTGAAAAAAAATTGCAAAATATTGCATGAAATTGTAAAAAATTGCGAAAAAATTCCAAAAAATTTTACAAATTCAAAAATTAAACTAAAAATTATATATATATATATATATATATTATATATATATATATATATATATATATATATATATATATATATATATATATATATGTATATATATGTATATATATATATATATATATATATATATATATATATATATATATATAAATATATATATATTTAAAATATTCAAATAAACAATAGCATATAAATGTAAAAGTTATTTAAATTTTTTTTTCATTTGTTTACTTAAATAATGTACGAGTATTTATGCGAATACGGTCTTACGGTGCCCTTGAGGACCTTGGGACCAAAGAAGATGAAATTTTCCTCAATTATCTTCCCGATAACTCTTCCTATATACTATCTGAGTAGTAAAAGGCGTAATAATTTTCTAGTGATTTGATCACAAACGGTTGTGAATAGGATGAGTTTAAATTGGTGCTTATTTTATTTGACATCACATATCAATAGCTGATCAGAGCTTAATCTGAAATGAAATGGAACTTCAATTGTTTTGTATTTAATAGTTTATTTTATAGTGTGGTTGATTTTAATTATGTTACCAGCATAAAGTTGTTATTGTATTGTTCTTATAGTTAAAATTTTTTCTTTAACCTTTACATCAACGTAAGGACTTGTTGGTTCCAGATTCTGTGGTATATCAAATGATGGCACAATTTTTCAAAATTGAGGATATCCTCATCAGGAGGTGTGGAGATATCTTCAGAAAAATATTCTTTGAACAGAGATATTTCTTCTTAATTGAAATTTTCATCGATCTTTTCATGTGCAACCTGCCATCACAAATAAAAGTCGTATCAAAATTTAGGTTATTCTTGTGTCAAATTTTTTCTATTTGACCATCTTATTGGATACAAATGGTCACCGAGAATGAGAATAAATTTCCCAAACAATCAAAATGAATTCAGATCACTAATGTCAAAATTAGTTTTTCGATCATTTCTATAAGAACGTCCGCAAAAATAAAGAACTTTAGCAGATATATAAAATAAATTCGGTTATTTTTATTTTTCGTTTTCGTATTTCCATTTATATTTTCTAAGTTATTTGTCAAAATAGGCAATACCCCTTCTGTAACATTTGTTTTTTCTTATTGATTTTGAAGTTGAGAAAGTGTAGGTCAGACAATTATTGAATATGAGAGACTGTTGAGAACTACTTACTACTATTTTCGATTGACAGATTACACAAGGAATGGGACAGAATACACTATTGGAATAATTCAATGAAATTTGTATTTGCAGTTGTTAAACTTAGAAATAAATACTTTTTGTTTTTACACGCGCCTTGTGGAGAAGAGGTTGATTGACCGTCTGTGAAGCAGGTGTGCTGGGTTCGAATCCTGGGTTAGGTATGGATGTTTGTGTATGTTGTTGAGTTTCAGTGATTCAATTTAAAAAATTGGTAGCTAGGTAATGTACAGTGTTTACAAGTCCATAAGCCGTTCGGACCTGATGTTGAACAGTAGGTCCATAGAGTCAAAAAAAACTTCAGTTTCTTATAGCCCAGTAAATTGAATTTTTGAAGACGTTCGCTATTTAAAGGTTCATAATATTAGGGATAATCGCTTTTAGGAATCAGTTCAGGTAAATCCTCTCGAACAAATGTTTTGATTTGGCTTATCTTCGTCTTTCAATGCTCCCATAGCGAAAGCATTGTCTATTCCTTGTATTTTCAAAATACTTTTGATGAATTCTGGGATTGTATCCCAAAAATGTTCCGGATTAATTTTCGACATTTTCTATTCAACTTCAAAGAACACTTTTTTTCTCTTGTACTTGAATCCGTTTCGTAGTTAGGGTATTCCCCGAAAGGTTTGAGTTTTGAGCTACAGTCCAATGTTCCCTAGCATTCAGTTTGTAGGCGATAACGAACTATAGAAAATATAGTATCATGTATATTATGGAAGTTTTCGAAATATTACGAAACGAATGCAAAAATTCCAGAAAAGTCCACAAATTGATAATAAAATTCCGAAAAATTTTCATAAAATTGCGAAAAATTGCAGATAATTCCTTGAAATTACAAAAAATTGCATAAAATTGCAGAAAATTGCAAAAAATTGTAAAAAATTGCAGAAAATTGCAAAAAATTGCATAAAATTGCAAAAAATTGCATAAAATTCCTGGACGTTGTACACCAAAATTGCACCGCGGTCAACCCCTCGGTATTTATGTTATAATCGATTCTAATTAAATTCTTTTTTCGAGTAAAAGACATTATGTTGCACTTAGAAATATTAAGTGTTTATAAATTTTCTTCGCACCACCGATTCAAATTTGAAATATCTTTCTGAAGAATGTAACAATCAATCACTTGAAATTTTATGAAATAATATTTTATTATATGGGCAACTCTTGATATTATTGCGATAACATTAAATGTTTGGCAAAATATCCTTCAGATATAGTCATTTATATAATGTATATAATGATCTATTTGCAACTAAAAATTCTACTTCTTCGGTATTTTGTGTCATAATAACCTCAATCATTTCCAATAGCAATCTATAATAATTGCCTCTTTCATTCATTTCTTTCTCACGACGATTATCGTTCTTACTTATCTATTTGTTTCAAATTGAGTAATTAGTAGCATAGTCGATATAAATCTTTAATAAATATTCTTTGAAACTATTACGAAATCACAATCTACGATTATAATTATGGTTTGTAGTTTGTAGGAGTGACATAAATCATCTCAAGGATTACTGAATGACAATGATCTATTAACAATGAACTGGAACAATTAACCGATGAAAAATGAGTATAACGATATTATTTAAAGTAGAAGTAGAAAGAAAGCCGACTAATGACGTAAATTAATTTTCAACGTCGTGTCAAAGGGTATATTTATTTAAATAAATAGATAGAAGGTGCGGTGTGACTCAGGTCGATTATCGAGAAGGTAAGTAGATTATGGCATATTAACTAGCCGGCTTCATTGCGTTACTTTATTGTTATAGTTCAGACAAGTCGGTCTATCTGAATTCCAGGCGAACGTTATTATCATTATATGATTGAAGTTCGTTAACTATGGCAAATTTGAACAGCTGAACTCATAACCTCTTGCATTTTTGAAGTTTTTTTTAGCAGTTTTTCACTTCGAAAACCTGCTTATTAAAATGGGTGTGATTAGCAAGTTTGGACCTAGAACCAAGATAGTTTTCCGTTTCAAGACTTTTTATGATGCTTGGCACCAAAAACTCAATTTCATATATATATATATATATATATATATATATATATATATATATATATATATATATATATATATGTTCAGAAAGATTTCCGCGGTCGGAAGTATTTGATAAACTTGGTTCACGGAATGAACCGCGTAAAAGATTTGAAAAATCTCGACGTTTCGGCTCCTTTTGCGAAGCCATCTTCAGGAGAAGTAAAAGGGAAATAATTCAGAATCGTGGCCTCAATCTGCCTACTCCACGAATCGAATTAGGAGGAATCGGAAACAATACGATTGCGTGGTCTCAACCTGCCTACTCCACTAACCGTACTGCTTCCTGTCAACTCTTTTTTTTTCAAATCTTTTACGCGGTTCATTCCGTGAACCAAGTTTATCATATATATATATATATATATATATATATATATATATATATATATATATATATATATATATATATATATATATATATATATATATATATATATGTTCTTATGTATTTAGCGTTGTTTACACGATAACGGACCCAATTTATTTTGAAGCAATAGGGTTGAAAGTTTGTAAATAGGTAGTTTCGCATGATATTTTGGATGGAATTGTTTCTGGTTCAAACTGGCTGAGGGGTTGACCACCCTTGGAGGATATAGATCTTGTTTACACGACAGAAGGCGTGATTTTGTAGCAATTTTGTAGAAGAAATAAATCTTGTTTACATGATAAAGGACTTAATTTTGTGGCAATAGGATTGAAAGTTCGTGAGTAGGTATGAGATATTGAATGGCATAGGTTTTAATGCGAATTGGTTGGGGGGTTGACCAAAATTTATTTGCGCTAAACAGACGCAGCGTGTATGATAAAGATAATAAAATGTTGGAATAGACAACTTGGAATTCTCATTCATCCTTCAAGGTAGAATGTTAGAATATTCGACATCGCACCACACATGAAGCAAACACCTGACTTGGTTTCGCTTTGCAACTAGCTCATAAATAGTGTTTTGTCCACTGACCGAGTGGGCAACGACCTCGAATACACGTAACAGCCGAATAGAAATGCACTAATAACATGCGAAAACATCATAGCGCCATCTATTGGAAACTGATAGGTATCTCACTTTAGGCCAAATAGAAACGCCAAAGTCGAAAATTCATGTCACTTCACACTAACAGGTGGCAACAATAGATGGGAAGTTCTGGAAAATGTTTCATCATTCGATTTTTCATTACGCATGCAGGCGATGCTGGTGTCAATGCTCAAATTTTTAGCAGGTTTTCACTTTGAAAACCTGCTTATTAAAATGGGTACGATTAGCAAAGTTGGACCTAGGACCAAGATAGTTTTTCGTTTCATGACTTTTCATGATGCTTGGCACCAAAAACTCAATTTCATATATATATATATATATATATATATATATATATATATATATATATATATATATATATATATATATATATTATATATTATTAATATATATTATATATATATATATATATATATATATATATATTATATATTATATATATATAATATATATATACCTATATATATATATATATATATTATATATATATATATATATATATATATATATATATATATATATATATATATATATATATATATATATATATATATATATATATATATATATATATATATATATATATATATATATATATATGTTCGTATGTATGTATTTTAGCGTTGTTTACACGATAACGGGCGCAATTGTGAAGCAATAGGGTTGAAAATTTGTAAATAGGTTGTTACGTATGATATCTTGGATGGGATTGTTTTTGGTTCGAATTGGTTGAGGCGTTGACCCCTCTGGGAGGGGGGTGAATAAATCTTGTTTACATGACAGAAGGCGCAATGTTGTAGCAATAGGGTTGAAAGTATGTATCTAGGTAGCTTTGTATGATATCTTGAATGGGATTGGTTTTGGTTCGAACTGGTTGGGGGGTTGACCCCCTGGAGGAAGAAATAAAACTTGTTTACATGATGAAGGTCGCAATTTTGAAGTAATAGAGTTAAAAGTTTGTAGGCAGGTATTTTCGAAAGATATCGTGGATGTGATTGGTTTTGGTTCAAATTGGTTGGGGTGGGGGGTTTACTCCCCAAGAAATAAATCTTGTTTACATGATGAAGGGCGTAATTTTGGAGCAATAGGATTGAAAGTTTGTGAGTTGGTAGTTTCTTATGATATATTAAATGGGATAGGTTTTGATGCGAATTGGTTGTGGGTTTGACCCACCAGGGAAATAAATCTTGTTTACACGATAGAAGGCGCAATTTGTTACTATAGGGTTGAAACTTTGAAGGTAGGTAGTTTCGTACGATATCTTGGATGGTATTTATTTCTATATGAATTGGTTGGAGGGTCGACCCCTCGCAGGAGGAAATAAATCTTGGTTACACGAAGAAGGCGCAATTTTGGTATCATAGGATTGAAACTTTGTAGGTAGGTAGTTTCGTAAGATATCTTGAATGCTATTTGTTCGTATATGAATTGGTTGAAGAGTTGACACTCCGGAGGAGGAAATGAATCTTGTTTACACGATAAAGGGCGCAATTTTATAGAAATAGGGTTGAAAGTTTGTGAGTACGACTTTCGTATGATACCCTGGATGTGATTAGTTTTGGTACGAATTGGTTGGGGAATTGATCCTCAGGGAGGAAATAAATATTGTTTACACATTAGGGGGCGCATCTTTTTTGAATTTGGAAAAAAAATCATAATTTAATGAAAATATTTTTCAAACTGGATATGTTATGAAAACCTGCTCTTCTAATGCAGCTCGCTGCGATAGAGTTTTTTATATTTATTTCAATAATTCTGGAAAATTCTATAAATTCTATGACAAGTAAAACAAAAACGCGTGGTCAGTAGAGCCCTGAATTTTTGTCTTCTTTATATTTTATGTCTTTTCTAGATACAAATTCTGCAATCCCCTAAGTCAATTTGGAAGGGCTGAAGAAATGAGGACAGGTTGAAAATATGCAAAAACGTATGAAATTTCTACATACAAATTGGGGCTGTGAGAAAAAACATTTGAAACCAATAATTAGCACCTGTAGTCTAGTAAACAAGTACTTTTTTGTTAACTTTTTTCAGAAGTGTCAGAAAAATATGAGCAAAGTGTCATTCGATTCGGAATAATTCTTATAATTGTTTGAAAAAAATTTAATTCTGCTCGCAGAAATTGTACAAAATAACACTGAGAGAAAAAAAGAGGTGTTTGGTTTATTGCAAATATCTCGAGATTTTTGATATCTAAGAAAAAGATTCGAAAAGAGTAGGAAAGTCCCAACTCTTGGAACTGTAGGATAACTTGTAGAAGCAACTGTTCTACACAGCTCTCACCAAATATTCGGTGCCTTGTAAGTAGTTTGCCATTGCATGCAAGTAATAGTATTACTTATATATTATATATTATGAATTTATTTGTAAAGTCATACTTTTTCTAACGTATCAAAAATGTGAATAATTCACATTCAATGAGAAATAACGGGTGAGCAGCATATATAAAAAAAACTTTAAATCATATTTTTTTTACATACACATTCCTAACCTATTCTGTAAGTTTAGAGGGGTTGTGGAGATGTGCAATACCTCAAAAACTACGAGCAAACATAAAATCTCCACACTGAAATAATTAAGAAAAATATCTGAACCTAGCAGAAGATACTTCCCTAATATCAACACAATCCAAATACTAAATTTAAACCCTGTAACGTAATCTTAAGAAGTCATGACGTTGCACAAAACCTCAAGAAACTCGGAAAAACAAGAAATCTATACATAGGAATCGCGGCAGTTAGTTATTTTTACATAATACACAGTAATGTCGACTGAATCGACGTACACATTTTCAACCATATAACTAAGTTTGGGGTTTGGGATTGCAAAAATCCTTCAAAAATGTTATCTTGTTCATAATTAATTTTCACTCATTTCGTCATCGGTTTGAAAAATCAGAAACCATAAAAACCTCAAAAACCGAGGTCCGGGACATATTAGGCCAAGCAATAGGGATTTAAACATGACATGAATTATACCTGTTAACGGACTGTGCCGGCGTGTGCAGAGGAGTCGTGAGATCAATTGTGACATGTTTCGGACTCGCAAATATTAGCAGGGAATTTGTTATAAACATTTTTAACGAAAAAATGGCACTTTTTTTAGTTTTTTGCAAATAACTCAACGAATAATGAAGCAATCTTGATGCTATCAATAGACAAAATGTAGGTAATAAAATTACGAACAAAACTAGACCTCGAGCGACCTGATCGGATGATTAAAACCCGAGAAAATCCCGGAAAAGTAGAAAATTCAACGTTTTTTAAAAAATTCATAAGTTTGTTTTTTTTCATTTTTTAGGACTGAATCTTCGGGAAATTGAAGTAATGTTTATGCACTTCACGTGTGCAAAAATCGGACGCTGTGACTTAATTAGTTTTGTTGCAATTGCAATACAAACTTTTTAAGCGGTATTTTGCAAAATTCATAGTTGCGTCAGGGATTGTCCGATTTTAATTTTGAAAACGGTTTTAAAAAATATAGATTCCGTACAACAAATCGTATATTCTGGTTTTTCATCAAAATTATGGGAAGTACCTTAGAACAGCCGGGAAATTCGGCTGGAAACGGCTAAGCGCGCGGATCCGCTCGAGTGGTGGGGAAGAAGGAGTTGAGGAGAGGCGCGTATAGAGATACGCTGCGGCGCGCTTGTAATTTTTACATTTGAATATTTCAGCAACCATGAAAGCTATCTTAATAATTTTTTTTCTTTAATTGGGGTCTAACGAACTCGAGGAAATTGATTATTTACTCAGAATTTATAAATAATTGAAAGTTAAGCGTACAAATTTCGAAATTTGAAATTATTTGAACTTTATTTTAATGATATGGGAATAAATGTCTTTATAAATGAACAAAAGTGATGTTTACAGGTATTTACATTTATTTACATACATATTCACATATATATCATATATAAATATCATATATATTTACATAAATATCATACATATTTACATATTATATAATACAGGTATATCTATTTATAAAAATATTTACTTATCATATACAGATTTTTACAATTTTTTTTTCTTTCTACTAGACGGCAAAAATTCTATTTGCTGGATTTCGGAGCAGGTATTAGTCGATGTGTCTTCTCTTTCTCTACCGCTGTTTCTTCCTCACCCCTCCCCTCTTTGCTATCTCTCTCACCCTCTCTTTCTCTCTCTGTCTGTCTGTCTCTCTCTCTCTTTCTACTGCCCTCTCTGTTTCGATCTCTCAACCTCGCTCCCTTTGAAAGACCGTTAGGATGCTGTATCGTTTCTCTCTCTCTGTCTTTTTCTCTCTCCCTACCATATTGTTTGGTGGGTACAGCTGTTGGCCATTCTTAAACGAAAAGAGAAAGTGACGCCAGCGTGCTCAGTTAACGTACAAATTTTGAAGTGTTGAGAACGCTCATCGCATCTCTCTTAAACAAGTTCGTTAATTACTACGATATTACTTAAACAATTTTACTGTTTACAGTAAATGTATTAGTTTAAGAAGCTTAGTTTGAGTAATTAATAAAAAGTGCAAGGCTTCCTTGTATATTGATAACATTATGGAGTCCAGCGAACAAAGTGATATTACGGAAGCATCGACGTCTACTGGAGTCAGGTACAAATATAATTTCATTAATTCTCATTCAACAATAAAAAAATATCTTATTTGTATCTTATTATCATCCTTTTTTATATAGGCATGATGAAAGCGATCCTGATGAAAACGAACAACAATGTTTGCTTTGCGGAAAAACTATGGAAACATCAAAATCCTGCGTTGTTAAGGAACGAGTCATCCGTAATTTCATACAGGCAAGTGTAAAGCGTAAAGATAACAAGCATGTCGAATTGGAGATATTTACACTTTAATAAAGCGAAAATAAAAACAAAATTCGGTTTAGAAACATTACCACCAACTGAAGGAGCCGCGAAACAACACGCGTTTCGTGTTTTTTATCAACTGCAGATTTGGCTTGGTAATGAAAATCTACAAGCAACAGATTGGGGTTGGCAAATCAAAAACAAATTTAGTGCCTGTAGGGAGTAAAGACCCATGTATTCCAAAAAACTTACTTGATCAAATTTCATTTCGTGTAGCAAAAAAGGATGCGTCGATGGTTCTTGCAATTGTAAAAAACACGGAATACCATGTTCGAATCTCTGCGCTAACTGTCGGGAAGATTCATGTTTTAATTTAGATGCGAGCAAAAAATCAAATGAGTCTGAGTCTGAATGTGAGGATGATTTTATCGACGAGGATGAAGGCAGTGAGTTAGGGCTAGACGATGTGCGTGAAAATATTGAGGAAATAGAATTTTTGCCGTCTAGTAGAAAGAAAAAAAAATTGTAAAAATCTGTATATGATAAGTAAATATTTTTATAAATAGATATACCTGTATTATATAATATGTAAATATGTATGATATTTATGTAAATATATATGATATTTATATATGATATATATGTGAATATGTATGTAAATAAATGTAAATACCTGTAAACATCACTTTTGTTCATTTATAAAGACATTTATTCCCATATCATTAAAATAAAGTTCAAATAATTTCAAATTTCGAAATTTGTACGCTTAACTTTAAATTATTTATAAATTCTGAGTAAATAATCAATTTCCTCGAGTTCGTTATTAAGATAGCTTTCATGGTTGCTGAAATATTCAAATGTAAAAATTACAAGCGCGCCGCGGCGTATACGCGCCTCTCCTCAACTCCTTCTTCCCCACCACTCGAGCGGATCCGCGCGCTTAGCTGTTTCCAGCCGACTTTCCCGGCTGTTCTAAGGTACTTCCCATAATTTTGATGAAAAACCAGAATATACGATTTGTTGTACGGAATCTATATTTTTTAAAACCGTTTTCAAAATTAAAATCGGACAATCCCTGACGCAACTATGAATTTTGCAAAATACCGCTTAAAAAGTTTGTATTGCAATTGCAACAAAACTAATTAAGTCACAGCGTCCGATTTTTGCACACGTGAAGTGCATAAACATTACTACAATTTCCCGAAGATTCAGTCCTAAAAAATGAAAAAAAAACAAACTTATGAATTTTTTAAAAAACGTTGAATTTTCTACTTTTCCGGGATTTTCTCGGGTTTTAATCATCCGATCAGGTCGCTCGAGGTCTAGTTTTGTTCGTAATTTTATTACCTACATTTTGTCTATTGATAGCATCAAGATTGCTTCATTATTCGTTGAGTTATTCGCAAAAAACTAAAAAAAGTGCCATTTTTTCGTTGAAAATGTTTATAACAAATTCCCTGCTAATATTTGCGAGTCCGAAACATGTCACAATTAATCTCACGACTCCTCTGCACACGCCGGCACAGTCCGTTAACAGGTAAAATTTATGTCAAAAAAACACTCATTTGATGCCCTATTGCTTGGCCTATATTTGAAAATCACTAAGTTAACTTTCGATATAGTAAAATAGTCTGTTAATATCGGGGAAAATTAAACTAAAAGTCCGCCTAGATAAAGACGCCAAAGCTAATGATTTCTAAATTTTTTTTTATATTTATTATGAATAGATCGGTTGAATTTCCGTGAAGAGTAACATTTTTAGTTTATTAAGAACTATTAGTGACAGGAATTTTTATAATATAATCCACTCATTCCAGATTTGTAAGGCATGAATTCATCGATCTAATATATACAGAAAATAATTGGACGGTCAAATATTGACCTCGATTATGCCCTGTCAAATAGACATTTGAGAAAATGCTTGTGAGCAAGAAAAGAGCAGAATGTCTTTCAAGTTATCAATTATTGTGGTATCTATTCATCTCATTCTAAGAAATTTGATCAACTTTTTATGCTCTGAATGAGGTCAAAAATGGAAAAAACTGATCGAAATGTATTTTTCAGCTCTCGTAGTTAAATCCAAAGTCAATCAAGAAATTCCCCTTTCTAAACATGATCCCGTTGTCATTCTTATCCATTCAATTTCGCAAAGTGTTGGTTTTAATTCAATATGTTCCCCCTTACACATAATTCCATTGAAATTTCCCTTCCAATGTTGACTGTACAATACATCAAATTCCAAAGTTAAATTGATAGCAGTAGATCACACAACAGAATCTAAATTGATTTGCTCGGTCTTCTCTTATAACTTACTCCCTATTCGATTTCGGGTATGAAAATCGAAACTGAGCAAAGGTTTTCAATATGTTGTGGTGATAATGTCATATGACAATAATAATGTATTTTTGCAGCAGGTATTTAATCGTTTGGATATCTGATAGTGTAATTTCAAAAAGTACAATTTATAATACTTGTGTGAGTATTCAAAATTATGTTGAGAACATCACACTTGTAGTTTTCCAGACATTAGAAATAATTTGTTGCGTTCCAAGATCATTGTCATACAACATCAATATTCCTCGAAATAACTTTACACGAAGATTAATTTGAAATGAAAATCGGATAAAGCATTCCTGGAGCCAGTCGTGATATGATATGATAATTATGATAAAGAACGGGCAATTCGAATAAGAAAAACTAGAAAAATGGAAGGCCATACGAGTGTGGCCTTGAAGAGTATATATATACCTCTCCATAAGAATGTATTTTATGAGTGATTCTTGCTTTCAGTAGCTAGAAAAAAGAGTGATTGTTGCTTTCAGTAGCTAGAAAAAATAATATGGGGAATATGCACTTTTCACTTACAAATTATTTGCTGTCGAAGTAATGCTGGTATGAAATAAATATATTACAAAAAACCAACAAGTATCACAAAAAGTATACTCTTCAAGACTTCACTCGCTATGAATGGCAAGCAAATAAGTGATGATATTCTTGCTACTAATTGCATTAACCGATTTTCAGAAGAGAAAAAACGGCATTAATAACAATAAGTAGTAGAGATTCACGGCTTGACTTGATATTCAAGCTACTTGACTTAACTTGACTTGATTATCAAGTCAAGTTCAATCAGTAGTAGTTTTTAATGTCAAGTCGATATTATTATTTATCAAGTACTTGAAAATCAGAGTACCTACTTCTATCGAGCTACTTGATTTTTAGAGCAGTTTTTTAAATGATTGAAGTGTGCAATAATGCTTCACCCTCTAATGTGTTTGAAATTGTCTTGAAATTGTTCAGATACTTAGAAACTTGATCTATTATCGACCACTCCGTGTCTGTAAGCTTCAAAGTTTTCATATTTTCTGTGTTCTCACAAAGAATGTTTATAGACTTTCGCATATTGACGCCCCATCGCAGCATATCCAAAGTTGAATTCCATCTTGTTATGACATCGAATTTGGCATAGCCATTGTTAAATTCAGATAGTGCAAAATTTTTTGAAATTGTTGCGCAGATTTTCAGAATTTTTCAATGCCTTTTCAATACCTTCTTAATGCGGATGTTCCACAATTTTTCATTTTTAGTACGGTGGGTTTCGTTGTGCAAAGCGTGCACTTCCCTTGCTTATCAGTCTTTTTTCGTACTCTACGGATGATTTGTTTCAGCGGTGAAATAATCTGTGACTTTTTTCTTTCATTACTCTTAGTTTTTTTTGTGCGCCGGCTTCTTGCCATGCAAGTTCACGATCTTCGGATGGAGAAGTATTTTCCTCTAAAACATATTCTGATTCGCTGGTCTTCTGTTTTCCATTATTTCGATGAATTACACATTTTGTGATGTAACAAACGTGTAACAAGTCACACACTTGGACAAAACTACCATTCACCTAGGGCGTGAATGTATGCATAATAATGCCTGCTCCACCTCGCGGCGCGAAAGCCTGCGAAGCCGCGAAAACGCGAGTGTAGATGGGTTCGCGCGTTCGCGTTCGTGCTTCGCGCCTTCGCGTTCGCGCTTCGCGCTGTTCCCCGATCGGTGTCGGTTTTTTGTCCCGCGACAAAGGGTCGCGCTTGATTGACTGTGCATCACGGTGCGAAGCTTTGCGAGTGTGGAGGGACACGCTTTTAACGCGAAATTCACGGCGTGAATTCACAGCAAGATTCGCGGGTGAGTGTGGAGCCCGCTTAAGCAAGACTGCGCGATTGATGCAGTCAGCTCGGAGCTCGGGGAACCCCCGTATTTTGTCTAAGCGCAAGCGAGCTTGTAGAGATATACGCCATGCGACACGTGCGTATCAAGATCAAGTAATATCGAGTAGCTTGATTTCAAGTTAAGTAATAAATATCTCAAATCAAGTCAAGTATGTAAATTGTCACGAGCTTGATTTTCAAGTCAACTCAAGTAGTTTGTTTAAATATCAAACTACTTGACTTGATGAATCTCTAATAAGTCTTCTTCTTCTTCTTCTTCTCAGCCTGTACTCATCCACTCCTGGATATAGGCCTCTTCCATATTTTTCCATGCTATTCTGTCTTGGGCGATTTGATGCCAGTTTCTGCCCGTAATTTGTTTGATATCATCGAGCCATCTCTTTTGAGGTCTTCCTACGCTCCGTTTAGATTGTCGTGGTCGCCATTTAACAATGCTGATTGTCCATTTGGTAGGATCTTGCCTTGCCACATGTCCACCATCGCCACTTTAAGCTCAGCCACCGTTCGATGATATCTTTCACTTTCGTGCGTCTTCTTATTTCCGTATTGCGTATTCTATCTCGCAGACTTATTCCTGGGGTGGGGGGGGGGGGGGGTGGGGGGGGGGGGGGGTGGGGGGGGGGGGGGGTGGGGGGGGGGGGGGGTGGGGGGGGGGGGGGGTGGGGGGGGGGGGGGGCCGTTCAACCTAGAGGGACATCGAGATGTTGCTCTAGGTCAAACGAACTGAATTTGAATGAATACTTTGTACGTCCCTGTACTAATATGAATACATCAGCGAATTCCGTTCCGTTCCGTTCAACCTAGAGGGACATCGAGATGTTGCTCTAGGTCAAACGGAACTGAATTCGCTGATGACATATTTCTGCCGACTTCAATTATACGTTCGTCGATCAGCTGATCTCATTTCGTTTTCGTTCGAACGCGATTATATTTTATATATCAAAATGGAAATGAATTTTTGAGAAAATAACTATTTTATAAATAGCTATGTATGTAATTTGATATCCAAATCTACGAAGACGGCCCCCTTGAAGACACCCTAGGGACCCCATTCCTATATATATATCATATAATATCTTCCGAACCCACATGAAGACTCCTGGGGGCTCACATGAAGACTCCTGGAGCCCCGGTGCCCCCATGAAGAATCCCTCATAAAAAATTTCATTTCTCTGGGCCCCCCATGCTTATTCTTAGTCTCACGCATCCACCATCTTGGATTTGAAACATAGAACTGTCAAATGTCATTTTGGATCATAGATATCTTAAAGCATAGAACTGTCATCCCATCTGTCATTCGTAACTGTCAAATGTAATCTTGAACCATAGATATCTTAGGTATGTCATACGTCATCCCATCTGTCATTCGTAACTGTCATCTTGAACCATAGATATCTCGGAGCATAGAACTGTCATACGTCAAACATTCAAATTTGAATGCTATTGAAGCGCCCTCTGTTGGCGAGATTCTGAATGATGAGAATATAATTTTCTGTCATCTTGGAACGCTATCTGGTGGTCAGGTTCCTAATGACTATAATACAGTGATCTGTAAGAACGTGATCTGTAAGAGCGCCCTCTGGGGGTCAGGTTGTTAATTACGATAATACAGTGGTCTGCCATCTTGAAACGTCATCTTGGAACGCTATCTGTTGGTCAGGTTCCAAAGTACGATAATACTGTGGTCCACCATCTTGAAACGTCATCTTGGAACTCCATCTGTTGGCCAGGTTCTGAATTACGGGATACCGTGGTCAGCCATCTTGGAAAATGGCCGCCATCCGCAAAATGGCCGACTTCCCGATCATATCCACGCCCCCGAAGTCGCGCATGCGCAGAACTGACATTTCGGACTTAGAAAAGTTGAAGTGGGCTAGAACCGGCCTAGGTACACTTCTCTGGTATGAAATAAATATATTACAAAAAACCAACAAGTATCACAAAAAGTTTACTCTTCAAGACTACACTCGCTATGAATGGCAAGCAAGTAAGTGATGATATTCTTGCTACTAATTGCATTAACCGATTTTCAGAAGAGAAAAAACGGCATTAATAACAATAAGTAGTAGAGATTCACGGCTTGACTTGATATTCAAGCTACTTGACTTAACTTGACTTGATTATCAAGTCAAGTTCAAATCAAGTAGTAGTTTTTAATGTTAAGTCAATTATTTATTTATCAAGTACTTGAAAAATCAAGTACCTACTTCTATCGAGCTACTTGATTTTTAGCAGTTTTTTAAATGATGAAGTGTGCAATATGCTTCACCCTCTAATGTTTTGGAAATTGTCTTGAAATTGTTCAGATACTTAGAAACTTGATCTATTATCGACCACTCCGTGTCTGTAAGCTTCAAAGTTTTCATATTTTCTGTGTTCTCACAAAGAATGTTTATAGACTTTCGCATATTGACGCCCCATCGCAGCATATCCAAAGTTGAATTCCATCTTAATGTAGTGAGCTGAATACACTTGTGATTATTAATATAAAGAAAAAACTTTGTATAGAGTGTATAAATCAATTTTATCTAAATTAGCAGAGCGCTTTCGACATATTTGTCATCTTCAGTGCAACCTGAAAAGTAAACACTCTAATTGAACTAAATGTTATGTAATTAAAATTGATGTTAATAAAATGGTTATGAAATTTGGAAAAAGGTTCAACAATTTAGAGTACTCACTTTGTCAGGATACAGGAAGGAATCAATCAGAAGAAACAGAACAAGACATAAAACACACATCAGTTAAAATCATTTAGGATTAATCCAGTGAATCAATACATGGTAAATAAATTAATAAATTAATAAAATTGAACATGTGGACTTGTCTCCGCAATCTCTATCAGTCAACGTCAAACAAACAAAACACCAACTCAAGGCAGCAAAACAAACTAAATAATGAAAACTAAGGTGACAACCTAACAAAATAAATTTAAGGTTAATGAAGGAAAATCGTGAAAAGGATCTAAAACAAACTTTTATGGAGAGGAATGAAATCTCTG
This sequence comes from Cynegetis impunctata, assembly GCA_030704885.1. Taxonomy (NCBI): domain Eukaryota; kingdom Metazoa; phylum Arthropoda; class Insecta; order Coleoptera; family Coccinellidae; genus Cynegetis; species Cynegetis impunctata. The sequence goes on along the minus strand of JARQZK010000018.1, from coordinate 259,991 downwards.
TCCAGTTTTACCTGAGAATTTAAACAAAGATCATTGTTAAGACGTTCTTTGGAAATCTCCAGTTCTTCGAACAAATCCAGTTTAAGAAAATTTCTGTCACTAATTTGGTGTAAAATTCTAGAGTTACTATCTGGGCTGAAATTATGATTATTAAACTTTAAGTATTACCGAAAAGATGAAGTATCTGGCTTTTTTAAATGTTCATTAATACGAGTTATAAGAGGCCTACAGGTACGACCTATATAGGAAGCAGAACAATCAGAACAGTTAAGCCTATAAACACCACTCTTTTTAAGTTTTTTAATTCTATCTTTGGAATTCACTAACAAGTCACTCAACCTGTTGCAAGACTTAAGGGAAATTTTCTTATCCGGAATGATTTTTTGAATGAATTTAGAAATGTCATTACACAAGTTCAGATCAAAAAAGGGCATGGAAAAATATTTGTAACTAGGGAAAACATCTGAAGTAGCGCTAAAGGCTAGTTTTCTGTCCCTTCTGTATTCAAATTTATGAATTAACTTATTGATTATTGAGGGTTGATAGCCATTGTTAACAGCAATTTGCTTTATAATGTTCACTTCATCATTATATTTAGCTTGGGTTAAAGGAGTATTTAAAAGTCTGTTGATGTAACAATTGAAGGCAGCCATTTTATGTTGTATAGGGTGATTAGAATTGGACGGGATCACATGGTCTGTCTGAGTAGGTTTCCTATAAATCGAGAACTCTAATTTGTTGCTAGTTTTTGTGATAGTTAGGTCCAAAAAATTCAGCTGATTATCAATTTCTATTTCCAAAGTAAACTTTATTTTTGGATGTAAATTATTGAGGGAGTTCAGAATCTCGTGTGCATCCACAGTATTGCCCTCAATGAAAACCAAACAATCATCCACATAACGGTACCATTTTCGGACATTTTTAATTTTATCCACAATAAATGAATTCTCCAAATTCTCCATAAAAATGTCGGCCAAAAAGGGAGGTTGTCGATTAGAAGGGGATTGTTACACGTTGATATATGGTTTTTGAACAGCTGTTTGAGAAGAGATGTCATCCCAAGGTTTGCACGAACCACGATGCCAGCAAATATACCTTCTCATCTAAAGCATGCGACTGAGAGGAGAATCGTGAAGAGTGAAGTTTGCAAACATTATGCTAAGCTGGAACGCACAAATGTGGACCTAAAAATTTGTTATGATAGTCTTATTTCTGTTAATCCTTTGGATTCACTTCAGAACTTGTTCAATGATATTGGGGACCAGGTGGCTTGTCGAAGCAATTTGAAATTTAAGAAGGTCAGTAATAAGTTGGATTCGCTCGTTCGAGTCAAGGTTCAGCGAAGTCTCCGACCTTCAGTTGAAAGGTTTTCTGAATTTGAGTTTCATGAGCGTATCAATAATTTATCACACACAACCTTCGATGAAGAAGAGTTAGCTCTGTTATCTTTAGGTCTGAAATTCTCTTTAAAATCTGACCAATTTGCGAAAGACCTCACTTCAAATTCAATAGAACTTGATGTTATGATCAGTAAACTTTCTATGAACAATAATATTAAACAGAAAATTAGAAATTTTTGTCAGTTTACCATCACAAAATATCAACGTAATAAGAAGGTGGTTCCCGGTTTTTTGAGGGGATCTAGTCACTTGAATTTGAACCTTGTTTTGCAAAGGTTGAGGAAGAAAATTTCTGATGAGAATCTCATCTTGACCAAAGCAGATAAGGGCAACTGTCTTGTCATCCTTGACAAGGTTGACTATTTGGAAAAAGTAGAAGAATTTTTAAATAACAACAATTTCACTCCCTTAAATACAGATCCTTTGAGTAAATTCATCATTAAAACTAAAAGCTATATAAAACTTTGCGAGAACCTCTTTTGTGAATTCAATAAAAATTATAATTTGATTCCAAGCAACCCATTAATGCCTAGACTTTATGGTCTTCCTAAGATACACAAGTTGGGTATTCCAATCAGACCAGTGGTGAGCTTTTACAATACTCCAGTTTCGAATTTGTCGTCCTTTGTCTTGCAGTTGATTAAAAACCTTACTAATTACAAACCTGCCTATTCGGTGACTAACACTTCTGATTTGATTAAAAAAATAGAAAAATTTCAACCTAATACCAATACTCTCATGATATCCTTTGATGTCAGCAACCTTTTCACTTCAATTCCAAGGTCTGAAACCTTACCATTAGTTTCCAATTTGCTTTCTCTTCATTCTGTGTCTGATAACACAAAAACAGATTTATTAACTTTGTTGAAATTTTGTATTTCTCAAGACTTCTTTTCATTTAATAATAAATTCTACCATCAACCTGAAGGTCTAGCAATGGGGAATCCTTTGTCTCCCTTTTTGGCCGACATTTTTATGGAGAATTTGGAGAATTCATTTATTGTGGATAAAATTAAAAATGTCCGAAAATGGTACCGTTATGTGGATGATTGTTTGGTTTTCATTGAGGGCAATACTGTGGATGCACACGAGATTCTGAACTCCCTCAATAATTTACATCCAAAAATAAAGTTTACTTTGGAAATAGAGATTGATAATCAGCTGAATTTTTTGGACCTAACTATCACAAAAACTAGCAACAAATTAGAGTTCTCGATTTATAGGAAACCTACTCAGACAGACCATGTGATCCCGTCCAATTCTAATCACCCTATACAACATAAAATGGCTGCCTTCAATTGTTACATCAACAGACTTTTAAATACTCCTTTAACCCAAGCTAAATATAATGATGAAGTGAACATTATAAAGCAAATTGCTGTTAACAATGGCTATCAACCCTCAATAATCAATAAGTTAATTCATAAATTTAAATACAGAAGGGACAGAAAACTAGCCTTTAGCGCTACTTCAGATGTTTTCCCTAGTTACAAATATTTTTCCATGCCCTTTTTTGATCTGAACTTGTGTAATGACATTTCTAAATTCATTCAAAAAATCATTCCGGATAAGAAAATTTCCCTTAAGTCTTGCAACAGGTTGAGTGACTTGTTAGTGAATTCCAAAGATAGAATTAAAAAACTTAAAAAGAGTGGTGTTTATAGGCTTAACTGTTCTGATTGTTCTGCTTCCTATATAGGTCGTACCTGTAGGCCTTATAACTCGTATTAATGAACATTTAAAAAAGCCAGATACTTCATCTTTCGGTAATCACTTAAAGTTTAATAATCATAATTTCAGCCCAGATAGTAACTCTAGAATTTTACACCAAATTAGTGACAGAAATTTTCTTAAACTGGATTTGTTCGAAGAACTGGAGATTTCCAAAGAACGTCTTAACAATGATCTTTGTTTAAATTCTCAGGTAAAACTGGACAGAGATTTCATTCCTCTCCATAAAAGTTTGTTTTAGATCCTTTTCACGATTTTCCTTCATTAACCTTAAATTTATTTTGTTAGGTTGTCACCTTAGTTTTCATTATTTAGTTTGTTTTGCTGCCTTGAGTTGGTGTTTTGTTTGTTTGACGTTGACTGATAGAGATTGCGGAGACAAGTCCACATGTTCAATTTTATTAATTTATTAATTTATTTACCATGTATTGATTCACTGGATTAATCCTAAATGATTTTAACTGATGTGTGTTTTATGTCTTGTTCTGTTTCTTCTGATTGATTCCTTCCTGTATCCTGACAAAGTGAGTACTCTAAATTGTTGAACCTTTTTCCAAATTTCATAACCATTTTATTAACATCAATTTTAATTACATAACATTTAGTTCAATTAGAGTGTTTACTTTTCAGGTTGCACTGAAGATGACAAATATGTCGAAAGCGCTCTGCTAATTTAGATAAAATTGATTTATACACTCTATACAAAGTTTTTTCTTTATATTAGAATTCCATCTTGTTATGACATCGAATTTGGCATAGCCATTGTTAAATTCAGATAGTGTAAAATTTTTTGAAATTGTTGCGCAGATTTTCAGAATTTTTCAATGCCTTTTCAATACCTTCTTAATGCGGATGTTCCACAATTTTTCATTTTTAGTACGGTGGGTTTCGTTGTGCAAAGCGTGCACTTCCCTTGCTTATCAGTCTTTTTCGTACTCTACGGATCTTGTTCAACGGTGAAATAATCTGTGACTTTTTTCTTTCCATTACTCTTAGTTTTTTTTTGTGCGCCGGCTCTTGCACAAGTTCACGATCTTCGGATGGAGAAGTATTTTCCTCTAAAACATATTCTGATTCGCTGGTCTCTGTTTCCATTATTTCCGATGAATTACACATTTTGTGATGTAACAACGTAACAAGTCACACACTTGGACAAAACTACCATTCACCTAGGGCGTGAATGTATGCATAATAATGCCCGCTCCACACTCGCGTCGCGAAAGCCCGCGAAGCCGCGAAAACGCGAGTGTAGATGGGTTCGCGCGTTCGCGTTCGTGCTTCGCGCCTTCGCGTTCGCGCTTCACGCTGTTCCCCGATCGGTGTCGGTTTTTTGTCCCGCGACAAAGGGTCGCGCTTGATTGACTGTGCATCACGGTGCGAAGCTTTGCGAGTGTGGAGGGACACGCTTTTAACGCGAAATTCACGGCGTGAATTCACAGCAAGATTCGCGGGCGAGTGTGAAGCCCGCTTAAGCAAGACTGCGCGATTGATGCAGTCTGCTCGGAGCTCGGGGAACCCCCGTATTTTGTCTAAGCGCAAGCGAGCTTGCAGAGATATACGCCATGCGACGTGCGTATCAAGATCAAGTAATATCGAGTAGCTTGATTTCAAGTCAAGTAATAAATATCTCAAATCAAGTCAAGTCAAGTATGTAAATTGTCACGAGCTTGATTTTCAAGTCAACTCAAGTAGTTTGTTTAAATAGCAAACTACTTGACTTGATGAATCTCTAATAAGTAGGTACGTACATATATTTATTTCGATAGGAACTAATCTTCCCCATTATGTGCATTAGAATGGATGTCCGCATTTGGGACAACCTTTATATATATATATATATATATATATATATATATATATATATATATATATATATATATATATATATATATATATATATATATATATGATGAATATATATATTTTTTCTACATAACTTGATGTTGGTGAAAAACGGACAATTGATTATCTAATAACATATCTCTCCACATGTCTGCGTAATGAATTTGGGTGCCATATTAAAATTCTTCAAAAAAACCTAGTTATTCTAATCTGACACATCTTTCTTCCGTAGATTCTGTATCTAAATTTCTCATTACGCCAAACCCCTGAAGTAACTTTAAATTACACAATTAGATGGCCAGCATTCCAGAACAATCCCATTTGTATTCCTGGATTTCGGCAATTTCAGCGGTTGCGAAATCTGAAACACAGCTAGTGGGTTTCCATTCATGACTCTAGCGTCAAAATCGGGAGGTTATGGCGCCAGCGCATTCAATTTATATTTTCAGACGAATCCGCGCTTCTTTGATATTGTCCCGACGCCCGAACAGTTTCTACGGTTAATCGGTGACGAGCCCCATTTGTGCTTACGTTTTCTGTTTTAACGAATTAAACAAGCCTCAATTTGTGATCGGTAAAGAAAGAGTGCAAACTGCAATGCATATTTGTTGGAATATATGATATTCTCCCTGTAAATTAGATAGGGCGGATATGATTTTAAATTATAAATCTCATTGATATCCGATATACATGTGCGTTCAATTATTGCCTACAAAAAGTACCGTGCTGAGACAATTCCGGTAAATTGACAAGAACTGAAGTATCCTGAATACATCATTTCATATGGTTAATGAAAAGCCACTGTTTCCTTTTAAGCTTCGAAAATCGTTTAGAATTTTCATGTTGATTGCTATGTATGTGTGTTAGTTTTCTGGATGAACTATTGTGTGTTTACTCAAGTGTTTCGGTTATAAATAGTATTGCAATCAAATGGTTCATCTCATTTCTTTCATTTATATGACTTTCTTTGGATATTTTCCAATATCTAATTTTGCTAAAATTTGCGGTCGTTTTTTTCAAATTTTTTTAAAGTTTCAAAAATGGTATAAATCTTTTTTACATTTCTTTAAAATAACTTTGATCTCTTAATCGCAGTTTTTGCTGAAAAATTAAAAGTAGGTGAAAATTTTCCCTTACCAAGCATTTGGCATTTGAGATATACCATATGCATATATATATATATATATATATATATATATATATATATATATATATATATATATATATTTATTTATATATATATATATATATATATAAATATATATATATATATATATATATATATATATATATATATATATATATATAATAGGTAGAATTTCTTGTGCTATATTTTATATATTTAAGGTGCAGTTTTCTTAGGTTTAGAGCACAGTGAACTTCAGGTATTCAGATTTTATTAATCAATCGACATATGTTTCGGCGTATATAAGCCTTTTTCAAGATTATAACAATGGCTGGGACATTTACATCTAAAAATACGTTTTAAAAATCAGTCACAATTTCTTCACTATGTTTACATTAACTTACTGTTTATCTGTGCGCTTGTAGAATAAATAAATGTGGTATTGGAAGTTATTATTTCATTTCGATTATGTTTTACGTTTACAATCACAGATGTCGTCTTTATATAGGTTTTATCTTATTTAAGGATATTATGGTAAATTTTTGTTAAATTTTTCAGATCGGTTCTGTCGTTTATAGAGTCTTTTTCTTTTTGGATATATATCATTTCTAAAAAAGTCCTTATTTTGTTGTTGGTTTTTCTGTGTAGGATCTGAAAATTATCAAAGTCGAAACTATGGTTTCTTGTTATTTCATGTTTCTATAGGGCTGTAGAATTCTTTGCATATTTGTGGCCATTAATCCTTTCTTTTATATATTGTGTTGTTTGGCCTATGTACACTCCCGGACATTTCTTGCATTTCAGTTGGTAAACACAGTTTGATGTTTTATCTTTTGGAATTTTTGATTTCAGCTTGCTGTAAAGAGGCTTTAAGTTGTTTGTGGACTTGTGTGCAATTTTTATGTCTGTGTCACAAGTCCACAAACAACTTAAAGCCTCTTTACAGCAAGCTGAAATCAAAAATTCCAAAAGATAAAACATCAAACTGTGTTTACCAACTGAAATGCAAGGAATGTCCGGGAGTGTACATAGGCCAAACAACACAATATATAAAAGAAAGGATTAATGGCCACAAATATGCAAAGAATTCTACAGCCCTAAAGAAACATGAAATAACAAGAAACCATAGTTTCGACTTTGATAATTTTCAGATCCTACACAGAAAAACCAACAACAAAATAAGGACTTTTTTAGAAATGATATATATCCAAAAAGAAAAAGACTCTATAAACGACAGAACCGATCTGAAAAATTTAACAAAAATTTACCATAATATCCTTAAATAAGATAAAACCTATATAAAGACGACATCTGTGATTGTAAACGTAAAACATAATCGAAATGAAATAATAACTTCCAATACCACATTTATTTATTCTACAAGGGCACAGATGACACCTCAGGTGATCAATTAGAAAACTATATAATCAAAAACAAAACAAAGCAAATTAAAAATGACCCAATGTAGTGTATAGCGTTGTTTCAAATGAATTGATGAAATGTAAATTGCTGATAAACAGTAAGTTAATGTAAACATAGTGAAGAAATTGTGACTGATTTTTAAAATGTATTTTTAGATGTAAATGTCCCAGCCATTGTTATAATCTTGAAAAAGGCTTATATACGCCGAAACATATGTCGATTGATTAATAAAATCTGAATACCTGAAGTTTACTGTGCTTTAAACCTAAGAAAACTGCACCTTAAATATATATATATATATATATATATATATATATATATATATATATATATATATATATATATATATATATATATATATATATGTATATATGTATATATATGTAATTCATATTATCATTCAGAAATCTTGTAAAAAATTGTAAATACGTTTTGCACTAATGAAGTTATCATTTGATTTTGCGTTTCCATTCTTATTGCTTTGTTGTGTTTCACGGCAACGGTTATATATTGATTAAATTAAACTCAAACACATGTTTCTGACTAGGTCATGGAGATGATTGTGCCAGTAGAGCATTGTAACTTATTCAGGTTGAATTGAACCCGGAAAAATTTGTTATTGATCGAATTGCCTACATTTATACTCAATTTTCATAACTGAGCACTGTCCAAAAGTTGGATGGGTGACCAATGTTACATAGGAAAACGACACTTTTTCTGGTAATGTAGAAATATTCAGGGGTTTTCAGGAAGTCATTTTCTTGATTTCGTGTTTGTGAATTGCTATTTTCAGGATAATTATAGAGCTACAAATAAAAAACGGAACGAGAACTCAGATTAGTATGCTAAAGAAAGATTATTGACATGGAGAAATTCCGAAAAAACGTACGAAAATACTTCTTTTATATTATATACCTCATTACTTCTTTTTTCATTATTCCCAGCTATATAATATTTTTTACCTGGTAACGTTTCAGAATGAATTAACTTTCTTCAACAAATAGTTCCTAGATATATCTGTGGATGAAACTCCGCAATGATTGGTAAAACGCTGAAAGCATTCAAGATGCATCTACAGTATTGTTTACGAAAATGTATTTACAGCGCACCAATTCCACTTCATAAAATATTACTCAATAATATCTAGATAAATATAAAAGTGAATGGATCTAAATACGTGCGGGTACTGATGTGAATGTTCTAATAATGCAATAAAAGACATAAGGAAATCATTTGGTGAAACTTTGCATGAGTGGTACCAACCTAAAACATTATGACGGAAGTTTCTGTGCTGCCAATGTTTTTTTGAAAGTGAGTCAATATGATGAAAAGGATTGCTAAGGTAATTTGTCTGTGTGTGCGTGTAAAAACTGTAAAGGAAGTACACTTATTTCATATGACTTTATCACTCAATTAATATTAATATATTGAGAAACGACATATATGGAAGTTAGGGGAGACCGGGTACAAAAGTAACATTTTGTACTTTCGCCTTGGTTTCTCGTTAGGTGTTATTATTTCGGTGAAATTGATATAGCCATACATAAATTCCGTTTATGTTCTATACATTAGCATCTTAAGTTACCTTATTATTGTGTATTTTGCATGAATCACAGAAACTTTAAAAAAACTTGTCATTTGTTACTTTCGACCACGTTGACAGGCCGAAAGTAACACGTTGTGGGTCGAAAGTAACAAGGACAAAGGTGTTTATAATGAATATGATATGACATATTTAATCAAATAAATATTTATTGGAAAATTCAGTGTCAGTCTTCTCTATTCAGACTCGCAATTATGGCACACATAATTCATTGACGCATTCAGTACCTACGAGACCACATTTTGGATTCGAAACAATGTAAACTTTTCTCTTCCAGTCGACTATTGCTAAAATTTTCTAAACAAACGAGGTAGAAGCAATCTTCGTCGTCAAATTTATTTTTCTTGTCTACAACTGCGTTAGTATTTCTAGCTTAATTCTTTTTTATATATCTATGCAATGTAACATGGCAGACATTCAATTTTTTTGCCATGGCTCTAATTTTTTCACTATCATTAAAATGATCTTCAGCCGCTTTTCGACAGACTTCCATGTTAGTTGTTATTCGTGCGGTGGTTATTATGCGTTGTCGCGGCATTTTGTTGAAATAAACACACACACATAAAATGTTTACTTAGAGTAAATCAATACGGGGACAAAAGTAACATGTTACTTATGTACCCATAGAGATGCGTTATTTTTGTACCCTACAGCATTTTTTTAGAACATGAAAGATAACCTTGAGACGGAACATGCTAGACAAAAACGAATTTAAGCACTGTAAAATCAATCTAATCGAGTATCAATATGCAAATATTCAGATTAATATCATCCCTTTAATACTACATAAACATTAAATAAGTAAACGTCAAAAAATTTACTTTTGATTTGTGAAATCACGTAGTGGCCCCTCACACGATCTAACAGTGCGTGGCGCGAGCGGCGATTGAATGCAAGTGAAGGTGGCGCCACTGGCTATCACCTGACAGCAGCTAAGTGGTGTTTTGACAATTCTTTAAACCTACAGAGCATTTGTTACTTTCGACCCGCCGTTACTTTTGTACCCGGTCTCCCCTACTAACTATAAAATGATTAAGTATTTATTGTGAGTGTCAAGTGTTTTTTATAATTATCTAATTTTGAGAAGTCTTGTATTAATCAAGTAATGGAAAAATGGTTATATATATATATATATATATATATATATATATATATATATATAGTATATATATATCTATATATATATATATATATATATATATATATATATATATATCAGACTGTTATTGTCCTAATTTAGGACAATGAATTCATCAAGAATATACTATTTGACCATAGTCAGTTTCATATATCACAAAAAGTGACCACGAAAAATTCTTCAATAATTTGAAAATTATCAAACAATCTTCCAAAGTATAATCTTCTGTATTCAGTAGAAGACATCTTCATGTCAGGAAGAATTTGTGCTCTCCACAGAATTCTGCAATTTCGACATAAACAGTGAGTCATTGGTTCCCAAAATCTTTGACAAAGGGCGCTATGGGTTGTTATCCATATAGTATTTCTGTCGTGATTTGTATTGAGGAACAATTAGAAATATTCAATTTTCTCCGAGTCAAGCTGCACTGAAGAGGTCTACTGAAGTCGAAACAGTTGTATGCATATCTTGAATTGGGGCGACTTGACATTTTCTCTTATTCACTGTTGCGGATTTTGCGTCACGGAAAACATATAACCAGCTTCCTTGGAAGATTGTTTGTAAATCTTTAAATTATTTAAGAATTTTTTTGGTCACTTTATATGTATTTATTTGTTAAGCTGAATAATGGTAATGAAATATTCTTACCGATATATGGTTAAATTTGAATATTTATGTACGATTAATCTGATTGCAGGATTATTTAGTTTGCTCTCATGAAAAAGCTGAGTTATATTATATAATTGAGGAATATTTCGATTGATTACGGATCCAATCTGTTATTAGGTTTTTATGAAAAATAATCTGAGTAAGTTGCATCTCTTTCAAAAGTAAGAAGTACAACGATTTTAAATCTTACGATCTTAGTGGCCAATTTGCATCTCCAAAGTGCGAAATAACACAACCAGAACTCGATTGTTTCGGAATTTGTTTGGTACGTAGCACCATTTTGTTGAAAGTGAAGGTAGATCGTGTTCATGTAGGTACTTGATCTTCGACCACAAGTATTGTTCATCATGCTCCTGTAGCGTACTCCTTTCACACTGTAGCTGCCCTTCCGTTATCATTTTCGAGACAGTATATCAGCCTACGAGGCCTCCAGTCTACAATCCACATATCAGTCACTTATTTGAGCGCGTTGACTTCTCAATCACTCGCGGATTTTCGGATCCGCTGATAAACGTAATCGCCAATGAGAAATTGAGCTTCGTTAGAAATAACGATTTTTTGGCAACATGTACCATCATCATTTATGTTTCCCAATTCCCAATCAGAGACTGTATGCCGTTGCTGGTGGTCTAAAGGCTGCGGTGCTTGAGTAAATTTCATCTGGTACGCATACGCAGCCAAATCTTTCGCAGCCAAATATTTGCTGCAGTGTGGAAGTGAAGAGATCGAGTTCTTGAGCACGACGACCAATTGAGGTGTTTGTAACGATTGAACGTAAGGGGCAACGTCACTTTGGTGTGTTGACCTGAGCCAGTCTCTTGGAACACGCATACATGTCTCAGAAGTCACTTGATTACGATAAAAATTTCCACGAATTTTGTCAATTTTCCAATATTTTGGATGTTAACCTTTAAAAACTGTCAATTGACCAGTGGTCAAACAATAGGTTTTTGCAACTGTCCAGGTTGATAAACCTCGTATAATTTTCCGTTCTTCGTTATATTATATATCTTGTTTGTTCAAAGAATTCCTAGTGATTTCTTTTAAGAAGCCATCCAATTCAATTTCTTCAGTGGATAATTAAATGTTTAGTTGGACTTTTTCCGGAAGTACCTTATAAACTAAAGCATTCATCTTTTAACTCACTAGGGACCTACAGTTTAATGCCAGTTCCGAACGGCCAATAGTCTTGTAAACAATGTATGTTAACCAACTGTTTGAATTATTTGAAACACTGAAACTCGTGAGACATACAAAAACAGTTATACCTAACCCAGGATTCGACCCTAGCACGCCTGCTTCACAGGTGGTTCCTCTACTTCTGCTCCACAAGGCCTGTGTAACTATTGCATTATAGCAAAGGACAACTAAGAGGGAGTTAGGGGTTTTAAATTGGTTTTATACCACCTGGATCGTGGTTTCTCAATCCCCTTCCAGGCCAGATTGTTTCTGTGGTTGTTTCAGAGACACAGCAGAGCCATAAAATTGCCTGAATTCGGTCATAGCGATAGTGAAAATATTTCAATCCGTTGAGGAAATATGTTGTTTTTAAAGGATTTATGCCCCTCCGCAGCCCCAACAAATTTAGTTCAAGATTTGAAAATTTGTCTGAGAATTCAATGAGTATTTTTACGTTTCGTATATTTTTGCCAGTTTTTGAGTCTTACGAATCTTTACAGCTCCTCTGAATTCACTGAGAAAACTGAAAATTTGTTTGTGAATTGAGTTGTTGTTAGAAGTACGCCTATTTGTGGTTACAAATCATTTCTCTTACGGCGCCATTTCTACGTACAAATTTTATGATAGGTAGGTGATAATACGCCCTTAGCAACGAAAAACTGCATATTTTTTAATATTGAAAATTGTGTTTATGTTATGTCCATGAATATTTAAGGGAGGTTAAGGTATGACATAGAACAAAAGAGAGAACACTGACCTAATCGATATACTCACTTGATGATGAATTGCGAAGAAACATTTGTAAGGAATATACGTTAACAATAAATGATTTCTTCACATTATTTTGTTTACTATAGCTTGCGCATAACTCTGTATCCGTCAATGATTTGTAGGTGTTATACGTGCAATTGATATAGTTTTATAACCAATTTGGTGGTTAATTCAATAAGTTATTCTCAATTTCGTAGAAGTTCTAAATTTTTAATACGAAAGTAAAAAAACTAAAGTAATACGAAAGAAGTTCGAAGCATTCTTCTACTATAAAACTTAGAGTTAGGATTACAGTGTTTTATACACTGTCTCACGGGAAAAATTACGGGTTCGTTCAACCCTGCAGGAAGTTATAGATTATAGAAGGGTGGAGATGCTGGTGCCATCGTAAAGTTGTCTCGGATTTTGTACATCTACAGTGGGCTACAATGAAGTCTGAATCCGAAACTCATGGATAGACCTGTTCAATAGAAATATTAAAAGACCGGTAATATGAAATTGTCCATATTTATAATGATAGTGCAAGATGTATTGAACAATATTCAATCAAGCTACTTTTAATGTTCTAGCATTATAACAGATTAACATACTTTTGTGGATGGAGTATTGTTTGATGAATATATTTTTGAAACTTCAAATCTCCAAAAAGACTAAGAATTTTCAATTTCTACCTTCCTTTTTTCACCCCACTACTATTTTTTGTTAAAATGTCTACTCGATTGTAAAATCGGTATCTGTATACTAAAAAAAAACCCATATTACTGGATTTTCAACGAAATATTACTTTTTTTGTTAATTAAAACTCCGTGTCACAACCTTGCCATGAACTGAATTAGATTATACCTAAGACAAACAGACCTGCCGACAGACCGATAGACAGATATTTGAAAATTTTTGAGCCGTTACTATACTTCCCATCTCGTTGTAATGTGAAAGTAATAGTGTTATTTGCTTACATATGAGTATGTAGTTTCGATTATGTAATATAATACTGAGATGATGGATGTATTTTTATATATGAAAAATTCATAACTTTGAAAAAGGATCATTGAAAGGCTTCTGAATTGTATGTATCTAGGCAACACAAGTTATGCATGACATGATATTGGTAAAACGCTCAACGTCTTTATAAAGACATAAGAATTCCACTGACAATTTACAGTTTTCTGTCTCCCTATGATATTTGAGGAACAAGTTATATTAATTTCATGATATTTGAATATATTTAAGGTGGCTTAATTATATTTATACGATACGTCTACAGTAACTTACATTTTTATAAATTTCAGCTGATCAAAAAAATGGCAAAAAAAGATCATTAAAAAAAATCGAGACAAAATATTGCAGGAGTACTACTAGAGCAAGTGAAAGTAAATCTGGTGCGACAAAATGCCATTATTCTGAAGAAGATCTAATTCAGAGTATTCATGGAGTAGTATCTATAAAGTGCATTACCAGATGTGAGTGCATTTCAGTGAGAAAAGATTCATGCAAAATTTAAGTGACGTACGTTTCTCCCGAACAAGCACGTGTAGAGGCCTAACGTATGTCAAGTGTATAAATTTTGTGTGAAGCTTTTAAAAGCAGGTGTTTTTTTTTTCTCGCTGGCATCAATTTGTCACTTGCCGTTGATGTATTAGAGCTATCAGACTAGGATCGTCTTTCAAACCAATACATAGTTATGTTCCGTATTGTGTATAGTAGTCTTCTTTCAACACATCTATAATTTATTCAAATGATTAAGAACACTTTAAATACATTACGTGAGTAAGGATGTCTAATGCCTCCCTCATCATCCAATAAGACACTAGACTACTGAAATTAAATTGATAAGAACGTCGAAAGTTTATGAAAATCATTATTAATTTTGACCCTAAAATGTTTTAAAATGTCACGAATTTCAAGACTAAAACTTAACAACCTTTTAATTAGGTATCGAAAGTTTATGAAAATTATTATTAATTTTTATCCCTAAGAAGTTTGGAAAATGCCACGAATTTCGGAACGAAACCTTTTTTCAATGAAATCTTTCTTCAATTTTCAATTGTTTGTTATTGCTAAAATACGAAAAATTATTATATCCGTATATCTTGAAAATTAATGAAAATGCTAAAACAGACGCAGCGTGTATGATAAAGATAATAAAATGTTGGAATAGACAACTTGGAATTCTCATTCATCCTTCAAGGTAGAATGTTAGAATATTCGACATCGCACCACACATGAAGCAAACACCTGACTTGGTTTCGCTTTGCAACTAGCTCATAAATAGTGTTTTGTCCACGACCTCGAATACACGAAACAGCCGAATAGAAATGCACTAATAACATGCGAAAACATCATAGCGCCATCTATTGGAAACTGATAGTTATCTCACTTTAGGCCAAATAGAAACGCCAAAGTCGAAAATTCATGTCACTTCACACTAATAGGTGGCAACAATAAATGGGAAGTTCTGGAACATGTTTCATCATTCGATGTTTCATTACGCATGCAGGCGATGCTGGTGTCAATGCCCAAATTTTTAGCAGGTTTTCACTTTGAAAATATATATATATATATATATATATATATATATATATATATATATATATATATATATATATATATATATATACATATATATATATATATATATATATATATATATATATATATATATATATTATATATATATATATATATATATATATATATATATATATATATATATATATATATATATATATATATATATATATATATATATATATATATATATATATATATATATATATATATATATATACAGGGTCCTGCAACAGTGGCGCGGTGTTCCATATCTCTATTTTGGAAACAGATAGAAATCTATATTTCTACAATATTACCATATTGCTCGAGCTCGACAAAATAAAAATATTGTCGATCACACAGGGTGTTCAATTTCTTCTGGGCGAATATCAACTATGTTTTTTCAAATGGCAACCTATATTTTTTGTCGCCTTTTCGGTTTCTACATAGAAAATAAAAGATACTTTATATAGATCTTCATTTCGAAAATATTTACGGTTTTCGAGATTTTTTGCATTTTTGATTTTTTTTTTTAATTTTGGTCACTCAGAATATTTGAAATTATAAAGTTGTGCCAAGTCCTATTGAAATTCATTTTTGGTCAAATATTCTACATTGGTAAATCTCTCAAACGATATATCTGAAATCAACCTGCGATATACAGGGTATCAAAAATCGCTTGCCACATATTGTAAATTAAAATGTACAGAATCTTCCTTATTTCAAATGGAACATACTGTATATTATAGATTCAGAAGAAGCGCTAAGAAAAGCTCTATAAATGTCATGAAGTATTTCCTATGGTTAAGTTTACTAGTTTTCCTTAAAACAGCGAAAAATGGCAAATATTCAAATTTCTTCGCTATAATCTCAATGAACGACTTTTTCCAAAAATAACCTGTTGGTAGATAAACAAGTTGTGCATTACACCACAAAATATTCATTGTATATTCAAAATAATTTCAATAATTCCAAATTTGAGCCATATTCTTTCGATTTAAAACACCCTTTCAGCGAATAAAATATTTATTGGAAATCGGGTAGTCTGGCAAATGACAGATCAAAATATTTGCCTTCAAATAAGTATTGAAATCTTTAGTGATTCGTTAAGTAGAACTTTCGATATGATTTCATCAGAATGTTGTTAAATTATATCGAAAGTTCTACTTAACGAATCACTAAAGATTTCAATAAATCTTGTTTACACGACAGAACGCGCAATTTTGTAGCACTAGGGTTGAAAGTATGGATCTAGGTAGCTTTGTATGATATCTTGAATAGGATTGGTTTTGGTTCGAACTGGTTGGGGGGTTGACCCCCTGGAGGAAGAAATACAACTTGTTTACATGATGAAGGTGGCAATTTTGAAGTAATAGAGTTAAAAGTTTGTAGGCAGGTACTTTCGAAAGATATCTTGGATGGGATTGGTTTTGGTTCAAATTGGTTGGGGTTGTGGGCTTACTCCCTGGGGAAGAAATAAATCTTGTTTAAATGAAGAAGGGCGTCATTTTGGAGCAATAGGATTGAAAGTTTGTGAGTTGGTAGTTTCTTATGATATATTGAATGGGATAGGTTTTGATGCGAATTGGTTTGCGGGTTTGACCTCCCAGGGAAATAAATCTTGTTTACACGATTGAAGGCGCAATTTGGTACTATAGGGTTGAAACTTTGTAGGTAGGTAGTTTCGAACGATATCTTAGATGGTATTTATTTCTATATGAATTGGTTGGAGGGTCGAACCCTCGGAGGAGGAAATAAATCTTGTTTACACGATAGAGGGCGCAATTTTATAGAAATATGGTTGAAAGTTTGTGAGTACGTATTTTAGTATAATACCTTGGATGTGATTGGTTTTGGTACGAATTGGTTAGGGATTGATCCCCCGGGAGGATATAAATATTGTTCACACATAAGAGGGCGGATTTTTTTTCATTTCGAAAAAAAATTATAATTTAGTGAATACATTTTTTAAACTGGATACGTTATGAAAACCTGCGATAGAGTTTTTTCCATTATTTTCAGAGACCGGATCGGCTGTTAATACATATAACCTGACTCTG
>JARQZK010000018.1:160000-240000 GCA_030704885.1 Cynegetis impunctata | reverse complement strand
CTCTATATATATACATATATATATATATATATATATATATTATATATATATATATATATATATATATATATATATATATATATATATATATATATATATATATATATATATATATATATATATATATATATATACCTATATGTGTGTGTGTGTGTGTGTCTGATAGGGAGTTTGGGGCGTCTGCTTATATAGTGTGCTAATATTTGCCGATACATCCAACTGATGTCACAATGATTGCTCTTACTGCTCAATATGTGGCACCCAATTCTATAGGATGCATAAGTTATCTGTTCTGGACGTTGCCATCTGACTTAGGATGTTTGTGTCGGATGTGTCCGACTATTGATGCTGTAAAGTGTTTTCATGCAACGGTGTCTCATTTTAGTTCTCAGGTATGAAGGATCAAGATGGTTACCACACGCGGATACTTCTGATAAGATCCCAGCAAACTCGAAACAGTTTATTGTTTCTATCGTTTGCCATAACCATTCTGATGTTTCTTAATATATTCACCGCTTTGAGAATGAATGGGAATGGCGTTGGAGTCGAAACTCAACCAGCCTTTCGGAAACGGAAAAATCCTCCAAAGGGTCTTTTTTTTTTGTCTTGGACGAAAATGCACCAGGGTGATGACGTTTTATGATAGCACTCTTGATAGAGTTATATCTGGTATGGCCTCTAGATGAACAGAAAAATGTGCTTTTGACCTACAATTATATTGTTTCAAAATTCTACTTTTATAGAAATTCTTCTGGATAATTATGTGTACTTCACAAGAAAACAACTCAAAACCTAGCCATATATAGGTATTCCTCATATGTTGCCCTACAATCATCCACACATAAAGTGGTGCTAGATCGTCCAAAATTGTTATTTTTAACTACAGCACTTTAAGTTGTACAGAAAAAAAGCAAATAAATATTTTTTTTGAACAAATGTCTTTACACTTTGGCAGTTCCTTTACGAAATATCTTCAATCAAATTTTTTCTCTGGGCACATTTCCAGATTTTTGGAAGCATAGCTTCCTGAAGCCAATACATAAGTTAGGTGATAAGAAAAACATTAGGAATTATAGAGCTGTTTGCAACCAGTCAGAGATGGCTAAAATGTTTGATTCTCTGCTCACGAAAAAACTTTCATGGGACTGTAAGTCTTTATTCAATCCCCAGCAGCTTGGTTTCTCGGAAGGTAAATCCACTTGTACGAACCTTGCTCTGTATACCAACTACAAAACTGAGCATCTTGAAAAGAGACTGCAGGTTGACTCTGTCTATACTGACTTTTCTAAAGCCTTCGACAGGGTCAACCATAGCCTACTTATGGCTAAAATTCAAGCACTTGGTGTGGGGGGGAACGTTTTGCAAGTAATCAATAGCTTTTTGACTGGTAGAACTCTGTCGGTCAAATATGGAGATGCAACATCTGCGCCCCATCAGGGGTACCACAGGGGTCCCATATGGGCCCACTGCTGTTCAACTTGTTTGTTTCGGATATGGAGCGTGTTTTCAAGTATTCGGAGTTTCTTATGTTTGCGGACGACCTGAAACATTATCGAGCAATTACTTGCCAGAAAGATGCCGAATTAGTACAAAGAGATCTTGAAGCTTTTTCCGTATGGTGTAGAAATAACTTATTAGAATTTAACATCGATAAGTGCCTAATCATTACGTTCGCTAAAGTTAGAAGTCCAATATTTTTCGAATATAAACTGAATAATATAGCTCTTAAAAGAGAAAAATGTGTACGTGATCTGGGAGTTAAATTTGATAGCGAAATGAATTTTAATCTTCAAGTTTCAGAAATTGTGGCTAAAAGTCTCAAAATGCTGGGTTTTGTGTTAAGAGTTTCTACTGGTTTTTCAATTGAAACACGAAGGGTCCTATATTGTGCTTTCGTAAGATCTAATCTGGAATATTGTTCGGTTATATGGGATCCATATTATAATGTAAATATCGATTTGATTGAGAGTGTACAAAAGAAATTCTTGAGGAATTGTGCTTTTCATTTAGGTCTTCAACGAGATGAATATGAGTACAGTGAAATCTTGACCAGATTAAATTTAAAATCATTGGAAGATAGAAGAGTTTCTGGTAACTTGAGTTTCCTTTTTAAAATAATAAACAGTACAATAAAGTGCCCAGAACTACCCCAACTAATAACTTTTTATATTAAACAAAGAGATACCAGAAGTTCGGATATTTTTCGGATTGAATTTTTCCATACCAATTATGCGTTGAACAGTCCAATTCCTTATCTTCTGAAGCTGGGAAACCAATACCATAATAAATTAAATTTTTTTAATGTATCACCTCAGGTCTTTAAAAATCAATTGAAGAGGCTATAGCGTTTCCGAGGCTCTGCTTCATTTTGTCGTTTTCCTTATAAGTGGAAAAAACATTTGTTACATCTTTTAGTAATTTAAACATTTGACGATTCGGTAATATGTGTTTCTTTTTTTTTGTAATTTGTAATGTAGACACTAGACATAAGCATTCAATGATGCATTTGATTCACACTTTGTTGAATATGTTTTGTAAATTGGCTTTGCCGTCAATAAATAAATAAATAAATAAATAAATAAATAAAATGAATTTCTAGTGAGAAACCCTCATTTTGTACATATTTCTCTATTTAACTATTTCTCTGTTAAAAAATGCATATAAAGTAAGTCTCGTGACAGCGTTTTCCTTATGCGTCTTATATTATCAAAAGCTGAAAAGTTTTCTGCAAAAGTGCTCTCGTTTTTAAGACCCAATATAATTTAGCCCAAATTGATTCGATCGTTTAAACACAAAAATTTTAGGTACCTATATATTAACTTTTTCAAAATTAGTTAAATATAGATCATAATTACTGAGACTATTCTCAAATTAACTGTATTTATATTGGAGCTTGGGAAATATCTTTCGTCGTTCATTTGAACTCATTTATAAATCTGAGGTAAAAATGTTTAAAAAACATTGAAAACATATTATTAAAACATTAATACGTTTTCGAAAATATTAAAAAAGTTGATCAGTTTATTGAAATGTAAATAAGTTAATTGAAATTGAATGACGATATAACTTCAAGTTAACACCAGGTTCAATAAAGACTTAACGCAAGTGAAATAAAAAATGCGTGAAAAGCCACTTCCGCAAATGCAGGCACCGTTTACTACCTATTACACAAGATTCTGAATAATGATAATAGAATTTATTACTCTCCATTAGAAATACTTTGCGTTTAGGGAAATAGTGTCATTGTTGTCTATCCTGCGTTAAATGAACGTAATTACGGTAATCGACCTCATTTATGCAAGTTGTTCAACGGTAGCTGGACTGAAGGTAATTTAATTAAGATGTAAGCAAAGTTTGATCTCTGTACGACAAGCAGTTTGATCAAAATTTAATTACATGATATGGATATATATATATATATATATATATATATATATATATATATCAATATATATATATATAAATATATATATATATATATATATATATATACTCAGGTGCAAAAAAACGCAACAAATTAATATCTGGTAATATTTGAGAACTCATAGTTTTTTTATTTATAGTTCAATTTTGGAAATTTTTTCAGAAAACTGTAGATGAAATTATAAGCTTTCACTTGCACATTCAGTCTTTTTTTGAAAAGTGGTTCATGAGTCATTATACAGGGTTAATGAGAAGTTTTTTATTGAACCCTAATTTTAAAACACCCTGTGGAATAATTTCATGCTCAAATTCTCTCAAAATACCAGTTTTTCTTAAGAACCATTCCTTTTCAACATTTTGTTTTTTGGTTCATGTCTTTAAATGCACTAGTTTATTTTTAAGAGGAAAAAGATCTCCAAACAACAGTTATCCCAATTTTAAGAAATGTTAAATTTTGACGAGTTGGCCTTGCTCATTGTGCCATAATCTCAGTTTGACAGCTCAATTTATGAATCCAGATATGAGAAAGCAACAATATATCAGTTATAATAATAAGCAATTATTGCAAAATTTGTTTATACTAATTTATTCAATTCAAATTAGAAATCAAACTTCAAAACAAACCAATTCAACTGTATCCTGAATGAATATACTTTTTGCAACAAATTCAGATTAATATTTTGTATTACCACCGCTAGCTCTTATTACTGCCTGCATACGTCGGTTCATACTTTCAATAAGCTGACGAATAGTATCTTGAGGAGCATTTTGCCATTTCTCCTGAATTACTGAACGAAGCTCGTTTACCGTAGTCGGAGATACTTCGCGATCTCGGATTCGCCTACCAAAGCATGTCCCACATATTCTATGGGGTTAAGATTAGGCGAATATGCTCCCCAGTTTATTTTGTTAACTTAACACTTACTTCCACGAGGTATTGTGTGACACAAATTGCTGCATGTGGCCAAGTAAAAATTACATTTCATAACGTAAACCGTTGATGACAAGTTCATTTCGTTGTTCAAAATGAACTAGTGCACTTGAAGGCATGAACCAAAAAACAAAATGTTGGAAAGGAATGGTTTTTAAGAAAAACTGGTATTTCGAAAGAATTTGACCACGAAATCACTCCACAGGATGTTTTAAAATTAGGGCATAAGAACAAACTTCTACTTAACTTCGTATATTGTCCAATAAGCCAGCATTTAGCAAAATATTGAATGTGCAAGTTAAAATATATAATTTTATCTACAGTTTGGTGAAAAAATTTGAAAATTAGCCAATATATTCCATAGGTCAGGGGTCGCCAGTTTCACTCGGGGACCATTTTAAGAAATTAAATGACCATCGCGATTCGCACAACACGTGGTCGTCGCGGCGTCCGTCAATGCGGGGAATACATTTTTATTAAATTACGTACTCTGTAGTGCAAGTTGCTGTGTTGTCGAGGTCCTCACATAATGGATCGGCGGTCCGCCATTTGGCGACCTCTGCTATAGGTCATAGGACATGAACCACAAGATAACTTATAAATACCTTTATTTAATATGATGATTAGTTTTATCTTCAGAATTTCTAATATATTAAAACAATGGTTAAAAATAACAATTTACACATTTATTATAAGAAATAACGCATGACGCACGTTTCGGTGGAACTTCACCTTCTTCAGATGCTAATGGCAAACTAACTATGATTCTCTGTTATATCGAAAACAAGAAATGACAAATTATGTAGAAGGGGTAAATACAAAGATGGTTACAAATAATTATTAGAAAAGAAAAAACCAATTCTGAACTGCTAGTCAGGTAGTTCGGTAATTTTGAAAAGATTAAGAAGGGGGCTCGAATATGATGGAATATGATGGATTTGGCTATTCAACAGGAGACCGGAATGCTTGTATTTATTTATCCGTAATGATTCTAAAAAATTAAGTTCAATTCCCTTACTTTCAGTATTTAATATTTTAAAATCGAAATTGAATGTGTGGTTTTCTTGGATTAAATGGTTTGCATAATGTGAATCCGACTTCTGATTAACAAAGCTTCGTTTGTGTTCTGAAATTCTAGTTTGAAAACTTCTGAAAGTTCTACCAATGTAAAACTTATTACAATCGCCACAATTAATTTTATAAACTCCTGATTTATTATCTTTATGAACTTTGGATTTATTATTTTTTATATGATTTCCTAAATTATTACCGGTGTACCGGTGGTAATCAATCCAAAATTTCTAATATGTTTACCTATTGTATTCTGAGTTTTAAAGGATATTTCTACATTTCGATTTGAAAGGAAAGTAGAAATTTTGTGTGTTGGATCACCTAAGAAATTAACACGTTCGCGACGATGTGTGCCACCGGTGGCCCCCAAACGATCTATCCTCACAGACGATGGGAGGCATCGGTGGCCACTGATCAATATAATTTTAGACTCACATAAAATTTCACTCGTCAAAGATAGGCTTTTGATATTGAGGCAATGGCTAAAGAAATAGTACATGTTGGTTTGGGTACCACCGATTGCGCACTCGTCCACTGAGATAGGTGTAAGAGAAAAAAAAACATACAGATACATAAAAATATATGCTTATTTTTATAAACCATTTCAAAACATGATAGTACAGAAGTAAATGAACATGAATAAGTAAGTATACCTAACTACAAACTGAAAGAACACAAATCTAAATAACATACTAATAAAAAAAAAGTTCAGTCTCAAAACAAAAAATCGTCAGCCTGAAGATAAAAAAAATTAACATGAATAAGTATACCTTACTATGAACTGAAAGAACATAAATCTAACTAACAACACTAAAAAAAAACGTTTATGCTCAAAAAAACAAATTCCCCGACGCCAACAACGAAAAAATATTCATTAGTGGCGTCAGGAACCACCGGTGGAGCACATCGAAAATGAAATCAAACTACAAAAAAAACTCATATTTACTGTTCAAAAACACTTTATTTATACAAAAAAAAAACACAAATTAACAAAAATGAGACATAAAAAGTTTTCGTTCGTCTGAATTTATCGTCTGGCAAACTTAGTGTAAAATACAGTAAGCTCCCATTTATAGATGAACCTTTTTTTCTATAAGGAATTTTTTTAAATTGAACGAGTATTGAACGAAATGCCTAGGTGACTTCGTTTGTTCTAGCACTAGTATCAAGAAAAATACGTTACGATAAACGTACGCTAGTTACGAATTATTCAATTCGATTAAATTTAAGTTTTTGTCAAAGAACTACTCAACATTTAGTTTGATTATTCAATACTCATAATTCCGTTGTTTTGTTGATTAATTCAAATTAATTGAAGTACCTGGGAAGCCGATATTATTGTTGTTGAAAACTCGTGTTCTTTTGGAAAACATATTTAGATACGATCGTAAATTAGAGTTGTATGTTTAGTTTTGTGATCTCTACTCATATTAACTACAAATGAAAAATTTAATTTATTCTTGTTCTAAGCATAATCGTAACATTCAACATTCGGATCATATCGTAAAGCGCCATATCAAAAATTTTAAAGTGACAGCTGACTATTATCCACCTGCAACAATATAACAATATAAGTAACACAAAAATTTACGAGATGACAAAATTATCAGCATGAGAACAAACAAGGCTATGATCAATATTATTTTTCTGTATCAAATTGCGTTTTTATAAATAATACAACTATAATGCTAAACTTGAAAAGCACAACCTTATACAAATATTTCCGAGATACGCAAATTGTGATGAAATTTTGTATTTAGAGAGGGTTTTGCCCTTCAAGTTTAACAAGTAGTTGCATTTTTTGTAAAAACGCAATATTTGTGTACAAGAATTGCTCCTTTGAATATAGTAGTATAAGGTAGTATAAGACATTAATAATTTCGAAGTGTGCATGTCGACCACAGTCATTTTCTGGTTGCAATGCGTTAAGTACATTTTATAATAGATGTGTTCATAAACATCATCATCTGATGCAGGTATCATCTGATTTGCAGGGCTAATTTTACAGAAATGCCGGAACCTAACAAAATCCCACGGCCCACTAATAGAAACGTTAGAAATCGTTGAATCGCTTCTTGAATTAACCTGAAATCGAACAATGGTGTATCATACTTTATGCTGTCGAAGAGAGCACCGGCAAAGGAACAACGGCCTCGCCTTCTATAGACCAAACTGCATACAATAATCCACCGCTAGAATAATAAGCTAGGACAAATAGAATAGTTTTCTGCTCGAGTTCACTAAATTGCTGGTTTATCTTTCAGCCGTGATTGTTCTCGAGGATTATGTTAATGACTAGTTATGACGTTTTACAGTTCCACGAAACCACTTTCCGACATCGAGCAGGATTATGCGTCCTGTTCATTTAGATTTAAATGAGAAACAAAACAATAATAAGTAATGTTTATGCATTATTTCAGTATGAAAATATACCCAAAATAACTAGAACTGGTTCAATAATCACATTATTTCATCAGTGCCTATTGTACGTCCATATCAACTAGGTTTCATTATAAGAAAAACATCAATTTGTTCTTAACTTGTTGAATGTGGAGAGTGATCCTTTGCCTCTGACGAAACGACACAAATCACTGATCCGTTCCATGTCCTAGGAACTGCTCGCCGATGTACACCCAGAAACATATCTATTAGTTGGACTAGGATTAGAATCCAAACTTTCGAAATTTTTATACGGCAATTAGTTCCCGAGATGTGGGCTCAAAACTTTCGTATATGACATAAAGTGAACAAGAAAAATTCTTCAATACTTCAAAATTATCAAAACATCTTCCTATAGAGCTGTTCATTCAGGGGCGACTAGTCAAAGGAGGCTAAGGAGGCTAAGCCTCCTCAATAATATTCCGTGTATCACTAATATATTATATTGAATAGTCAGCATTCAGCATAGTCATATTAATCAAAATCATATTATTTTATGCATCTACCTTCCTTTCAACCTACATTATATAATATAATTTATTAATTAAGATAGAAGGTATTTACATTTACTGCATTGCATTCATTTCAAGATTTGTGGCAACGCTGCGGAGGCATGGAAAGGTATATTCTCAACGTTCATTATGCCTGCCACAGAAAAGCAAACAACGGTGCAAATACTCCGAATGAATACTTCATTTCAATAGAAAAGCAAAACACATGTAAATGGCAATACCGATAGAGCCCAGTCTCATACAATGTCGACCAATCACAATTATAGAATAGCATTAATTGAATCGTAGTGTCTAATGGCCGACGAAAACAGCAGCGTGTTTACTTATATTGCTCGCGTATTGTTTTAAAATAAGTTTGGTTACTGAAGTTAATTTCAAAAATTTCAATGGTGACTTAGTGGAATATTTGTTATCCCATATCTTTAGTGCACTAAGTTAGGAGGATAAAGTTTTGATAAAAACATTGCGACCTACCCCTGAATTAAACAATTTGATGCAGCGTAACAGACAACAAAACCGCAGTTTTAATACAAGGAATTATGAGAGACATCCTTGCCTAACCGGATCACAGGTAAAAAATAAATTATTTTGTTGGCAGTGTTTACTTTTTACTAGTGAAAATGTCTCTGTTTGGGGCCGCTTAGGATTTGAGGATTTAATTCTATACCTATTTGAAAGTGAGGAAATTTTCACCGATAAAGTAACTTTAAATACAGCACGCGGATTAATATCTTACTTACAAGATAAGGAATTAATATATTTTTTAAACATCTTTAAATTAATTTTTGAACAAACAGAAAAAGTTTTTCAAATCTTACAGCACAAGTTTTCAGATGTAATTTACTCACGAAATCGGCTCAAGTTTCTTTTGGAAAAAATTTCAGAATTTCGTGCAGAAGTTTATTTTAAAAAACTATTTTCTGTATTTCAAACTACTGATGATACAACTGAATTTAGCCCAAAACGAAAGAAATTCAGTTACGCAGATATGGAACTTCACTATAAGCAAATATTTTATGAAATTTTGGATACTATTAGGGGTCAAATAGAAATAAGGTTCTCTGATTTGAAAGAACTGCATTTCTTCGACTTACTCAATATAATTTGTCAACCGGATTTTCGGCTAATCTTCCAGATAACCTTTTGAAAAATTTATGTCAAAAATACACTTTTTTTGATAAGGTGGCCATAAAAAGTGAACTGTGTGTTGTTTATAATGACAATGAAATTTTAGGGCAAAATGAAAATCATGTGAGGACTATTAAATACCTTTTTGATAATGATTTGAATCAAGATTTACCCCAAGTTTATAAACTCGTATGTCTAATTGTTTCTATCCCGGTGACATCGGCTTCCGTAGGGCGCTCGTTTTCCACTCTTAAGAGAATTAAAACTTATTTACGAAATTCAATGAGCCAGGATAGTTTGAAAAATATTAGTTTGTTGTCTATTGAAAAAGAATTGATAAAACTCTTGGCGAAAGACAAAAAATTTTATGAGGATATTATAGATCATTTTGCTAACGTTAAAGATCGCACAATCCCGCTAATCTTCAAAAATATATAATAACTTTTTATTTGCTCTCAGCAGCTGTTAACAAATTCGTTGAGTAGGTAGGTAGGTACCTATTTTGTGAAAGAAAAAAAAATTTGATGAATAGATGAATTGATTAATTGGCTGAGAAGAGTTTTTGTGAATATTGTAAATAGGAGTTGTAGGTCTCAAGGTAGACAGTCGAAAGTGAAAACAAATTAATAGCTTAGGGTGCTTGTTTTACTTTGATTTTCTTTAAATTATAAGGCGGTTGACCTTCAAATCCTAAAAATTTTCGCCTATGGTGTATTTTTTAACACCTCTTGTATCCTCCTCAAACCAAAACCTCACGATCCGCCACTGGTTCACATGTATTCCGCAACGCGAAATCTGCATTCACAATGCAATAGTGAATTATAGAAAATGTCAAGTCCCCTCAACTAAAGATCTGTAGACAGCTATTTCGATCCTATTAGATCTCATCAGTACAGCATATGTGACTTAGAGTGAATTGACATATTTCTTATTGTTTCCCAATACGAATTGCGGCCGAATTACTATATGGATAACAACTCATAGCTCCCTCAACCAAAAATTCCATTGTTTAGATCGAAAATACAGAATTGCGTCTCGAGAACAAATACTTGAACATGAAGATGTCTGCTCTACTACAGTGGCGAAATGTAATTCCAGGACACACTAACTTAGTGTTTTGAAAACTCTGGAATTTCTTACGATATTCGCAATATTCAACAATCAATTTATGTATAATATACTGGATGACCATGGTCAATTTCATATATCACATAAAGTGAATAAGGAAAATTCTTTAATAATTCAAAATTATCAACTAATTTTCCAAATAAACGACGAAAATCTGCATCCCCAATGCAACACTGAATTAAAGAAAATTTCAAGTCTTCCCGACTCAAGATCTGCACAAAGCTGATCTTACTAGATCTCTTCAGTGCAGTTTACTTGATTCGGGGTGAACTGAAACATTTATTTTTGTTTCCCAACTCAAATCTCGGCCGAACTACCATACAGCTAAGGGTTGAGTTACTTCTTCAAGATGGGTGCCACTATTTCACGGAGTTTGTAGTTTGAACCATAGTGCATGTGGTACTCTATGATGTGTCTATAGGTGTCTATAAACTCGTGATTGCATGCAGAGAACGATGAAATAGGTACACCCGAAATTTTTCCAGATCTCTTTTATCTTACTAGAAGACTATGAGTTGTATAGAAAATAAACGGTTAAAAAGAGATACCCAATAAAGAGTGACTTTTTTTTTAGTATTACATTTACAGTACTGATCTACACGTAGCTGGAAAATCTTGCATGATGGCCTTGTATCAGGTTAGAATATTTCTGGATGAATACTGGATTCGCTATTTGAACATGAAAAGTATACCTTTTTGAGATGATTGATTCATTGAATAACTATCAATATTAGTTTAGTGTAGCGACATATAGTTGTTGCATTGAAAAAATACGACATAGAAGAACAGCTAGGGAGTAATACAAATAGAACAAATTATATATTTTTTACTTTTTGATGTATCACTCAGAAAAAAAACTGTATATGCGTGTTTCATTTTCACTTTATGGTCTCTTTTTGTAATTTGATTTATTCATATAGTTAATATTGATCGAGAAATTTAACAAATTGTGGACCCGTATTTAATAACTCGTGATATTGAATTATACAGTCAGGTATTCAGCCGAGAGGTTCACATCACGGGCACTCAACAACTTTATATGATGAAGTAAAGTATTAAGAACTACAAATATCTCCATAAACCTCTATTGACCTTTAATCTTATTGAAGTTTTGAAGCTCAAATTCATATTATGCCTGCACAGGTTCTGCATTTGCGTGTATAACTATATTTTAAATTTATTATAAATGTCAAAGTATACATTTTTTATGATATTAAAACAATGGTTAAAAATAACAATTTACACATTTATTATAAAAAATAACGCATGACGCACGTTTCGGTAGAACTTCACCTTCTTCAGATGCTAATGGCAAACTAACTACGATTCTCTGTTATATCGAAAACAAGAAATGACAAATTATGTAGAAGGGGTAAATACAAAGATGGTTACAAATAATTATTAGAAAAGGAAAAACCAATTCTGAACTGCTAGTCAGGTAGTTCGGTAATTTTGAAAAGATTAAGAAGGGGCCTTGAAGTATGATCGATTTGGCTATTCAATAGGAGACCGGAATGCTTGTATTTATATTAAATAAATATAAGCATTCCGGTCTCCTATTGAACGGAACGTGCGTCATGCGTTATTTTTTTATAATAAATGTGTAAATTGTTATTTTTAACCATTGTTTTAATATGTTTATTAATTTACACCAAGTATCGGCCCAATCAATCCAACATTTTTTATGAACTTTATATATATATATATATATATATATATATATATATATATATATATATATATATATATATATATATATATATATATACTTACATGAATCTTACTTATATAATCATAGTTTACGTAGGTATTTTAACAAAAGTTATGCATTTATTCTGAAGTTAGTAGCTTATTACACCCCAGAGTCCATACAATTTTGAAAATTCTTCCAAATGTAATGATGTTGAATGAATCATTTTACTATCCAATATAACTTGACAAATTTTAGTTTTTGAGATCATTTCATAATAATGCAGAATAATTCCTAATTTAATGATGTACTTTCAGCAAAATACACGACCATTAGTTAAAATATCACATTGTTTCAATCGTAGATTTAACAGATATAAAGTTTCATTTCTGTAGAATCGAAAGATTTCTAACTTACCGTGAATTAATGTCGACACGGCATGAAACTATAGAAATATGAAACGGAAACGAAACTTACCACATTCCGTGCTCGCAGTCTAAATCACATAAGATCTCAGTAATTGACAACGACTATCTGAGTCTGTTATTACGTAGACGTTGGTGTGATGGGGAAGTAAAATCCCTAAGGATAATGCAAATTACACAATTATTATATTCATTAAATTTGAAAAAGTTTACGTTTACTTTCTGATTTTGTGTAATTACCTTTTTTTCGCTGTTATCAGAATGTGATAAAAGTACCGGGATTTGAAATAGCACTATCATTATATTACACATGCAGTGAAAATGCTTCTAGCCATGAAATTTCTTTGTTTGGCGGCAAGTAATTCAAAACGCTTCGCATAGTTTATTCGAACAGAGGAAAAACACCGCGCGTAGGTATTCTTCAATTTAATTGAACTACGAATGTCTCATTCATCAATTCGTCTACTTATGTGAATGAATTCACTTGAGGTATCGTTGGGTAGTTTCACCTTCCATTTGTATATGAATAATTTTCTGAATGGAATTGGCGTTTACTTGGTGAAAGTTCATATTCATAACTTTATAAAGAAATAAAAAACTAACTTTTCACAGGTTAAAATAAAAATCTATTGGGTAAACGCGTTTGGTCATAACATTGACTTCATCTTGTACTAAACGATGGTATTACAAAACAATCTATTTATACGAAAATTGAATATAACAGAGGGGTACTTAGAGAAACTAAATAACAATAAGCAATTCATTCTGAGCTATTAGTAGGTACCTACATTGAACAGATTAAGGAGAGGAGAAGGGTTTACTTCAATCTGGTCGTTAACTAAATTTCCGGAATTTTTATATTTATTTATGTATAGGGATTCCCAACAGTTGGTTTTATGGAGACTATTTTCAAATTGTAATATATTATAATTGGGATTAAAGGTATGGAAAAAAGTAGAGTATTTAGCAGTTTAACATACTTGGGCAAAATTTCCGAAAACCTGAAATTGTTTTTTCAAAAACAAAATTTCAAAATTTCATATAAAACCAATAATAGCATTGGAAAATTGATTAAAAACAACAAATCAAAAATTCATAGAGCTGAACGTACTGGTGTTTATAAACTCGACTGTAACGATTGTGAAAAATTCTATATAGGACGTACAATTAGAAATTTCAAAACTCGAATACACGAACACCAACGTAGCTATATTAAGCAGAAAACTGATTCTAATTATGCGTGTCATCTTATTCAAGAAAACCATACCTTTAATCACAATTATAATATATTACAATTTGAAAATAGTCTCCATAAAACCAACTGTTGGGAATCCCTATACATAAATAAATATAAAAATTCCGGAAATTTAGTTAACGAGCAGATTGAAGTAAACCCTTCTCCTCTCCTTAATCTGTTCAATGTAGGTACCTACTAATAGCTCAGAAGGTATTGCTTATTGTTATTTAGTTTCTCTAAGTACCCCTCTGTTATATTCAATTTTCGTATAAATAGATTGTTTTGTGATACCATAGTTTGGTACGAGATGAAGTCAATGTTATGACGAAACGCGTTTACTCAATAGATTTTTATTTTAACCTGTGAAAAGTTAGTTTTTCATTTCTTTATAAAGTTATGAATAATTTTCTGCCCTAAAAATCTAATAGATTGAAAAATATATATAATTGTCTCACAAAACAGTGTTTTAAGGGGATGGTGGGATACAGGCGACAATTTATTTCATATTTAACTATAAGTTAACAATACATATTAGTTGAAAGTATGATATCAGCTGAACTAAAACTATGAATTCAGGCTTTTGCAATATTAGGAATAGTTCCTGAACTTCGATTTATAGATAATTCAGGGACATGTATCTCATTCACACATATATATATATATATATATATATATATATATATATATATATATATATATATATATATATATATATTTATATATCATATGCAGCTACGGTCTACCGTTAAGTACGGTGCAGCCTCCTCGCATATCCTTCCTTCATTCCTGCCCATGTATTACGTTGTTGAGCAGGTTGATACCAGTTTGTTCCTGCTTCTTTCCTGATATCATAATCCCACCTTATATTGGGGCGCCTCTCTGGCCTTTCTACGCCTCTTCCACTGGGTACCACTGTGTTGTCCTTATGCTCCATCTATTGTCGGTCCTTCTCGCTAGATGCCCTGCCCATCGCCATTTGAGAAATTTTATTCTGTGGATGACGTCTATTACCTGGGTCTTTTCTCTAATCCACTCTATTGTCTTATTGTTATGTCGAGCATACACCTCTCCATAGACTTTTGTGCAACCTGGAGTTTCCTTATGAACTCTTGCTTTAGTGCCCAGGTTTCACAGCCGTACGCTATGACTGGTACTATCAGCTGATCGAAGGCTCGCCTCTTTAGGCGGAGTGGCATTCTTGACTTAAAGATGATGGAATTTGTCCGAATGCTTTCCATGCCAATTTTATTCTTCTGTTGATTTCCGGAAGTAATGAACCAGACTTATGTATTAATTGTCCCAGGTATATGTATTCGTCCACTACTTCAATTGTGGTATCGCTGACCGTGATATCGTGATTTTCTACCATTTCATTGTACATGACTTTCGTTTTGTTCAAGTTTATCTTTAGGCCTACTTCATTGCTCACTATGTTAAGCTCGTTGATCTGTTGTTGTAGTTCTTCAGGGCTGTTCGCGATTAGGACAGCGAATCTTAGATGGTTCAGATATTTTCCATCTATCTTCAGACCTCTTCCGTTCCAGTCCAATTTTTGGAAGATGTTCTCCAAGGTGGCCGTGAAGAGCTTCGGAGATATTGGATCTCCCTGTCGGACTCCTTTGCTTGTAGGAAATTCTGGGGTTCCGTCGTACCTATATACTTACTCTAGCTCTAGCCTCTTTGTACATGTTGGCCAGAGTTTCTATATACTGACTGCCGACACCTTGATGGGTGAGGGCTTCAATTACTGCTTTGGGGTAGATCGAGTCGAATGCCTTCTCGAAGTCTATGAAGGCTAGAGCTAATGGTAGCTCGTATTCTTTTGTTCTACTGATTACTTCCCTAAGCGTGTGGATGTGATCAATTGTACTGCGGTCACTTCTAAAGCCAGCTTGTTGCCGTGGTTGTTCATCATCTAATATTTTCTGTGTTCTATTAGTGATGATCTTTGTGAAGATTTTATAGATTACCGGCATTAGACTTATTAGTCTGTAGTTCCTTATATCTTCCTTACTGCCCTTCTTGTGAATCCGTATTATGTTTGCGCTGTTCCACTGCTGTGATATTTTTCGTGTTCTTAGGCATTTGGTGGAGATACCTGCTAATATCTTCCAGGTTTTCTTACCCGCATATTTCAGCATTTCTGCAACTACACCATTGTTTCCTGCTGCCATGCCGTTTTTCAGGTCTTTCAGCGCCATCTCCACTTCTTCCATGAGAACTTCTGGAACATGATCTTCTTGTTGTGTCGTTACTTCTTCCACCATATTTTGTGGAGTCTTATATAGTTCACTGTAGAATTTGGTGACCAGATCAATTATCTTTTCTTTACTTGTAACTCTGGAGCTACCTTCCTCCAGTGCAATTATCTTTCTCTATATATATATACATATATATATATATATATATATATATATATATATATATATATATATATATATATATATATATATATGCATATAAATATATATACATATATATATATATATATATATATATATATATATATATATATATATATATATATATATATATATATATATATAAATATATATATATATATATATATATATATATATATATATATATATATATATATATATATATATATATATATATATATATATATATATATATATATATATATATATATATATATATATATATATATATATATATATATAGAGAGAGAGAGAGAGAGAGAGAGAGAGAGAGAGAGAGAGAGATGGATTGTCAAATAAATAGAGCATGAACACTGCTAAATACAAGCTACCAAATAGTAGCTTACGCTGATTACGTCGTTTTGATAGCATGTAATAAAGGGGAGACCAATTTAGGTGAATATGTATGCAGGAGGACTGAGAGGAGGAATGAAAGCGAAGTAAGTCTCCTTGGAACAAGAAAAAAAAAGATATTTAAGACAAGTATATCACTAGTGTTCATGAAAGGATTTGAACCTTGAGTAATGAACAAACAAAAAATACAAGAATTGATAGAGATATGGAAGAGGTGGATTTTAAGAAGTATATGGAGACAAAAGTAAATAGGATATGGGAAAAAAGAATCAGTGAAGAATTCTATGGAGTAAAGCAAGACACTGAAAAGCTAAGGGCGTGAAGACTACATTGGGTCGTACATTTGGAGAGGATGGCAGATATATAATAAAGAGGAGAAGGAAGTGTATTGAAATCGGCCAGAGGGTAGAGAATAAGAAGACCGAGGAATCGATGGAGCGAAGCGGTGATGGAAACATTCAGTAGAGAAAAATGGAAACTGGAGAAAGAAAGCAAAAAATAGACAGGAGTGGAAATGATTGATAAATTAAAAAATTAGGAAATAACATGGTACAGGCCTTAATGACATATATACATATATATATATATATATACATATATATATATATATATATATATATATATATATATATATATATATATATATATATATAACTGTTATAAATAATACATATTGTTGAACAGTTGATAATTGAAGAAGTCTGCTTCAAATGTCCTTACATTAACAATATTGCAGCCTTGCTGCCTGCCAGCTACTTGCCAGCTTCACCAATCTTCTGCTTCATGCACCAATTTTGTGAACTCTTTCAAAGCGAATAACAATCCCTATTTATTTGCAGATTGTTCATCAAACATGAATTTACATCACAATAATTCCTTTGAAATGCTTCTCATAGGTGAAAAATAATTTCAATCGAACAATTCATTGAAATAATCCCATAAGGCTGCATCCGTTGTGATTATATAAAGTTTAATTAATATTTCGATTACCATTTGATTCAGAGTTCTCCGAAAGGCTCTTCTATGTAATCACGCAAAACATGTTCGACTTAATGCGCTTTATTAATATGAAACCATATGTGTAACTTATGGCCCAACTCTCTAACTTTCTATATAATAATAATACATTCAAGGTCATATTCCTCCTAATTGAAGCAGCTTGTTTGATACATTACTTTTAGTCATGTTATATCTAATCCCTTCTATATAGTATAAGGTAATTATCTCTTCTACATATCAGTTGATCATATTTGGTAACGCCTTATATGGCTGCGCGATCAAATTTAATGTGCAACTTCGTTTATGCGCCCTTTGATATACTATTACATTTTATCCTGACAGAAAAATAACTCCTATTTTCATACATTCAAGCATGCGAAACTCTGCGCTTTTTGGTTATAATGAGAAAGTACACAATTGCGGTGAAAGCAAAGCTACAAGTGCAATTATTGAATTTGCAGAAGAACTCAAAGTTTACGTTTCGAGATGTGCTGATGCATGATGACTTCTCTGATATAGCTACTGGATGAAAATTTCAAGATTCTATGTACGTACCGAAGTTCTATCACCAGTTAATTAAAGAAATACTAGTCAGGATGTTAGAGGTGACTTACCTACTGACGTTTTTGACGTAGATATGCTGAAAGTCATTTTTGATGTAGATACACTTCAGAACAATGACTGAGTTGTATCCTGATTTAAAATTTCAAATTCGTGAAAATAGTGGTCATATTAAAAATCTCAGATTTAACAAATGATAGGTAACCTGATAATGAATGAATATTACTATCGTCAATTCCACGAGATGGAATTTGTAAAAGTTTTGTAAATATATAGCTGTAACCTCACATTCGGTAAGTCTTGTTTGCTTTTGAGGATGATCAAGTGATTATATTGAAAAGTTATGTTTTATAGTAGCTATCCTAAGGAAGAAACAAAAATTGGTTATATATATATATATATATATATATATATATATATATATATATATATATATATATATATATATACATATTTATACATTTATATTTTCTACTCTAGTTCTCTCGAATAACACAAAACTTCAAATTATATAATTTGTGCAATCAAGTGTTTGTTTGAAAATCAGTCAGTTCTGTCAATGGACACTAGGATTGGAAATCTGTCACACATACGTACAGAGTTTTTAACTTACTGCTCTTGGGCGTCTCACTAACGTGGGAGATTTTGATAAATATTGATGATAATTGAATGAATAAATGACAAGAGAGTGTTTTCAAAGAGGCTAATTGTTTGAAAATATCAAAAGACTGAATATTGATAATATCATTTGGTATCAATTTTTCCGAAAAATTATCTTGTTAATAAATCTTCTTCCTTTTCAAAAATGGACTTATACTTGAGTGTACTGAAATAGGTGAACAACACAGAGGCTTATGCGGGAACTTCCAGCTATGGATATGAATCAGTCGATCGAGGGAATATTCAAATTGAATGATATTACGTACGAAATGAAGGTTTTTCATTCAAAATTTGTTTTCTCTTCTTAGCTGTTTTCTTTTGATGCAATTCGAAGTGCTCTCGTTAAGAATGACCTCGTTAATGACACCCCTCTATAGTACGTCGTTCTCATTTTACGATCAGGATTTCGCCCATTGAACTCTGGTTCAGGTAACATACCCTTTGACATAGTTGCACACGTCTAGGTATAGTATCATGCCGCTTGATATTTCTGTCTAAGTACTCACCCATCTTACCATTACCGAAATCTCTCTTAGTCTCCTATTTGTTTTAAATTTAGTAAAAATTCGACGAAAATAACCAATTTTCATCGGTCGTTTTACCAAGATGAGTCTAGTTTAGTCGGGTATAACAATAGCGGGATTGTAAGGTAGCATATCAGGAACCTATGCGAACAAGTTCTAAGACCCTGCATGTTGTCATGACCAAATGCACATCAACCTCCAGAAGAATGCCAACCTTATCAAAATATGTGCATCCAGAAGCCATGCCCGATCTAACATTACCAACAATTCTACCTATGTAAAAATTCCATTATCCTAGTGGATTTAGTCCAAGACAAAGAAAAAATCATATGCCACATAAAAATGGACCCTATGGGGGGCCATTCTTTCCTAGAAAAGCTTCGTTAGAAAGATCTCGCTAATACTTATCCAACGGTGTATACTCTCATGCCCCACAAAAGAATTGTGATTTGTTTGGAAGCCAGGAACAATTGAAATTCAATTGAAATTCAAAATAAAACTAACTGAGTACCTATATTGAATTCATCGATATAAGAGCACAATTAGTTCGAATGAAATAAAACTTTGATGTAAAACCAAGAGAAAACGAACGATGTAATAAAATCCAACGCTTTTAAAGAAAGCAAGTATCGATCAGATGGATATATCTCTCGTAACAATTCTCCAACCAATATGGAGTTATCTTGATAAAAAATATCAAGAACCAATTCACATTTGAGTATATACATCACATTTACGATTTCAGTATATACATATTGACATTATTAACTATAAACACAGCAACCGTTCATAATAAATGCCTGGAATCGAGATTTGACGACTTATAAAGTAGCAGACGAAGATAACTGTAAGTGACGACCATAAATGAAATGAAGAATATGAGGTTTATATATTTTATTACAAGAAATGATAGAAGCTGACAACTTTGAAGCATATATGTGACAATGGTACATCACTGATGATATAAATCAATGACTAATGACAAAGTACTACAAGAGTATATTAGACGTTCATAAATTAATTGATAAATGATTAGGTATATAATTAAAAGTATCGACTTCTGAAGTTATATCAGTAAATGGAAGACGATATTAGATAATCCTCAACAGAATATCCTAATTTAAGCTGTGATAGCTGAAATGAAAGCATCCGTCAAATTGCAATGTTTCGGTGAAATTTTGATTTATTTAATGTTAATTTTAATGAATAATGCTTATCAAATGAACAATCAGACTATAATCGTAACCTCTACTTTATATTTTCAATATACATATACTATATGTCCTCTACCTTTTTTCTGCAAACAGATACCCTGGCACCATAGTGCGGGGTTATGTCGGGATGGCTTGTTGTTATTGCCGACCGACTTAAAACCCCTCTCATGACGCCCCCACGGCGCCCTAAAAGATTACTGCCCCCGGAAATAACTCAATGGTTAATTACATCAGAGGCTGCAATCTGTATCCTATCCCTCCTCCGATGCAGAAGACGAATTGTTTTCTTCTATTTCCCTGTCCTCTTTCTCCTTCAGTTCCATGATATGAGATATATACTTGTAGATCTTTTTCCAAGTATCTCTGTCTTTGATCATCTCTCCAATCAAAACTTCTACTGCCGGGAGCTGCCCTATTTCCTCTGTCAGATATGCTCGTTGTTCATTCCATCTGGTGCACTCCCAGATGGCGTGCTCTGGACTGTCCTGTCTGTGGCACGCCCTGCATAGATCATCCGCAGTTTTTTTTATCCGATAAGTGAAAGTACCGAAAGACCCGTGCCCTGTTAAAAACTGTGTAAAATAGTAGTTCGTCTCCCTGTGAGTGCAATTCGCCCACATGCAGACGTCCTTCACCAGCCTCCTCGTCCAGGCCGCCACCTCTCCTTCCTTAGTCCATCTATCTTGCCACTTGGTCATTGTTCTTTTCCTAGCCATGCGCCTATTTCCCGCCAATCTCCCGCCGACCGTATATAGGAACGACCTCTCTGCTGCCATCAGGTCGAAAGGGGGAAATCCTGCTATCACCTGCGCCGCCGCCGCAGATACGGTTCTGTATCCCGATATCACCCTCAGGAGCCCTTTCCTTTGGACGGAAATGCACATGTTTTTCTGCTTTTCCTGCTTAAGAACCCCTTTCCATGCAGGCACGGCATGTCCTCTACCTAGCGGCAATGAAACTAGTCCTTCTTTGGACAGGATACGTACTAGATTTACGAGAATAATTTCGGTGATACAAATTATAAAATCACACGTATATTTACATCTTTATTTCAAAATATTATTGTATTAATTGTGAGTTAGAGTTAATAGTAAGTGAGTAACTTCCTCCTGACGAATAGATGAAAGGAGTGTACATAAACGAAGGATTAAATTCAATATTTTAGTGTATCTTGAATGTCATCTCAATTTGGGATCAGCAACCCGTTTCGAAAACGACCCATCAGTGAATGGATTATATTTAATTAGTGGCCTGATCTTGTTTATCGTCGAAATTCCATTGAATAAGATTAATCATATTGGAAGCTTGACAGGACATCACGTTCTAAGGAAGAAGAAATAATTGCTCTATGCTATCAACTGCATAGAAGTGCATTAAACGAAATGAATGGAGATAAAATATCTTCAAAGTTCATGCCTCTTTAAACATGTGGTTTCAAAAATTCCTTAAAATGCCATTGAATATTGAGTTATAAGCATTTCAGCATGACAATGTCGTATTAAAAAATTCTCAAATTTTTATCAGAAAACTTGCTAAAGCTGCAATTGTATTTGATGCTTTCAGTCATATCTTCTATGAAAATAATTGACTATATTGAGTATTTTTACTAAATTTTGAAGAGTTTTTCCGAGATTTTTCAAATTTCACGCTAGCTGCTTCTTAGATTCATATATCCATCTCGTTATGAGTTGAATAGACTTTCTACTTAATATGCGTAAATATACAGTTAGTTTACATTAGAATATTCTGAGTTAAAAATGCAGGATTCGATAAAAACTGCGATTTCATATTTACTGTCAATTTTAAAACCGAAGCATGCATGTATCCGAACAAGCATATTTTATAAGAGTGTAGTAGTCTACCAACTTTCATAGATTTTGTTTGTCTACATACAGAACTCTTCAAAAAAAAATCAAAATTCAAATGTAATCCATTTAGAATCACCAAAAATTATATGAGTTTCTGTCAATTTTTAAGTGCTTCTAACACTCTTCGATTTGGATTCGTTGAGAATTTTGATATCTATAGTGTTCAGAGATTTTTTCTGAAATAGTGCTTTAGTAGAAAATTTCGAAAAACATTGAATCCCTTCAAATTTGTTAAAAAAGCTATTTTGGCAAGCCCCAAAAACATACTGAATTCAAGTTCAATATCCCCCAACTTGCTACCACATAAGTATATTCACAAGAAAGTATCAAAGACGCATGTACAAAAAAATACAATGCTTAAAAAAATAGTAATGCTATCCAATAGGATTGTAACATTTTCATACGATGGGTAGTTCTCGCGATATGCGCTTAAAAGTTTATAAGTGTTTTATGATAACCGTGGGCATCTGAATGTTGAATATATAAATATATATATATATATATATATATATATATATATATATATATATATATATGAGGAATAAAGTTGTACTTCGTATATGTATATACCTCATAAAAAATTGCAGCCTTTATAACTACGGTGAACTACCTCAATATTCTCATGCGGGATAGCTCACCTAGAACTTCTGTTTTAACATCTTGACTAAAAGCATTTGCATACATTGTACTACTTTAGTCAAATATGAAAGAATTTATTCTTGTAATTTTGGAAATGCGTGTTCTTTAAGCTCCCCGTATATGTAGGTACATTTTAACACATTTTGGGGCAATTTGAATTTGTTCAATTAGGTACTGCGACAAACTTCTGAAATGTACCAAATTTCATTCAGATATCTGCCAACTTGCTACCTCAGAAGTTATTAGAAGAAAGCATTACACATGCACACTCAGAAAAATGATTATTGGTTCGATATCAGTACTAATACTTGTGACATTCTCGTACGACTTGAAACGAATACGAAGATCTTTCGAAAACGTGAGGGGACATTGCTCAAAAAAGTTCAATGAAAGCGGAAATCTGACTGTTAAATAGGTATATATATATATATATATATATATATATATATATATATATATATATATATATATATATATATATATAGCCCGTATATAAAATTTCAGGTTTTGAATTTTCTGTTTTAGCGAGAAGCGTAGTGTAATTCTACCCTTCCTGAGGTTAGAGAGCCCTCAAAAGTTTCAATTTATCTGAGTATCACTATTTTATCTGTCTTGGACGAAATGCACCAGGATAATGACTTCTAATTTTGGACATTTTTTTATAGTACATTCAATCTAGTATGGCATGTAGATGAACAGAAATTAGTGCGCTTAGTCGGTCTGTTATTTGGGTATGCCCTAAAGTCCAAAAAACAACTTTCTTCGTTACTTTTCAAGAACATTCTGAAAAGATTATAAGAAGAACTTGTAGCTTGGCAACATTGGTTTCACATGTATTGTCGTAAAATTTCATGTTAATCTTGGCTCTATAAAATGGAGCCATTTTGGTCAAACAGGCCGTTGAAAATTATCGAATTCCTCCCATATATAAAATGCTATTTGAGAAAGTGAGAGACGTTGTGTGTAAGTGAAATAGTAAGGAGGATGAATAACTTTGTCGGGAATGTCGAGAATCATAAATTGAATAAGGAAAATTCTTCAATAACCTGTAACGAGAATTTGCCAATTGTATAACGAGAATAAAGAATAGTATATTTGATGTGTATGCTCCGGCTAGTCAAATATGGAAAATTCTTGTTATATATCTATCTATATATATATATATATATATATATATATATATATATATATATATATATATATATATATATATATATTTAAATGTTATTCAACCCTAATTTTTATCAATATGGACAATGAAACAAAAAAAAATTCACTAAAATCCGTATTAAAAACTGCTAAACTCTTTGATTCAAAGATTACAATTTTTATGCATGAAAAGATAATTAATTCATCAAAATGGTGGTAAATATTAAAATAAATGAAACTTTTTAAAAAAATTTCGGCTCAATGGTATCAGCGTACTGCTTTTATTTAGTTGTCTTCCTATATGGTCTTCTTTCGCTCCTAGGATGTTATTTTAAAGTCCAACCCTGACGTTTTTGCTTTCAACTTGAAGCTATTCAGTACTAGAGTCTTGCGCTTCCTAGCGCAAACGATATTTATGAAAAATTTATTGTATCAAGGGAAAACTGAAAACTCTATTTGCCTTTACAATATAATTACGTCGTACGTATTTAATTCTGCAGTGTCACAAATCGAAAAGAAAGCCACGCTGAGCGTTATTGACTTCGAAAATTTTTATCCCTCCTACAATTTGAACTGACGCTAGTAATCGAATCTTCTTCTATACTGGTTTATCTTAGCTGAAATTTGGTTTTGCCAGTGGACGGTATTTCATAACGTTACAAACCCATGCGCCATGTATACAGATGTTTCGATTTTATTAGATCCCTTCACTGCCAAATCCAATGTAAAATATCAAGATCAACAACAATTTTTAATTTAATTGAATAAACATGTCCCAGTTCGACTTGTGAATCTATAAACCATTCTCGAATCCACTTGAACACGCATCAAAAATTTCATCAAAATCGGTCCAGCCGTTTAGGAGAATTGATAAAGATATATCAATTTACATACTACTTTGATCAAAAATTACTGATTTGTACATAGTAACCGACTATGGCGATATTCGCAAGCTGACCAGCTCTCATATTCATGAAATTTTCATATATTATACATAATTCTTCAATCAAATGTAAAAAATCTTTTATTTCCTGAGATACTTGTACTTTGAGAATACATTTTGGGAGATGTTCACTACACAGCGACATTGTTTATGAAATCAACCTGCGGTTTCGTTTCATTACAAACAGTAATTGCATTCTACTCGCAACGAAGTTTATTCGTGCTTAATACACAGAAAACCGCACGCTGAATAATCACATGTAGATTGGCACAGTCGTCCAATGAAACAATGCATGTGATGGATCCTCAGCAGACTTGTTCTACATGTAATCGAATCATAGTTTTCATATAATATTTTCATTTATACAAATTTGTGAACATATACAGAACGTCCTATCATAATGTAAATTATCAACTCATGTTAATGAGTTTTCGCTGAACCTAGTACAAACAATATATTTCTGGTTGAATGTGCACGAATAGGAGCTAGATAAATTCAAATTTTCAATTGCATATTGATTACTGACCGCTACAAATGTAAACATTCTAAATTGCAAATTGCCTTGAGTTGTTCCCTGATTAATTCACACGACTTTGCCATCATCTATGAATTAACCAGACCAGGAGTAGAATTCGGAAGTATTCAGAGAAATTCTATAACAGATGTATAGAAATGACGTCACTTGAAGAAGATTTTAAGGATTTCTTTGTGTGCGATTGCTTAAAATCAAGCAAAATACAAATCTAGTCAGAAAATTGATTTACGAATAATTAGATCAGACGATCATGTGACTAGGGAATGCAAATCTCGCGAGATTGGGCTCAAGCGGGATCCCGCGAGTTAATGAATAACAATATTGCAAGATCTCGCCAATTTCGAGATCTCGCGAGATTGGCAGTTTTGTGCGTTTTTTTTTGCAAATAATCACAATATTTGAATAAATTAGAAAATAATAATAAAAATTATAAGTTTTATAAGTTTAACATTTATAGACAATAGACTTTTATGCATCAAACATTGTTAGACGTATCTGTCTTTAATTTTCAATAAACTTCTAACTAGTAAACTTTGACCTACGTACCTATCAAATAACAAATGAAAGAAACAACCAGTCTTCTCTTCTGATATCAACCAAAAATCTTCTAGTAATAAAACAGTTCTTTTATAACAAACAAAACAACGAGAAGTCAAAAACAATGAAACTTATTATCTAAGTTGAGTTGACTATTAAACTGAGATATTATTCACTTAAATAAAACTGACAGATCGCAACTTCGTCCGTGTCATTCCGCGCTTCGAATAAGACGTTTTCATGATCGAGTGCAATCTCGTTAAACTCGCGAGATCTCGCCCTTTTTTCGTCCGAGATCAATCTCGCTGAAGGTGCGAATCCACAATGAGAATATCTCATGAGATTTTTGTCTCATGAAGCAAAAAAATCAGGAAACATTTATTTTCATTGTGGAAACAGACTTGAGACACTTGATATACTAGAGATAATTTCGTGAGAGAATATGTCATGAGACTTTAATTTCATAAACAAGTCTCAACATGTAAGCACGATACATTGCGAATTTCGTATGAAATATTTATTTCACATGCTGCACGTGAGTTTCTGTTGTGTCGCGAGATAAAAATAAAAACAATGAGTGAACCTGGTGATCAAAGGTGTGTTAAAAGAAAGCAATGCAATGTTAACTGGTCAAAAACCATGATACGGCAGTTAATAGAGTTGTATGAATCCTATTCGAATTTGTGGGACTGCTCTTCCGAAAGGTACATAAACCGAAATCTGAGGAAATCAGCTATGGATGAAATTGCAAAAAAAAAAAAAAGTTGGGAGTTTCGGCTCAAGACGTTAAGGAAAAAATAAATAATCTACGTTGTCAATTTCAAACCATAAACAGAAAACGCAAAAACACCGAAAGTGGCCAGGCAACGGGAGACAATTTTGAGGTTAAATGGGAAATTTATGATGCCTTAAAATTCATAGACAGTCCAACCAGTATTAATGAAAGAACAATACTTGATTCATTGATAAGTTTAATAATAAAT
This sequence comes from Cynegetis impunctata, assembly GCA_030704885.1. Classification (NCBI taxonomy): domain Eukaryota; kingdom Metazoa; phylum Arthropoda; class Insecta; order Coleoptera; family Coccinellidae; genus Cynegetis; species Cynegetis impunctata. Next base: position 212,609 of record JARQZK010000018.1, on the reverse strand, counting down.
ATTTTATATATATTTATATTGCCATGGAACTTCTCCTTCCTGGTGAAAATATTGCGTAGATTCCCGTTGTACATCTTTCGCTTCAAAATTTCCCCGAAGATTTGGGTTAACGTTCAGAACCACCAGGCCTTGAGTTATTTGTCTCCATTCTCCTGGTTTTATAGTGCCAGTTTCGTGATTTTCCACATAAAAACTACCATGAGCTGCGTAAAGTCTTTAAGACCGTGTCATTAAGAAATTATGTAGCACACATATTGCAGAAACAACGTGGATCACTTTTTCTACTTCTAGTTCAATTGGTCTTCTTGAAATGCGAAATCTAGCAGAAGCTAAACCAAAAGCATTTTCAATTATTCGGCGTGCACGTGATAGCCGGTAGTTAAATATCTTTTGTTCACTATGCAGAGTTCTAAATGCATATGGTTTCATAATGTAAGACTTCATGGCAAAAGCGTCATCTGCTACTATGACAAAGGGAACTGGTTTAATTCGGCCTGGTAGGGGTCTAGGTGTTGGAATACCTAAACTGTTATCAGACAGTTTATTTGATAAAGAGCACGCATTAAAAACACCCATCCGAAATTCGTCAGCTTTTCTTTATTCTTTTTAGTTTGCCATCTTGAAATCACTTCACTACTCACAATAATTTAACAATAAAGAGAACTGTTCCAACTGCATTAATCAAAACTTATCAATCCCGTATTTACCAATTTCAAGTTACAGATTATTTGCGATACTGTGGAAACAATGTTGTCAGAGACACCTTGTCTCGTATGAGAGTAAACTCTTGAGTCGCATAAACTCAGGTGTTTCAAACAAATATCTCATATTCTGTGGAAACATATCTGAAATAAATTTCTCATGAAACAAAAAACTCAAGAGATTTTAGTCTCCTTGTGGATTCGCACCATAAAAAAGGCCGAAATCTCGCGAGAACAAGATCTCGCAAGAGATTGTATTCCCTACATGTGACTAACTATCAATCTATGCGTAATATATTGGGATCTGACATAGAGGCGGAGCTTAGGTGATTTAAAGTATTTACTTGCACTTCAGAGTCCTTGAATTTTTTGATACTAGGCCTAATAATTTTTTGTGTGAAACTACTTTCGACCGTTTGAGTTTCAGCAATCACCTTCAATCGCACATTTAAGACTTCCGCCGACAGACTTTCTTTATAAAATTGAGATTTGTCTCTTTCTGTGAAAAGATTAGGGTTAAATCAAGCATGGTTAGATAGACTATATTTTGTGAATGTTCACTAACGTATCAGATTTGACGTCTCTATTTATTCTTCTTTCTAAACGTGCTCAGTCTACTTTCAAATTTCTTTCCTTATTATAAGCTTTTGAGAGATTACATGTAGGACTTGAATTTTTCTTGCAAACTCTTCTTTTGGCTGCAGCATCTTGAATTTTCATTAAAAAAGAAAACTAACCTAAATATCAATCATAGGGGTTAATTACCTGGAAGATTGTAATTTTCTTTTGTAAAATGCAAAGAACACACCGTCATTCTCGGAGTTGTGTGATTCTTGTTCAGATTGATTTTAAATACATTCAATAAATCAATCTTTTCCTTTTCTCCATAATAATTTTCTCTCTCTACAAAATATTTGTCTAGCCTCATGAATCGATGAAATAAAACAGTTTGCATTCGTATTTGCTTTTGAAATACAATTTTTCACGAAACAGCACTTTCTCGACGGATTCTATGTTCTGCAAAATTTTGCTCTTTCCATTTTCACCTTTTCCGCCGTAATTTGTAAGAAATCGTAAACTAAGACATTGCATATGTTAATATTGGACAGAGAAACTTCATCCATCTAGCCGCCAGAGTGCGCTCCAGCTGGAATGTCAGATCCCAATAGGAAATAAATTATTTTTCTGCATATTGAAAAGTGAAGTGTCCTGCTACCAACTAGGTAGAATTGTAATAATAATAATAACATTGCCTATGTTTGTAAGCTATATTTTTTATTCTTTTTTCCAATAAACATAGTTTTTGGTTCTCTCAACGAAATATACACGATTTTTCTCATATTCCTTACTTGTATTTCTTGCAAAAAAAAAAACACGAAAACAATGTTTGTTATATTGAATCATTTAGGGAGCCTATTACAAGGTGAATTATTGCAGAACCACCAATTTTCAATTGAATAATTTGTACGATAAAGTTAGATAACTGAAATTGAAATTTGAAGTCTAAAAATGAAAAAAATGACAATTCAAATTCAGTTCGCACTCTATAACTGATTAGTGGTTTTAATCAATTCATTTTGTACATATTAACACAGTCCTTCGTTATCCAACGCTACAGAATATAGATTGCGTATTTCAATACTTATAACTGATTCATATAAAAAAATGCGAAAAGTAAGAATAATAATTGCTTACGCCAATATTGGAGTTAATCCCAAATTTAACTTTATTTCATAATTTTCGCCAATAAAAAAAATTTCACATACCTAGTTGACCTCAGAGGTCACGATAATACTAAGATCATCATGAAGCTAGTCGAAAGAATTACTTTGTTTACGACCTTGCTTCTACCTTAGAACTATATAGCAAAAGGTTTCTCACCCCGGCTCCACACTTGCGTATACAAATAACCGGAAGCTCTGCGAATATTTGGAAATGAATAATTATGAACGAATGTTCGCTTTTTTGCACCATCCACACATATTACTTTTAAACCGAATAATTGTATTTAAATATTTGGGTGCTTTGATGTGGACAAATTTACCGACTCAAGATGGAAAACGTTTGTGTTCGGGCGAACATGCAGAATGTTCGCCAACGAACACGAACATTAAATCCACACATGCAGTATTGGTCCCGAATATCGATTATTCGTTGGCGGACCACGCAAGTGTGGAGCCGGGGTCAGAAAATTAACGGTTTGATTTTAAAGCAGCGATCATCTATCGTAAGGAATATAACAATAATACACGAGTACCTATGAAAATTACCAGAGGAGTGACTACAGAGGATAATTCAATAGTTATCATGAAGGTTATCTCTGGAGTTCTCGGAGAGGCTTCTGCAGGAACTAGAGGAGGGTTACTCGAAAGGATTATGTAAGAGCCCTTCCAAGAGTACCACTGAAGTTATCTAGGGAGTTTAGAAATGCCAGCTGCAGGTGTCTGGGATTATCATAAAGAATGGCTTGAAAGTTTACTTAGTATTGGACTTAGGAGTATCCTTGCAGTTACTTTTATATTTGTCATGCTGGTTACCAATGCCTAAAATGATAATTAAACAAAATGCTAAGCTATTTGATATGTGGTTTACTCGATGGTTACTTTCATTATTACAATGATCGCATGAGTGATAATTTTCATTCATAATGGAAACAACACCTTGATGGTAATCGTTGCGGTAACCACTATAACTTCCTCTATTTCTTCGTCACACCAACAATTGATACTATAACTGTTACTACGAAGATCATTATAATCTGGTAGCAATGGTGGTATCGGTATTGTTCTTTATTTTATTAAAATGTTACTATGAAAGAATCATCAACTGTGACAAATCTATACAAATCTAGACAGTATAACATATAGAATACTAAGTGTCATATCTATGTATAGAGAAAATAGTCCAGTATTTGCTTATATCATCACGAATTTTCACTGCTTGCTGGTGTTCAGCGACGAAGACATATTTCATTCAAATGGAAAGGTAAATCATCGCCACACTCGAATTCTACAAATTTTAATGTCTTCTGTGCTGTATTCAATATAAAAAGGAAAGGGCCGTTTTTCTTTAATGAAGAAAATGGTACCGGCATATCATACCTCGATATGTTACATTATACGATACGATGTGTTGGCATAATTAGTTGCGTGGGTATCGAAACACTAAACTACTTCTTCGTTGGTTGAGCTGAAGCACATTTGATATAGTTCACGTGGCCTCCCAATTTTCGCGATCCGATACCGTGTGATTATTTTTTTGCAGATATTTACTTCAAAGATAAAAATAAAGTTCACGTACCATTACTAACTACAACACTGAATGAACACAGACGACGCCTTATTGATAGACACATTGCAGCATTTAGGTTGAAGTGGACTATTATTTGGACAACTGTTGTACCACTCAGGAGCCCACATTGGATATTTCTAATGATAGAACAAAAACTTGAATATTTTCTATGCTTATGACATGTCATTTACTACTCTATTATCAAAACTAATATAACTTCGTCAAACCCGATACTTCTTTTACAGTAATGCTGTATAATCCGTCACTGACATAAAGATAATACAATACATAATATTATACCACAATAAGTTGACAATATTACCACACAGAAGAATTTTATCTCAGCAATAAATAAGCTTTTCCGCTTTCCAAAGATCTTGGCAAGAAATACAAGATTTTAACTTATATCGATATATCGATAACCCTAGTGAACAACTGATATCAGTTTTTCCACATTATGATAACAGTATCGCATGCCATACGATTAATTCGTGAGTCCAATGTATGAAGAACAATAAATAAAAAACGTATAAATTCTGAAAATTGGGTTTCTTCAAATTGTTATGTGGTGACTTTATATTAAAAAAATGTTCATCGGTAGAATATTAAGAAGCTTCCAAAAATCAATTCAAGGAAGTGAGCGCTATTTCAAATACAATAAGAGAGATTTTAATTATTACTTAAATCATTCATCAGTTGAAAGATAAATTCAACACAGATTTCCATATTTCACATAGAGAGAGAGAGAGAGAGAAATTAATTGAAATAATAATTTGGGAAGCCCTAGATATTGACTGTTCTAAGAACCCTGATAACTTATTGAATTAGGTAGACTCAAACTATTCCCTCCTGCTGAATATATTCAATATCTGGTGTAACATGTACAAGTTTTGTCAACAATTCATTATACATTTAATGAGGTTTGTTCTCGAGAAGGATTTCGATATATTATATTTATATATTTTTCTCCATTTCAGGTTACTCCAGTAGGTCGCCAGGCTCTAACATACGATGAACAATCTTGGCGGGAGAAATCAGAAGATGATACTGCGGAAATTGAAGTATTGCCCGAAAAATCATTCGACTCCAAACAAAGTAAAGCAAAACGAGTTAAAAATTATCTCAAAAATAAATGCAAAATTGCATTGGGGACAAAATCCACTAGTTCAGATCAGAGATCAGCTGAAGAAACGTCTTCGTGGTATCTAGAAACAATCACAAACCAAAGTGAGGTTAGCGAGATAACCGAAGTATTTGAGGATGCTAGTGAAAACCTAGATGAACTGAAGTCGGATAAGCTATATCAAGTTGCGAATGTTATCATCACTAAAGATCCTGAAGAAGATAATGATAATCGAACTTCGAAAACTGATGAAGGACCAGAGTATGAAGAGGAATTACAAAATGCAGATACTTCTTCTCTCTTGAAGAAATCACAAGAAGAGATTGACAGTAATAGGGATGATACAGAGCACTGTGGGACTACGGAAATTGGACCGGAAATGAGTAGGGTGAGTAGCAAAATATATTTTACAGTATTATTTCATAACTGAACTTATAAGCTAGTTTATTTGAATAGATCTTGTTCATAGTATGTGATGAAATTGAATGAAGTAGCACAATATTAAGTTTAATATTCATGCGAATTATTGGTCCATATGTTTCTGCTAGGTATTTTAATTATATTTATATTTGTTTATGATGAAAATTTTATCAAAATAAATATTGTTATGCTTTGTATTATGTGCAAAGTTAAAATTCGATCAGGTTATATGAATACAAACTACTCTCCTCATAAATTAGTGTCACTGATTCCGCTTTTCAAGGTTTCGTAAGCATTTATGTGAAATTAGGAGGAATATTTAAATTTCACTTTCAATGGTATGTACCAGGAAGATGAAAGTTTCACCATCCATCGGATTTCGGTACTCAATAATCTGATTCAATAATAAATTTTTTTTAATACAAAAAATTATTTCGAAAGGATGGTACAAATTTTTTTCTAAATAGATCAAATTCTCTGTGAAAAATATAGGACTCGATGTCGGGCAAGTAAATTCTCTCAACTGTTCCAAATGAGCTGATACCGTAAGTGAGTTGTCCGGGAGTGGTATTGGTAAAGAAAAATTAGTGAAAATCAGAGGATATATCATCAAACCGATAGCTTCAGTTCGATCAAGAACACTAAACTAAAATTATATATTTCATTCGTACTACCACTATAACTACAACTGAAAATACGAGTATGCTGCAAACTGTAAGCAAAGAACTAAAGGGTTTTGAAAATTAATCTGTAGAATAACAGTTGTTTTCAACAACTGTAATTTTTTTTAAAATGAATAATTTTCAATTCAGTGAATTTTTTTATGATAATTAGATATGTATTACTTAGATAATTCCATAGAATAACATTGAAGCTTATGTTTTGTCGATGTAAAAATATTTATAGTTTGAGTTTCTTTGCTTTTAGGAAATTCAATTCAAAAAATGGGAAGAGGTGGTTTTTCTCGTTAAATCGCCAATCAGCGAAAGTTTAATAGAAGTGTCTAGTTTACTATGAAGGACAAAAAAAGCTTTCCTATAATTATACAACTACAACTGAGAATACGAGTATGCTGCAAACTGTAAGCAAAGAACTAGAAGGTTTTGAAAATTAATTTGTATATGACAGTTGTTCTAAACAACTGTAATTTCCGTTAAAATGAATAATTTTCAATTCAGTGAATTTACTAATTAAAATTGGATATGCATTCCTTAGATTATTCCATTAAATAACACTGAAGCTTAACTTTTTGTCGTGAAAATTGTGAAAATATTCATAGTTTGAGTTTCTTTGCTTTTAGGAAATTCAAGTCCAAAAATTGCAAGAGGGGGTTTTTATCGTTAAATCGCCAATCAACGAAAGTTTAATAGAAGTGTACAGTTTACTATGAACGACAAAAAAAAAGATTTCCTATAATTATACATGGAAATTTCATAGATGTAATAAAAAATTGACAATATATTTTGTTTTGTGTAGCAAAGGAAATCTATTAAACGAAAATTCCTAAAGAATTATTAAAATTCTTCTCAATCTAATACATGCTGACTTGTCAGTGTATTATATACTGTATATCTTAGTATGGTATTCGAATATAACACATGTGTCTGTCTTTCTATAAGGCACATGATTTGGTTTCATGGCTGTTGTTTATTTTACGATGATATACTTCCAGTGGGTGGAAGTGACTGGATATTATTGCTTTGAAAGCCATGGGTTCATATACTGCAACATGTTTGCAATTAAGCAGCTGAAGAAAATCAAAATATATCTAATAGAGCAAATTTTTGGGACAAAGAGCTGGTAGAAATTGTCACGTAACGACTGAAAAATTATATGGGGCTTCCTCGGGATACACACAAAACTTGTCTTTCTTGTTAATATGAACTTGAGAATTTTTTGAATATTATGATTTTCATGATGTTTTGCGAGCACTATTCTGAATAATCAATATATTTATAGGACAATTCATATATTTCTTTTTGTTTTAAATCATAACTGAGTTATATTTTATCATTATTGCTTTGCAATTTTACAATGAGGATTCGGCAAATGCGAACTGCAGTGTGATACACTCTTAGAAAACGAAGTTAATAAAATTGTATTACTCGATACAAGTATTTACTGTTTCCGTACGTTTAATATATATGTAATTTGATTATTTATTATTTACGTACCTTACAGAAAGACACTAGTGAAATCAAATGCTTTCATACTCTTTTTGGCAAGTATCGGAGAAGAAAAAAAATTGGAAAGCAACAATGATCGAACACCTCGGTGCAAGACGGGGATAAGCCACTTTTTGCTGATTTCTAACTTTTATTGACATACATGAAGAAAAATATTCTCTCTGTTTGTGTGGAAGAACGATACAGCTCCAACTAATATTCCATGAGATATTTAGGGAAAGGAGTTGTAAGAATCTGTGTTTCAAGGGAAGAATCTGCTTGAAGCTAACCCATTCTTGTGCCACACATAGTTCACTGTCTGGTCACTTTAAGCGTTCGAGTTGTCATAATAACACATGTATTTGGAACGAAAACATGACAAATACAATACATAAATTTTTCATTATATGATGAATAAATTGTTTTTGAAATATATTATTCAATTCAGTTTTTAACTGACAAGGTCTAAAATAATGCGAAATATAAAAATAAAATCTTTGAAAAGAATAAATTTTTAAAATGTTTTTGTTTGTTTCTGAAAAATAGAACTGTCCTCATCTTGCACCGAGGTTTTTAAATGTGTGCTGAAAAATAATGTAAGAAACTTTTTTTCTGCTTGGGTTCCTCTGACCACAATCGCAGTGATTTACGTATTTTCAAACAATATGAGGCTCGGCTTCGGTTAAAAACAGAACAACTTCATAATTATTTAATAGTTGTACATTTAAGGTATATACACAGAAAATAATAACGAGCCTGATATCAATCACTGCCAATGATTGACCGCATATTCATTACCATAACGTATTTTTCATTAGGACAATGTCCAAAATTTATTGATAATAATGAATTTCTGTGATTGATCAATCAACGATTTTGTTGTTATAATGAAATCTATGTCATTATGATAATGTAATTGAATCATGAATCTAATGAAAAAAGTCATCTTTATAATGTTATTTACATCAGAGCAATGTGAAAAATACCTCAAGATAATGACTACATAGTGATCAATACTATGTACCTTTAATCATCACGATACATTGTCATAATCCCTCTTTTAATAAAGCTATGTTCAATAGGCATAACATTAATGATTGAAAACATTAACCTATGTATAGTTAATCATAGCAATGCACTGCGTTTATCACCTTATGTATTTCGGTCATTCGGTCAATGTCCGAGAGCATTGGGACAATGCTTAAAGAATCATGGATTGATGAATTTCTGGCTGCACCCCCACCGTCTCAACGTAAATATGCCAAATTTCCGCCTAATTCGCTATACGAGTATCTATCTAACGCTAACAGCCAAACGGTGAAGTGTTATTTGTGTATAAGTAAATTTTTGTGGAAGCAGTTTCTTTAAAAGGTGGTAAGTACAGTAACTGTATTTTTTGAATCTTGTTAGTTTTTTATAACATTTGAATAAAAGTTACGAAAATATTTTTTGCCAGAATACAATCTCAAAAAAATAAATAGTTACACTGAACAGTGTTGAAAGAGACGAAAGAATGAAAACATGGCGTGTTTCGAGCACTTATAGTGAAATTATATAAATATATTGCATTTTGAACAATTTTTATATTATTTCGCGAACTACTATGAATTTTGCTATAAGAAATAGATATGCTCAATAATGGAACTTGCTCATACATTGTTTTGCTAAATACCCTTGTAAATTCAGTAAATTACTGAAAAGAATATTGTATTTACAAAAAATCTACTATTTACTAACATTTGACGGTCTACACTATTTCAACATCATCATAATCATTTATTGCAGGTTGTGACCATACTTGTAAGTGTGATCTGGATCTGAAGTAGAAATCGAAATATTCCAAGCACCTTCATATATATTCGTATTTACTTTTCCCCAATATAAATCATGGTCGGACAACTATCTGTATAACAACCCAGAGCGCCCTCCACCAAAGAAATTGGAAAGCAACAATTCACCGCAGAGATCGAAAATGCATAAACCCGTCGCTAGAATACAAACTTTGTCTACTTTGCAACTGTGGCGTAGGTATGTTTTTTTGAAAATTATTGAAGAATTTTCCTTGTTCTCTTTATGTAATATATTAAATTGTCCATGGTCAACTAGTATATTTTTTATGATTTTTAATTTAATCTTGTATGAAGAACGAAAATGATAATTTTTTTCTCAAAAACTGTGAAAAAGAAATGCCAAAATCATTGCATTTCTGTTCAATGGCAATGTCAAAGACAAGGCGATTGAGTTTTTACTAGGCCCATTGGAAATCGAAAATATCGAGGAAAGTAAGTATCTGCTTGTTTAGATTTTATATTTCAGTGGGTGTTCACCCCGTGGATGCTAATGTTAGTAGTTCAAAAAGAACTTGATATTATTATTCTATGTCAGATGGTTGTTTTAGTCACAGGGTTGAAAGAGAACACTTTTTTCATTTGTTATGAAATCAAATGACAGCTTCAGAATAATTTGATACATATTTCGTGAACATCATATTTGAAGTTCATAACATACTTATTTCATCAAAAAGTAGAGTCCCAATGAAAAAGAAAATCAGTTTTCTAAAATCTGGAATTCACCTTTTTTATTTTCGACCATAATATATTTTTATTTCCAGATGAGGCAGCCACCAACAAAGTTAAAGATATTACTGGAAAAATGCATAACAAAAAATTTTCACTTATACCACAAGAAATTGAAGAATGGATATACTTTTTGAATTCGAAGAAAACTTCAATTCAATCTTTTGTGTTCGCAATTGGTGAAGATATAACAAAAATTCAAGGAGAGTATACATACTTCGATGGAATTAGATATAAGTTTTTCAATGTTATAAGAGCTGTTTATAGTTGTTCAAATATTATTTATGTTTTCAATTTAAGTTTTTCTCCAGAAAGTATTATGTTTTGGTCGTTTATTGAATACTTTTTTTTTACGCCTCAATCCAGGAATTGTATACAGTAAAACACATATCTTATGTCAATATTTGAAGAATAAATTGTATTATTCCAATTCAATGACTCTTTTGTGTCTGTTTGTAGTTATCTTTGGAACGAACTCGTTCGACAGTGCCATCATAATTGCTTGGAGCATCATTAGCAATAATATATAGACATTTTTTCCCTATTTGCAATTATATACCTGTCACTATATATATATATATATATATATATATATATATATATATATATATATATATATATATATATATATATATATATATATTATATTATATTATATATTTATATATATATATATATATATATATATATAAGTCTAGTCTATTTTATTTATGAAAACAAAAGGTGCAACCTGTAGGCTCAGATCGATGTGTTTTTACATTATATTAACGTCTTCGAACATTGAACGATGTTCGAAAGTCATTGTGCGCATGGCTTAGAATTAATGTATCGGTGATTGAGTCAATGTCCTGAGTTCCTTAATTCAATGACTGCAGTTGATCGGTTGATGTACAGAAAACATTAATATCATGCTGGATGTTGATTGACTGATACACAGTGGTCATTAGTAGAATGTACTTTGTTCTGAAATCCAGGTGATGAAATTAATGCCTCTCGGGGATTGATATAATCACTTGAACATCAAGCAATCAATAATAATACATTGATTCAATGACCTGGAGCATCGGTTGAAAATTGATGTCCGAATACATTATCACAATGGTTTTATTCGTTATATTTACGTACGTTTTTCGTTCTGTGTATATATTTCTAAATACTATAAAAGTTTTCATGAATATATATTCTTTTCTTCTCTCACAACTACAAATGCATAACGAATATCATAAACAGATGAAAATATTTAAGAGTGGATCATATATATATATATATATATATATATATATATATATATATATATATATATATATATATATATATATATATATATATATATATGTATATATGTATATATATATATATATATATATAATATGATGAACAAAACTAAATTTGAATTTACTACGTTTATTATCACAAAATATTTTGAAAAATTTAACACTGCGATTGCAATTTCGGTCACTAGACCATCATCGGGCAGATTGAGTTAAGAACTGATTTAGATTGAGTTCTTAACTCAATCTGCCCGATGATGGTCTAGTGACCCAAATTGTAATCGCAGTGTTAAATTTCTCAAAATATTTCTTGATGATAAACGTAGTAAATTCAAATTTAGTTTTGTTCATCATGTTAAATTATCACGTAGTAACGACGGATTCCATCAACTATATATATTATATATATATATATATATATATTTAAAAATATAGATAAATATATATATATTTATATTATATATATATATATATATATATATATATATATATATATATATATATATATATATATAATATGAATCATTTTGTTTGTTAGGATTTCAAAAAAAAACTTGCTAATAAGGGAATATTCAACAATGCATTTAAATATGCTAAAATCATAAGAAATGTCATATTGTTACGTGTGTTTATTTATGAGTCAAAGTTTGCTGAAGTCTCTGTGGTTGATAATTTATGTAACAGTTGTTTATGTACCACTGTACAAGGAAGTTGACTAAAGTGTCCATTTATTTGAACAAAGCACCACCGAGGAAAATGCCGTTAGGAGTTGTAATAGATATAGAAAATCTCAGGAATTATATGAAGTATGTAAATATATTTGAAGCGCCTCATCACGACCGACTTCCTTTATTTTGTTGCTGCGAACATCACTTATGATCCTACGTCTTCAATTTATGGTAGTAGAAGTGTTCATACAATTATAATGAACTATCAACATGAATATAGAAACTGCCATAGAGTGAGAACGCTGGTATACAGAGAATTTCTGTGTTTTCACGGTGTAATTGGATGATATGGTTTTTAAAATTGAGCTAGTTCTAATTGAAGAACTGAAGATAATCATCCGTCTACAGAAGATGAATCATCCAACGTAGTTGAAAAATGGAAAATAACTTCAAGTAGCTAATTGTATCCAAATTCCATCTACTGCATTCTTGTTATCACTTGACGGAACGGCAGGTGCAAGGAAAATAGGAAAAAGGAAAACTGTTAAAAAACCGAAGAATGAAGAAATTTTGGAAGTACTAATTGATAAATTTTTCGAAATACATAATTTTTTGAACGATGGAACTATCTAAATCTGGCTTACTGTATTGGAACGCTGATTTTTCTTTGAAGTGAAATTTGTAATATATTTGTGTGACGAAAATCACCCACAAGAAATCAACCTTCACATCTAGATACAAATAAATAAGCAGTAAAAACATAAAAACTAGAAACTTCATCATATATGAAAAATTATTTGAAAATTATCAGAAAATTTTGAAGATTAGGTGCACAGAGGAAACGATCTCGGCATTTATCATCAAGGATTATGAAAAACTGTGAAGGATTGAAATAAATAAAATACAAAATGTTATTTCAGTCTACCCTAACTGAGTAAGTTTCATGGGGAATTTCCGAATAATTTTATATGCGGAGTGTTGAAACCTCTGCTAGTTCTTAGTTTCAAGAGGTTACTCCATTGATTACTAGACAATTCTTTTGAAATTTCGAAACAGTGAGAGTTAATTGGTTTATTAGGTAGTTTCTACAACCGAACAAGTTTGTATCTTTCAATTGTGAAAATTTTGCTAAAATGCATTTGTTATTATTTATAGCCATATAGAATAAGGTTGATAATTTGACATATGAATTGAAAATTATTTTGTATTCTAAATTATTTTCAATATTTAACGAAATTACAGAAAAAGAAGGGATTTTCTGCTATGTTCTCATAGTTGAAAAGAAGCTTTCTTCAAAATGGACGTACGCTGATTCAATAATGTAAATTGAAAAAGGTATTTTTTATATACGATTAGTAACAGAATTTCATCAGTGTTTAATCGTGATGCTCAAAATTTTGGAATCAGAGTACCTACGCGTAACACATTTCCTGTTAATAGATTCAACCCATTTCAGCAAATATCTTAATAGATAAACGTTTTATTTGAAAGAAGATTCCAAACAGTGATGCTTTATTATTCTATTTCCTGAGAAATAATATTTTAATTCAAAACATGTAACCTTGATTATTACTGTTAGAAGAAGGATTGGACTATCTTAGCAAGCTTCAGCTAGACATGTTGAAGTACTAAATCCATCTTGAATGTTTCTCATACGCATTTTCTTCACTGTTCCCCCATATATATATATATATATATATATATATATATATATATATATATATATATATATATATATATATATATATATATATATATATATATATATATATATATATATATATATATATATATATATATATATATATATATATATATATATATATATATATATATATATATATATATATATATATATATATATATATATATATATCAACGAAAGATTAAGGTTGTCAAAATCACGTTTCGTGATTTTTTAAATCTCATTCATAAAAACATTCTCCATTAAAAAACACTACCTATATATGCCAATTTCCGTGGTGATCGGTTGAATAGTATGGAATTTAATGCACTACATGACTACAGCACCATCTAGAGATAAATTTCGAAAAAAATTCATGAAATTCTTCAACAATTGAATGTGCCAAATTTGGTGTCAAACGGTGTTGGAGTTAAGCGTTCTCATAGCTAATATATATATTATATATATATATATATATATATATATATATATATATATATATATATATATATATATATATATATATATATTTGTCATCTGTGAAGAACACTAAATTACGGTTTGTCGGCTTATAAATCAAACTCATATTTATTGTTGCATTTTAACAACTTTAAACGACCTCAACTTGTTCAACTCAAATGGAATACCCTTCATTCTTCTATTTCGTGGCGTGTAGGAGCAAATTGCTTTTCAAAACATAAGCATCGCTACAATTTCGGTTATTTGCAATTTTGTACTTTTTGGATAGTAAGTATTTCTGATATTTGAGCAGTTATTGTATTGACCATGAGTAGAAATACTTCAAATACAATTGGAATATCTCAACTCATACTGTCATAACCTAAATTTTCTTCTAACGGTGTGAACATTAACTATAAATATCCCCCTGCTACTAGTCTGAATGTTCACACAAATCAAATTAATCAATAAACCAAATACGCTTCGCTGGCGCTTCTTGTTACTACCATAACGAGTGATGTTGAGGAAAAGGTCAATTTGTGTAATTATTTCCGTATCGAGAATGTCCTTTTAAAGAACGCAATTGCGTGATCAGATTTGCCATATCGTCCACACGAAGCGGGTAAATCCTTAGCCTGAAAGGGTCGTGGGTCGCTTGGTGAGTCCGGAAGCTGTGGATCTCTTTACATTTCAAACGGCACGAGCGTTGTACACTTTCACCTATCAATTCACGCACCACTATACTATATATATATATATATATATATATATATATATATATATATATATATATATATATATATATATATATATATATATATATATATATATATATGTATATATTTATTTGAATTGTTGTTGCCTGTGAACTATTTTTAACTTTTTGATAATTATTAGTAATAACAGGCTTGGTGAATCTCAAAAAACTCGATTTTATTAAAAAGTTGACGTTTCGCCACGACATTCGTGGCTTTATCAAAACTTTTGAAAAAATTGAAAATTCTTTGACATTTATTGATTTGAAAAAAGTATAATAGTTAAAAAAGACTACTATGTTTGATCAAAATTTTTCGGCTGTGGCCGTTCTCTGTTATTTATTGCGTGCTATTCAGTCCAATTTTATTATTCAAATCTGTTTTTATTAGATGGTAAGGGAAACCACAGAAACTTTTACCCACGTAATGTTCGAAATAGGTTCAAATTATTTTGATTTTGAAAAGTCAAAGAATAGGGTACTATTTATCTTTTTTTCAAAATTTTTTATTACGGCTGTGGCCGTTTTCAGTTATTAATTACGTGCTATTTAGTCCAATATTAACAGTCAGGTCTGTTGATATTAGATTAGACCACTATTCAAATTTCAATTTTTTCAAAAGTTTTGATAAAGCCACGAATGTCGTGGCGATACGTCAACTTTTTAATAAAATCGAGTTTTTTGAGATTCACCAAGCCTGTTATTACTAATAATTATCAAAAAGTTAAATATATATATATTTATATATATATATATATATATATATATATATATATATATATATATATATATATATATATATATATATATATATATATATATATATATATATATATATATATATATATATATATATATATATATATATATATATATATATATATATATATATATATATATATATATATATAATATTATATTTCGCTATATAATATGAAGGTTTTAAAATAATCTGAAAATAGTTTTGTTTCGAATTTTACAACATATAATAATATATAAACTTATATTGTTACTGTAAGGCAGGTTATATAACATACTTAAAATCGTTTCATCTCAGCCAGGTCTTCTGATTCAAGACTTTTTTCTTCGGAGAATTCTAAATCAGTGGTTTCAACTCCATAGGTTTTTGAAAATGTTAGCAGAAATTTTGTAGACAGGATCTAAATTCGCGGAAACAACTAGGTGCAGAGTTTGAGCATCTACAATGATCAGTTCGATTTGAAAAATAATTTTGAATTCAGAAAAATAGTGAAAAATTTTCATATTAATTAGAATAGATACCTGAATAAATCTTACTATAATATCTTGATACATACATATGTTTGAGATAGGGAGGCGTCTCAACAGAATGAAATAAATTAACTAGAAAAAAATTGATTTTCATAACACATATTTCAGTAAATGTATAACTTGATCTACACATCAAAGAATAATACGAGAAAATGATGAATATAGAAGGGAAAATGTATCATCTCAAAGAAAATATCCAATATCTATTTGTTCGTTCTTCGAACCGAAATCACTCAATTGACCTCGACGAAATAGGAATGTTTTATTCAAGTAGGTACTGAAAGAAAGTGAATGTAGTTGTTCATAATGAGCAAGTTTCGATTTTTGTACGGGGTATCTTGGTTACTACAGAAAAAACAGAAAAATTGCACTCTTTTCCCTTAAATTTTATTGACACCACTGGAATATACAAAAAAAAGTGCCTCAAGAATGTAAAAGTTATTAACTCGTAACTTCACAAACAACCATGATATTAACACAAGTCTAAAATTCGAAAAATCGAACCATTGTTTATAACTCAAAAACAAAAGACGATAGCAAATTTTGATTTTCGCTGGTGAATTTGTCCCAAAAAAAAGAGAGCGAGAATGTGCCCTCCATTTTTCTGTATCTCCTATGATTACTGAGATACCCCCTAAAAACGTCGAAATTTCCCCACCATGTACACACCTAGGAATTATTAGAATGACTATAGCAAATTAAAAATATTTTTTCATTTGTTTCGGTTCAAGGTAAAACCTTAGCCGATTATATTTGAGCTGAAACTTATATATGCAGTATTTGAGGTTCTTCAAGTGAAACAAAAACTAAGTATATATGTAATCTGGAGAATTTGAAATATTTCGCCTCTTTTGAAATGCAATATTTAAAAAGGAATTAGTTTGATGCAATCTCGTTATTCCTGAGGGACTCATTATATTTTGTCAATAATGTTTTTTGATGTTTCGCAGATTACATGGTGGTATAGAATATATCTAACGTTGAGCAGAAAAGAATTCGAAGAAGTGACTTCCTGTAATTTTGTGAATTATGCTTGATTATATTTGGGAGTGTTAGCATTTATAAGAAATAACTTGAAACTTAACAAAGGTATCAGGGTCTGTGGTATTCATATCCGACTGTAATAAAAGTGATAAGCTAAAAATCCACCGATCGTTAAAGATTGGGTATTTCCTGTCATTAGCCTCAGAGATTTCAAGAATCTCTAGAAGGTTCTGTTATTAATGTATTCTCCCAGAAAATGATACCACTGTATCCATGTTTCATAAATGTATATATATATATATATATATATATATATATATATATATATATATATATATATATATATATATATATATATATATATATATATATATATATATATATATATATATATATATATATATATATATATATATATATATATATATATATATATATATATATATATATATATATATATATATATATATATATAGATATATATATATATATATAGATATATATATATATATATATATATATATATATATATATATATATATATATATCAGGCTTTCATTCAAAAACTTGCCACCCACGTGATCTGCGTGAAGAGACAGGTTTGTGAAATCCGCCGAAACACGTCCACGTCAACAAATTTATTGAGGGGAATAGTTTTTACGTAAAACTGGACTTCCGCTTCAGCCCCTAATGGGGTAGGAGAGGGGGTTAATTCGATGAAAATTTCTCATGGGTGATCAAAGATTTTCATAAAGATAAATCATAGAAAACTAAATTCGGCAACAAATTAAAAAATGTTCAAACAACAAAGTTGAAAAAGAAAGTCAGCTGTTCAATCTATTCAAAATGTTTGTTGAATTTCCCCAGGTAAGCATCAAATGAAGAATTGAATGGTCTGCTGCTCACTTTGAATTTTAATATGCATGCGATAGTTTCATTAAATCTATATCTATGGATTGATCGTTTTCAATACAATGTTTTAGAAATTTTTTTTTAGTTTTTAGTGACTATAACCTTTTCAGTTTCCTTTATGTTTTTTATAATAGATGTTTAATTAATCTTCCACAATTGATTACTCTTATGTTTGCAATATGATTGCGACAATATAATTTGAATCAGTTTTTTATCATTGCATTTGGATAGATTCGGTTAATTAACTAGTTAAGATGTTTTTGATTGATGAGGTTATCATTTGATGAAAACAACAAATATTTTATTTAGAAAGTAACTATGTTAATTTTTGAGGTATTTGAATCTAGTAGGCTTCCTTTATAGAACTACATAAATTCAAATTGAGCCTGCATGAACCAACTAAACTAATTTATTCATTGTACCAGATGTTCATAATAATCGTTCTCTCGAGTATGCCGAATATTCTAATTTTATTTCTAACATAACTCAATTTATTCATTATAATTGACATCAATGGCTAGAAGTTCGGAAATATTTATATCAGTGCGTATTCACTTATTGTGTTGATTTCATTCTATAAATTAGATTGCCTCAAGTGGGAGGAAATTGACAATCTCTTCAGCATGAAATATTGCTTTGGATATTTGGAATGGTAGGATTGTTATTGTATGAAAACAATGTTGATGCATTTCACAATTGAAAGAGAATCTAAAAAATAGAATATGAAAACGTATAGGTCGAGGGTACGTCAAAGGCCGAAAAAACATTTTCTTCAGTTTATGGGTACAAACAAAACAGAGTTTTGAGAATATTTATACAGTACTTAAAGCTTTTTTGAGAGTTTTATCAGAATTTGAAGTTTCACAGAACATTATTGAGATTGTTCACATAAGATTAATCAATCTATTAATTCGATAAAAATAGGGACCATTTTTTGCATTTCTTCGAAAATATTTGAGCATATAATAACTAAATTCAAATTATCTTCATTGTATAATTTAAGCGCCCTGGCATTATTATTAATAATTTTACTGGTAGGTGACAGCATCAAAACGACACTTTTCGATTTTCATAGCTACAAAGAGTTATTCAAACATAAAATTTGTAATTGAATTACCGTATATGAATTTGGCAATATTTCAAGAACTATTCATTCTGGAGATATACAAATTCTTTCAAATTTTCCATAAATTTTATAGCTAAATTTATGATGTTCCATTTGAAAAAATTGACGTTTGACAGTTCTCTGAATTTAAGTTCTGGTAGGAATTTTTGAACACTTTGTATGAATATTTACCGAAATAGTTTAAAATTCTCATGATGTGACGATATTTCAGATAGAAATAGTATTTAAATTTATAAATCAAGCTTTCCTTATAGAAAAAATTGATGATTAATATACATTCCTCAAACATCATTTTTGACATTAAAACTTGTCTACCTACTACCTTTGTCAAAAAAGTAAGAGTTAGGTGTAGGATATGGTACACAAAGTCTAGTTGAGATATTGCGTAGAATCGAAATCTGTAGTAATATATAGGATGTTCTCCTTGAAATAAGCAAGTTAGTAAACACTTCCAGTAAAACCGGAAGTGCTGACACATGTCACATGTTTCGGACTCTGTGGTCCTCATCAGAACAGCATAGCTAAGTACGAGATTGAAAACTCTGTTGTGAAAATAATAGCAAACGGAATTCCTTGCTGCAGAAGACAATAACATAATAAGCGATTTCCGTTCAAACTCCTCGATTTGGTCCGAAACACGTGTCAACAGTTGCATTGATATATGCGGACTGTACTGCAAATTTGATATTTTCATTCACAATATTTTAATTACGCTATTCGTAAACTCAGATTGAATTAATCAGAATAAATGACCAATTGAATGAACTGGTCCAATTGAATTTTCGGCTTTACCAACGTTTTTACATTATCACATATCGTTAACATCCAAAGTTAATGTTATTTCTTCACTTGTTGAATGATGTATTCAAAATGGATAATATTGAAATATTTTTTGTAGTTACTGTCTAATACCTTTGAAAAATAAAGTAATATTTTATACCCAAATGATTTTATAGTTTGAAATCCATTGCTAATAATGATATATATTATTTATGACAAGGAAAACATTTTAATGAACAAACTTCCATCGACCACTTCCATAAATTAAAATTGAAGTAAGTACGATTAATTGAGACTTGAAAATGTGTAGAGAGATCTTGAGATCTAAATTATGATGAAAAGAACCGACATGGATTATCAGTCTTGGTTTATATGGTCTAGTATGCGGAAATTTCGATCATGATTCAGGTTATGCGTAAAGTGATCTAGTTATTTATCCGCAATTGGTGGTCTAGATATATCATCTAGTGAAATTTTTGGGTATTATTTATGTATAAATATATATATATATATATATATATATATATATATATATATATATATATATATATATATATATATATATAAACAGGGTGTTTCTGAATTGATGCGGAAGATTTCAATGGGTGATTCTTCAGCGAAAATTAAAGGGGTCTTTCATATAACTTTTTCTTCAACACCCTTTTCCCTCCAAGTTACAGCCCTTTGAAATTAGGTGAAAAAAAATTGTTTTTATTCAATACATCCACTTAGGAAAAAACTAGAGGAATGAAATTTGGCAGATAACTGCTGCTAATAAAATGGCAGTTTTTGAGTGTTTTTGTTGCACTAAAATGTTAGCACAAGGGGCTGAAAAAAAACCCCTATAATATTTTGCATCAGAACTTTTTAATGCGCCTATACTTTCCTATTTAAAAAATATATTTGAAAAGACAGACTCAATCTGCAACTTTTTTATATCTCGACTTTTTATCATAAAGTTATTAGTTTGATCACAAAAAAATAAAATAGTGCTCAGACTCTTCCCATAAATTCACAGAGAGGTTATCATTCATTTAAAAAAAAACAAGTAAGCTGCTGTCAAATGAAGTCATATGACAAATAGTTTTATTGTCCTGATTTTTTCTAATTTCTAGACAGTTTTATAATGATTTCAAACATTTTTCACAACTAAATAAAACTTTATTGAAAGAATGGCATTTTTTTATTTAGTTGAAGAATATTGCAAATTAGAGCGGATCGAACAATAATTGTACTACTAATAACAATTAACAAATTATTTGATATTTGACAGCAGCTTACTTTTTTTTTTTAATGAATGATAACCTCTGTGAATTTATGGGAAAATAGTCTGAGCACTATTTTATTTTTTTGTGATCAAACTAACAACTTTATGATTAAAAGTCAAGACATAAAAAGTCTGTCTTTTCGAATATATTTTTTAAAAAGGAAAATATAGGCGTATTAAAAAGTTCTGATGCAAAATATTATAGAGGTTGTTTTTTTCAGCCCTTTGTGATTACATTTAGGGGTAACAAAACCACTCAAAAACTGCCATTTTATTAGCAGCAGTTATCTGCCAAATTTCATTCTTCCAAATTTTCTCAAAGTGGATGTATTGAATAAAAACAATTTTTTTCACCTAATTTCAAAGGGCTGTAACTTGGAGGGAAAAGGGTGTTGAACAAAAAGTTATATGAAAGACACCCCTTAATTTTTGCTAAAGAATCACCCATTGAAATCTTTCGCATCAATTTAGCACCCTGTAATATATATATAATATATATATATATATATATTATATATATTTTATAATATATATAATATATATATATATAATATATATATTATATATTATATATATATATATATATATATATATATATATATATATATATATATATATATATATATATATATATATATATTATATATATATATTGATAAAGACTTAATAAGGGGTTGAAAACGGATAAATAATGGACTAGTGTGTGTACTTCATTTATTCATGTTGGACGTTTCGGTTACTGTTTATAACCTTCTTCAGGACACTGCAATAAGACGATGATTACAAACTTACGGAAATAAAACATTGTCAGTGAATTCACCAAATAGTTGAGATTGAAAATAAAAGCGACATGTCTCAGAACAAACAATCCTCAGGAACATCACTCTCTTAGCAAAACAAAGAACCAATGAACTTAAGTAAATTACACGTAGACAAACAATTATTAATTATTATAAGTTAACAGCTAAAATCTAAAAATCTCCTGTCAATTTGACGTCAGTAGTTGCTCCTTGATCCCCGAAGCAACTTTGAGGTTGGAACACAGAATCACTGTCACAAATTGTTCGTTCGACCACTGATTAATTCTTGAAATTAAGTGACAGTTCCCAATACTGTAACCATGTCTAGTGCAACATTCTAGTTACTATTTGCTCGAATTGTTGAATTGTAATGAAGCAAAAAGGAATATATGTTGCTTATATTTTTATGTCGATCGAGAGTTCATGGAACAGGAACCTTCTTTGAATTGTGGTACATTCCAGAAAATGACCTTTTTTTAAGGTTTTTTTCATATTCCAGCACAATGGCATCTTGGATAATTCATACTATGATCATTTGTCTTACATGAGCGGCCAAGAGCACAACCTTCCTTGGGTTTTTTACATCACTTTTGTGTTTGAGTGATCCGTTTATTGAGTTGTTGGGAGGTTTGCCTAATGTAACACAATTCACAGATGAGCACTGTATCCTGTAAACTACATTCGATTGTTTTTGAGTGGAATTTTGTTTTTGTGGTTGTGAACATTTTCCCCAGCACAAACTCATTCCTAAACGCTATTCTTAGATTGTCACGTTTCAGTATATTGATCAAGGGTTGTCATATTTTATTAGCGGCCAGAGACGATGTTGTTATTTTATTATTTCCTCCCGTTTGGACTTGATTTTCTTGTGTGATGTAGGTGTTAGTTCCTGAGTTTCGGTTTCCGAATGAGTTGTTTGGGTCACTTACACCTCACTTCCAGGGGTGTTTGTGTGTACTAAATATTTAGTTTCATTGTGAGTGTCTTAGGGTATCCATTTTGACTGAAAAAGCTCATATAGCATTTTTTTTGATTTGTATATAGCAGGATTCATGGGAAATATTTCTGGGTCATGTACGCCCTAGCTAATACTAAATTTGTTTTCTTTGTTTTAAGAGTTGTACCTAAGATAAGCTAATTGGAGGTTGTATCTTATAGTTTTGTGTGGGTTTCCTTATACCTGTTTTTTATGGGGTTGTTATTGTCGGTTGTGTTTTGTATCAAGGTTGGAACAGCATGATCTGTCTCTCTTTCCACTGTGAATTGAATTATTTATCCGTTTCAACCCCTTATTAAGTCTTACTCAATATATCAAAATACGGAGGTATATCTCGACAAATATATATATATATATAATAATAATAATAATAATAATAATAATAATAGTCTTTATTCTCATAATCAAAATACAACATTGAATAGAAAACAAGTCAAATAAGGAAATGATTTATGATCATACTTAAGATGAAAAAATCATAAATCAAAAGGACACTCAATTCGTTGTTAGATCGTTGTTGTGTAACTAAAAAATCTCACGCATATCATACAATACATCAAAATGGATAATATTGAAATATTTTTAGTAGTTACTGTCTAATACCTTTGAAAAATAAAGTAATATTTTATACCCAAATGATTTTATAGTTTGAAATCCATTGCTAATAATGATATATATTATATGACAAGGATAAACATTTTAATGAACAACTCCATCGACCACTTTCCATAAATTAAAATTGAAGTAAGTACGATTAATGGAGACTTGAAAATGTGTAGAGAGATCTTGAGATCTAAATTATGATGAAAAGAACCGACATGGTTATCAGTCTTGGTTTATATGTAGGTCTTAGTATGCGGAAATTTCGAATCATGATTCAGTTGTTATGCGTAAGAGTGATTCTAGTTAAATGTCCGCAAATTGGTGAGTCGTAGTATGATATATATCACTAGTGAAATTTTGCGGTAATTTATTATGTTGTATATGATATATATAGTATATATATTATAGTATATATACACATATATATAATATATATATAATATAATATAATACTATATTATACTACGTATTAAACATGGGTGTCTTCTGAACTATTGCGGAAAGATTGTCAATGGGTGATTCTTTCAGCAAAATTAAAGGGGGTCTTTCATTATAATCTTTTTTTGTTCAATTCACCCTTCCTCCAAGTTAAGCCCTTTGAAAGATTAGGTGTGAAAATAAATCAGCATGTTGTTTTTATTCCAGATACATCCATCATTAGGAAAAAACTAGAGATTGAAATTTGGCAGATAACTGCTGCTAATAATAAATGCCAGTTTTTGAGTGTTTTGTGTTTACACTAAATGTTAGCACAATGGGGCTGAAAAAAAAACCCCTATATATATTTCTGCATCAGAACTTTTTAATGCGCTTATACTTTCCTATTTAAAAAAACTATATTTGAAAAGACAGACTCAATCTGCAACTTTTTTTATGTTCTTGACTTTTTATCATAAAGTTGCTTAGTGGTTTGATCCACAAAAAAAGTAAAAATTTTAGTGCTCAGACTCTTCACATAAATTCACAGAGAGGTTATCATTCATTTAAAAAAAAACAAGTAAGCTGCTGTCAAATGAAGTCATATGACAAATAGTTTTATTGTCCTGATTTTTTCTAATTTCTAGACAGTTTTATAATGATTTCAAACATTTTTCACAACTAAATAAAACTTTATTGAAAGAATGGCATTTTTTTTATTTAGTTGAAGAATATTGCAAATCAGAGCGGATTGAACAATAATTGTACTACTAATAACACTTAACAAATTATTTGATATTTGTCAGCAGCTTACTTTTTTTTTTTTTAAAATGATAACCTCTATGAATTTATGGGAAAATAGTCTGAGCACTATTTTATTTTTTTGTGATCAAACTAACAACTTTATGATTAAAAGTCAGGACATAAAAAAGTTGCAGATCAAGTCTGTACTTTCGAATATATTTTTTAAAAAGGAAAATATAGGCGCATTAAAAAGTTCTGATGCAAAATATTATAGAGGTTGTTTTTTTCAGCCCTTTGTGATTACATTTAAGGGTAACAAAAACACTCAAAAACTGCCATTTTATTAGCAGCAGTTATCTGCCAAATTTCATTCTTCCAAATTTTCTCAAAGTGGATGTATTGAATAAAAACAATTTTTTTCACCTAATTTCAAAGGGCTGTAACTTGGAGGGAAAACGGTGTTGAACAAAAAGTTATATGAAAGACCCCCCTTAATTTTTGCTAAAGAATCACCCATTGAAATCTTTCGCATCAATTTAGAAACACCCTGTATATATATATATATATATATATATATATATATATATATATATATATATATATATATATATATATATATATATATATATATATATATATATATATATATATATATATATATATATATATATATATATATATATATATATATATATATCTATATATATATTGATAAAGACTTAATGAGGGGTTGAAACGGATAAATAATGGACTAGTGTGTGTACTTCATTTATTCATGTTGACGTTTCGGTTACTGTTTATAACCTTCTTCAGGACACTGCAATAAGACGATGATTACAAACTTACGGAAATAAAACATTGTCAGTGAATTCACCAAATAGTTGAGATTGAAAATAAAAGCGACATGTCTCAGAACAAACAATCCTCAGGAACATCACTCTCTTAGCAAAACAAAGAACCAATGAACTTAAGTAAATTACACGTAGACAAACAATTATTAATTATTATAAGTTAACAGCTAAAATCTAAAAATCTCCTGTCAATTTGACGTCAGTAGTTGCTCCTTGATCCCCGAAGCAACTTTGAGGTTGGAACACAGAATCACTGTCACAAATTGTTCGTTCGACCACTGATTAATTCTTGAAATTAAGTGACAGTTCCCAATACTGTAACCATGTCTAGTGCAACATTCTAGTTACTATTTGCTCGAATTGTTGAATTGTAATGAAGCAAAAAGGAATATATGTTGCTTATATTTTTTATGTCCGATCGAGAGTTAATGGAACAGGAACTTCTTTGAATGTGGTACATCTCCACCTTTTTTTAAGGTTTTTTTCATATTCCAGCACAATGGCATCTTGATAATTCATACTATAATCCATTTGTCTTACATGATCGGCAAGAGCACAACCTTCC
This sequence comes from Cynegetis impunctata, assembly GCA_030704885.1. NCBI lineage: Eukaryota > Metazoa > Arthropoda > Insecta > Coleoptera > Coccinellidae > Cynegetis > Cynegetis impunctata. Next base: position 186,161 of record JARQZK010000018.1, on the reverse strand, counting down.
TTGGGATTTTTTACATCACTTTTGTGTTGAGTGATCCGTTTATTGAGTTGTTGGGAGGTTTGGCCTATGTAACACAATTCACAGGATGAGCACTGTATCCTGTAAACTACATACGATTGTTTTTGAGTGGGAATTTTTTGTTTTGTGGTTGTGAACATTTTTCCCAGCACAAGCTCATTCCTAATCGCTATTCTTAGATTGTCACGTTTCAGTATATTGATCAAGGGTTGTCATATTTTTTATTAGCGGCAGAGACGATGTTGTTATTTTATTATTTTCCTCCCGTTTGACTTGATTTTCTTGTGTGAATGTAGGTGTTAGTTCCTGAGTTCGGTTTCCGAATGAGTTGTTTGGGTCACTTACCACCTCACTTCCAGGGGTGTTTGGTGTACTAAATATTAGTTTCATTGTGAGTGTCTTAGGGTATCCATTTTGACTGAAAAGCTCATATAGCATCTTTTGATTTTTATATAGCAAGGATTCATGGGAAATATTTCTGATTCATGTAGCCCTGCCTAATACTAAATTTGTTTTTTGTTTTAATGTTTGACTAGAAAAGTAATGGAGGTATCTTATAGATGTGCTGGGTTTCCTATACCAGTCTACTATTATAGAGTTATTGTTTAACCTTATAACTTTTGTATCAAGAAATGGAACAGCATGATCTGTCTCTCTTTCGACTGTGAATTGAATTATTTATCCGTTTCAACCCCTTATTAAGTCTTAATCAATATATCAAAATACGGAGGTATATCTCGACAAATATATATATATATATATATATATATATATATATATATATATATATATATATATATATATATATATATATATATATATATATATATATATATATATATATATATATAAAATTAGTGTCTATTCTTATATCTCTTGCATAAGCTGAGCTATGAATTCAGCGATGTCGAAAATAGCTATAGTAGCTATTTATATATATTTTCTGAAAATTGCAATGATTGAAATAATGATTCTTCTATGATTCATAAGATGTTCATAAACATGCTTTCTTCAGTTTGATCTGCAAATATTAACGGAATATTTCGATGTCATTTGTACGGACATTAAGATGTCTGATTATTTTGAAAAGTTGCACCCGTAATGAGCATCGCTGATATACCAATCCTTTCATACCTTCTTCCTTATATCCTGAACAATATCATCAGAATTTGAAACATTGAGATAATTTAAGGTCTATATATATAGTTCAGTAGCAAACTGAACTAAAAAGAAGAAAATAATATCGAATTAAATAACTCGATTAAATGGATATTCAGATAAAATGACTCAATTGATATTATGACGGAAGAAAACATAGTCATAGATGAGAACAACCGTCTACTTGGAATAAATATTAAAAAACACTTACACATCGAAAGTGACCTACAAATGACAAATGGTTAGAAAATGGAAAAAAAACTACATTCCAACCAAACCATAGTCAACTTTGAGTCCAATTTGGAAAAATACAATTTCAGCCATTAACTCAAAATTTCATGAAATTCACATTTGTGTAAGAGTCGAACTTTTATTTATAACTAGATAACAAAAGAGGATATCAAATTATTTATTTAGTGAATTTGTCTCCAGAAAAGAGATCGAGAGTGGAACCTTTTTTTTGTATCTGGTATATTTTCCGAGTTACCCTATTTAAACATAGAAATTTGCCCACTGTGTACTACAATGTAAACTACGATGTCAAATTTTCCTATCTTGTCCGGGAAATACGTACTTCCCGGACTAGATCGGAAAAGTACTACTTCCTCAGATAAGAGGCGTCTGTGGGTACTTTGCGGAATGGTCGAAAACATATTTTTAGTAACAATCAGATGATTTGTTATGATGTAATTATTTCAAACTTCTTCATTCGATTTCAAATCATCTTACAAAATTATTTTACTTACAGCTATAGTGTTCGGCCTCAAAAATAGTTGAAATGGATGCCACGAAATAATTGAAGAAAAGTGTAATTTCAAGACTGAAGTGAATTCTTTGCTAGTTTTAACAGAGAGAAAAAATTTTAACATATAGATGATTTTAAATTTATTTTAAATCTGAACATGTTTTAGTTAGATACTTTGATATTCAGTACTGTCATCACAGAGTTGAATCATAAATAAAGTCCAGAGTTATGTGAACTCAATGTGTGAACTGTTATTGAGAGAGAAACGTACAACGTAAGTAAGATCTTAATCATGAAAATGAATAAAATGACGCCATAAATCGAAGATTTAATAAAAGCAGTCATTTTGAAAATACATTTTCACATTTATATATTTTATTTATTCATGAAAAATTTATATACTACTCAGTAAGTCGAATTGTTTCAATACATTGATAAAAGTATGATTATGTCCACTTTTATTTAATTTTGGGCAAAATTAACTATTCAGTCAGTATAGTTAACAAATCCTTCTGCTTTGAAATATATTGGTTTTTATATGAGACAGATAAAATTTTGAGATATTAATATGAAACTAATAATCAAATATTCACTTCTTTTCATTAGTTTTAGCTACAAGTTTTATATTCCTAGTGACCATGTTTAAGAAATCATCTTCTATATTTTTCACTATTATCATTGAGAGTTTCTCCAAGTTCAAGTTTGAATTACTCTTATTTAAAACGTCAAAAGCAAAAAAGAATATAATTTCTATACAGTTATGTAGTCAAAGGTTATGTTCCATTTAAGGAGTCTTTTGTACTACAATATGTATCTCTGATTTTTCACTAGTTGTACTAATTGAAACATTTTAAAACCTAAGGGCACAAAAAAGCCAATGAGATCGAATGATAATCTTTCAGGTATTTTTGAGTACAATTCAATCACTATATATAAATATATAAATATATATATATATATATATATATATATATATATATATATATATATATATATATATATATATATATATATATATATATTTATAGTATATATTATATGTATATATATATATATATATATATCTATATATATATATATATATATATATATATATATATATATATATATATATATATATATATATATATATATATAAGTAAAAGGCTGTTGTTGCTTGCAACTCGATTTTAGTAATAAGTTAACGTTTTATGACGAAATTCCTCCAATTTTCTAGAACTTTTGGAAGAGCAGAATGACTGTGACACTTATGTATCAGGTAAAAAATAAATCTCGACATGTGTTGTACTGCCAAGCTACCGACCATTCACTTTCTCAGTAGAAAATATAATTTCAGGTCAGTTAAAATTCAATAATCTTCCTGTGAAATATCCACGGAAACCAATGGTATTCATATCTTCATCTAGTAATGGGAAAAATTATGGGTATCTTTCAGGGCCTATAAATAAAATATTTAAATTGACTGACACTTACTCTTTAATAAAAGGTTCAACTTAAAATGTTTACTTATCACACAGGAGAAATTCCTGGATTTCAATATCTTCAAATAATCGCTTGCTTGCTAACCATATTGTCTGAAAAGGTGGAATTTTCAGTCAATTCGGAGATTTTAAAAAATCTCGAAGCTGATAATTTCTTTAGTGACCACGAATACAGCTTTCGATGTTGTCGTGGCAACAGGTGATTTATCCACCTGTTGTAACACGTTTTTAGGCAAAAGTTATTGAGAATCATGGAGAATCATTAGTATTTTCCTCAAATATATTTAAGGCGATCGACCGAGTTTGGTACAAGGTAGGTACTACTACTTGAATCTTATGGTCTTCTTGAACAATTATGCGGCTCAATCGAAGCTACCTCCATGAATGAAAATAATACGGGTTGTGGTCGATAGTGCAAGCTCTAGCCAGCATTCTATTAATACCGGTTTGCTTCAAGAGCCCATCTTGTCACCAGCACTTTTCATTAGGTAAACGTATTAATTATCTTTTAAATTCGACTAAAATCAAAATTGTTAGCTTTTGAAAGCTCAGTACTTTTATACCATGTGCTGCAAAGTCCATGATGAAGATCATACATAACTGTGTATTTGGTAATTCAGTTCACTTTGATGTCCCCAAAACACCAGCAACGAGGTTCTCAAAAAATCCATCAATCGTCAATGATTATTGGAAAACTGAAATATTAAGAAACCAATAAATTGCATCTTCCAGGAGTCGATTTTAACTCCAACTCAACCTGGAACGAAGTTTCTACTATTCTCAAGTCAGCCGCAAAAGAGCTTACTTAGGTTTTTGTGGATAAAAATCTATTTACTCAGCTACTTCCGTCTAGCATTATAATACTGCTCTCATGTTTGGAGTAGACATTAGCCGCTTACCTTCATTCCCTTGCAGACTTGTGTCTCCTGCAGGTACAGATATTATCTCGGCAGTAAAGTTGTTCTGCAGCCATTGCCCGATCATTTCAACAGGAGCACCATTCACTTTTCACACGAGGTATGTAAATAAAACACACTATTTTGACGAACATAGCTCAACAGCGAGAGTATCCGTCTACTAGAAATGATTTCTGAACCGAACCTCAAATGTAAGTGTTTTTGATATGCATTTGATTTGGCAGTTCGATTCCACCATAAACCACTATATTTGTTGTGGTCCCAACGCGCTTAAGACGCGGTATAACCAGATGGTTTTAATAATCCCAAATATCAATTATCAGTAATTTCTTTTCTTTCTGCCTTCATTTGAAATCCAACGCACTTTGAGCATCAAGCTATAATATCAAAATATCTATTATATTGTCTTAAGACAAATCCAACTGAACAGTTAGTTGTACAAAATGAAGATTTGTATCATACAACTAATGCTTTCTATTCCATGAATATCTGATCAGGCAGTAACAACAATCACACATTTGAAATTCTCCCGACAGCACTTTTATCTCTCATTGTGAAAACTCATAATTCGCCTGAAACAATAACTTAAATAGCAATTCATCTAATCATTAAAGACTCTCTCTTTTCAGCTTGTTGATCTGCGTTTTAATTCGACGAACATAATTCATAGTTCACCACGTAGTTCATTAAAAATGAAAAGAATATAGGTGTATGTTACTAATCATCTGATTGGAACACCATCTGAAATACGATCGACATGCTTTAACTGAACTCTTATATTGCTTTCGTGTGAAAAGATTATAATGCTCTAGGCAAAAAGGGGCGAGTCGAATAATTTCTATTACTCTGCTCTTCCACTTTGAAAACTACATATGAGTACCTCAATTATTAGCTAACCGCGATGATATTTCGGATAAAAACTCATATGTGCAACCGAGACAATACTGCACCTGATATTTCATCTGAAAGTTTATATTCTGAATCTTGGTACCGTTGCAAGTTATTCAGATTTTTTTTTGGATTCTCAGTAATATTTATTTGAAAATGATGATGAAATATTGGTGGATCTAAGAAGACGAGTGAATTAATACAAAAATGAAATACTTGGAGGTTTATTCGAACAATGGAAATCAATCAAACAAGTGCCCTACATGAGTCTCGACGCCAACGACATTTCAATCCATCCTCAAGTGCCAAATGTGAGAAAAATCAAAAGCATTATCAAAAGCGATAGGAATAACATACAGCTGCTTCTGTCTACCATTTTCAACCGACTTTTGTGTTTTATGTGTTCCAGCAGATGGCGGGTGGTATGTTTACATATCATAGCGTCTCATGTTCACAATTATTTCGTACGGGTCAAATAATGGTTACGACATTCGGTAGATGTTTAATACTGAGGAGAATTCAATAAGTTCGAAATAGCTGTGTATTTTTTCTATTGTTTGCAATGATCATCTTTATGTCTCTAATATTCACTGCTTAAGGATATGCCTTAGTATTTCAAGTTGTGTAAGTATTTGTAGTTATTGAATTATTTCTGTGAACAATAAATTCATATTTATTTGATGTCATGAAGACTCTTCCTCTAGATATATAATTTGATTCTAAATTTCTACCCCAACATTTCTTGAATTACATAAAGTGAACAAGGAATATAGCAAAATATTGTGTTGCGGAATACGTATAACCAGCTCCCTTGGAAATTTGTTTGATAATTTTCAAATTTTTAAAGAATTTTCCTTGTTGTGTATTGTATGAAATTGAATATGGTCAACAAGTATGTGTTTCATGATTTGATTATTGTATATTGCGTATTACGTTACTACTATTTACGTAGCGCGTTCTCGTGAGTATATCCAGAGTTTTTAAAAACACTATGTTAGTGTGCTCTGGAATCATATATGCCACTGTTGTTGGGTCGATATCTTCATGTTAGTAGGTACGTGCTCGTGACGAATTTCTGGATTTTTAATCTAAAAGGTGAATTATTGTTTTGCAATATATTTGGTGGAGGCCGGTCTGGGTTGTTATCCAGATAGTGTTTTCGATCACGATTTTTATTGGGGAACAATTAGAAATTTGTTAATTCACTCCCAGTCAAATAAGCTGCAATGATGATATCTAATAAGATCGAAACAGCCGTATGCATTTGTTGTTGGACTGGGAATACAGATGGTTTAATTTTTAAATTACGTTTATTTTTCTGGTCGTTGCACCAAGGAATTATAACCGACCCATTGCTAAACTGCGTTTTTGTAGTATTTTGGATGAAACAGCGATGTACATGAAGTAAAAAGAAGAAACAGAATTTATTTTTCTACTTTTCTAACCTAGTTTTAATAGTAAAGAAGTTGTTTTTTTTGTGATTTGTATTAAATATGCATAAAATGGAAGATAATAATAAAAGGAAAAGGGGACCACACTGATACTTTCCAGATAGAGCGGTAAACTGTGGATGTATGAACTCCAAAAAATGGGCAATACTGTGCAAATATTCTCCATGGGCATACAATTATAATGCTAAAAATAAGCTGATCCATGGGGACAAGCTGTCATTCCTACAAAGTTAGATAGGTTTAATGGGCACTCTACCTGTGATATCATATAAATAAATTTTTGTGTGTGTATTTTTAATTATGGAGAGTAAATTTGCATTTATGAGTTGAATGAGTGCAGTGTTCATTAGTATAGATAAACTATAAATCCACGCCTAAGTTCTGGTAGCCTAATTTTTTACCACCTAGAGAGAATAACTGGCAAAATGCCTATAAGATGATTATTGTTGATTGAACAAAAAAATCTATAACAATAATACAATATAATAGAATACCATATTTTTTGCATAGCTTGACGATTGCTAAGCAAACATTTTTAAAATAAATATGTGTCCACTATTCCAGGAATTCTAGTTGACGTTATAGATATCAAACTCTTCATGAAACATTTTAAACAAAAATTCCAGTTTCCGCCGGCATAAATTGAATTTTCAAGGAAAAAATATACTGTTTCTTCAACAAAGAACCCCAAAATGTACTTGAACTTCAAATTAAACGCCGAAAATTTGGCGTTTAATTTATGCGTGGTTTAGGGAGTCTTAAACGCCGTTTATATTTTGGTGCAAGCGAAAATGTCAAATTAAACTCGGTTTACCATTAAACTTAGTTTAACACGTTGACTGCCATGTCGGAAAAAAAAAAATTTGCTCTGAGGCCACATGTTTTTTTTTTGTTTTTATGCTTAAAATTGTATGTTATACCTAACTAATGAGAATTGAAATTTAATTTCAACCCCTGAATATGATTTACCCCGTGCATTATATTTGATTCACGCGGCGCTCAAACAATTAGGGCTGCGTGAGTCATATATAACTCGCTATGCTATTTCGTCTAAAATCACGTCTCGACTTGTTCTAATCTATTAGTACGTACACGTTCGACGAGTTGAATCAGTTGTTTCAACGCAGTGCTCCAGTTAGGTTGTGTTTGCAATAATTATATCAATTTGAAAATGTCTTCCTACGAATCTCAACAAAAGAAGTTGCAGGAACTTATGGATAAATATTTAGATATGAGCGATGAAGATCTAGCGGATTCCATCGAAAATTTTTCGGAGGACGAGTATATATGTAGCGAGAATGAATGAATTATTGAAAATTAAAATATTAGAACAAATACGTTCTATTCCAACTGATAGTTTGAAATATTATAACAAATTTTGAGAAATATGTTTTTTTTTAAGAGTTCTGATTTTTACGTTTTTGTTATTTCTAATTGATTAAAGATTATTTTATGCAAGGATCATTATTTCAATCATAATAATACATATATAATATTATTGAATATTAAAATATTAGAACAAATACGTTCTATTTCAACTAATAGTTTGAAATATTATAACATGTCAAGAAATAACCTGAACGCCAGGCCAAATACACCAAATTGTTCCTGGCGCCTTGCTTATTCGATTTCGTATGCATTAGCTTTAAACTGTGAACTCTCCACGATACACGCGGCTTCATAATCAAAACCTGCATGGAGTTATATACAACTCACGCGGCGCCTCGGTCTCGGAGCTGTGTGAGTTGTATTTAACTCACATGGCAGTCAACGTGTTAATAATATACGGTGAAATAGCCTAATAACCAATTCTTTTAGAAAGTTGTTCGATAATCTTCAAATTATTAAAAATTTTTCCTTGTTCACTTTATGTGATGTATGAAATTTACTTTGGTCAACAATTATGTTTTTCATGATTTGATTTCTGAAATTCCTAGTACTTTGACATATTTATTCGAATCATCAGTTTTCGTTTAGAGCCCATCTTTTCCTAAATGTTCCTCATTCATTTGAGGTGTTCTTGTTGGTGGATTAGATTCATCATCTCTGAAAAAGTGGTAAAACCTTCTGATGGTAGGTATTTAGTTTTAATTAATTCGAAATTTAATTTGGGTAAATTTGTCTCATCAGGATAATTCCAATAATTTAGTAATATTGTCCTTTTAAACTTCCAGAAGATAATTTTATAAATACTATATAAAACTTCTTGCATTAAAGAGGGACAGGAAAAATATAAAATAGTATGAATAGTTTTCACGTCATATTGCAGTTTATTGGTATGAATCATCTGTCAATATTGTGATATTTCTGCAATTTCTTAAAATGAATCAAATGTGCGGAAACGAGTGACAAACAATATTACCTATAGGCTCAGCTCTACGTAAAAATTGCATGAGTAAACTAAAAGTTATTCATAGACTAATTCAAATGGAGAAGTTGATACCAAAAAGTAGCAAAGTGTTCAAGAACGTAATTCATTTGTTTGATCATTTGAGTGAATTAAACTTATCTAGACAGTGAGTTATCCTGCGAAGAAGAACTTTCTCTCTTACACGAATGCTTACATCAATGATGAATGTCTATATAAAACCTTAATTCGTCCTCAACTGGAATTCGATTCGTCGATATGAGATCCTAGATGGGATCGTGACTATATTATGATTGAATCAGACTATCCAAGTGTAATCGAACTTCCGTAAGGTTAGACACGTCCTTCATTTCTTTCGAAGGACGGTTGAAACCAATGCAAAATAGCTTGTCTTTTGATTAGCTAATATTAATCTTAGAATCTAATCTCCGTTATATTTTTAGCACCTACTTATTTTACTGTTACAGATAGATTCACCTTCAGACGAGTCAAGGAGAGAAGGTTTAGCGTGAATCTTTGAATCCACATAGACTCAACGCTTTTCAGTATTGAAAACTGATTTCAAATGCATATATAAATGAACAAATGATTCAATATTTTAAAAATTAACTGAAAAGAATTGAGAAACATTTTATCAGATTTTTTGAAATGTTCTTTTTGAAGGGTGGATTTTCGATGTGAAGAAACGTATGTCGAAAAATAGAATTTTTCTACGAATGTCACTGAAAACCTTTATTGTATATTAAATAGTAACTACGGAACATAGTGCATTGTTTCATATACAAATTTTCATTGTGCTTCAATCACCATGGAGATTCAACTACAAAATCCCATTGTGCACGGGTATATTCATACAAAGGTGGCGTTAACCGGCGCCACAAGTTTTTTTTTGTGGAACGTCAGATTGACATTTTTGACATCTTGAAGAGAAAAATATTACTTATATCATATTATTTAACAGTAAAATATTCAGAAAAAGTATAGTGCAAAACTCGCATGGAATGACCATTTCCTACTCTATGGGGAAAATGAAGGAAGAAATTGTTTGATCGCAGAAATAAGTTCAAATTCAAATTGAGCACCTTCAAAATCATCCAGAACCAAATATTTAGTGAAAATCAGAAAATCATAATTTTGTAGAACAAATTCTAGGCCCTAGTACCTGAGTTGGGGAGCTAAGCTTGAATGGCCACATTCAATTCCTAAATTTCAAACCATAACAACAGTTCCGGAAAGAGAAAAATTTGGATATAAAATTCTGGAAAATTGGCAGAAATATAGTTTTTCCTCCCAAAATATGAGGTCGGCTACAAAATTAGCACCCAAAAAAACAATTCGAAAAAGTTTTTCATGCAATTGAAAAATTTCCGGTCAATTTTCCCAACTGATAAGTGGAAAACCGGTGTCCGTGACGATAAACCTAGGGACCCACAAAACGGTTGGAATTAGCATATTTTCGATAAAATCAGCCCGGAGCTTGAGACACACACACACACATATATATATATATATATATATATATATATATATATATATATATATATATATATATATATATATATATATATATATATATATATATATATATATATATATATATATATATATATATATATATATATATATATATATATATATATATATATATATATATATATATATATATATATAATCTCTTGATAATTATTAGCAATAACAGGCTGGTTGAATCTTAAAAAACTCGATTCTATTAAAGAGTTGACGTTTTACTTCGATATTCTCAATTGAAATTTCTTTGACATTTATTGATGTGAAAAAATTGAAAAAATAAGGCTGTCTTGTCCTGCTAGTTATTTACTATATACTATTCAGTCTAATATTAACATTCAAAAATGTTATGATTAGAAGGTAAGGGAAACCAAAGAAACCTTTACCTACGTAAATGTTTTGAAAATAAAAATAATAGAGTGTTATATATATAAAAAAAAAGAAAAGAGATATAGGAAAAAATTAAAGATATGGAGTAAAATTATCTGTATAGAACGTTTTTATGTAAGAAGACGTTGACACGTGTTTCAGACTCTTTGGTCCTCATCATATATATATATATATATATATATATATATATATATATATGTATATATATATATATATATATATATATATATATATATATATATATATATATATATATATATATATATATATATATATATATATATATATTCAGAACAACATCTTCAGGTACAATATAATTTCTACACTAATGGGAAATAGTCTAAAATACAAAGAATTTCAATTAAAAATTGTAATTCAGTAAACGTAAGGACGAAACACGAAACAAATTAAATATATTTTTTCACATACGAGAAACAAATTACACATCTCCTGGTATGTGAACTCCGTCTATGTAGAGAAGGTTTTCCCAAAAATGATAACCACCATATATTTTTTACTCTCCAATACTGATGCATGAAAAACAATAAATCTGTTACTTCATTAATACTCCATCAATGTCTATCGTTAATTTACATTCTCATCTTACACAGTCAATACTATTGACTTCATGTGTTGTCAATAATATTGATCGTGTAAGGTTTGCATTGTATAATACATTTAACCTGATGTAACAAGAATCAGTAGATTCAAAAAATGTCATTCCAAATCGGCAATGATATGGAAAATTAGGTCGATAATGAAGCTCGTCAAGGAAAATCTTATCACCGCGAATTCCAATAGACAAACTAATTATTACTCACGAACATTTGTGCATATTTACCATTCTAGTGTCACAGATAAAAATCAAGACTTCTTCGTTTGTGAACACAGAGATGAATGAAAACATTAATCATATGCCGGAACCTCGCCTTGTCCCTGCGGCTAAAAACAGGCACAAAGACAGTTGGAAAATGGCACAATAGCTGATACACTAAATAGTAATCATGCTCGTGACTTGTGCTAGGCGATATATCACTTTTACTGGTAACTATCCCATAATGTATATTCAATCGAGTTGCACTGTGACTGAATAGCATTATTCTGTTCGCGACACGACTGCAATGTCGTAACACTAAAACTTTTTAAGGTACTGGCATACTGAAAATATTTTTCAATTTTAATATTTCATCGAATTGAACTAACGAAAGGGTTGGTAGCACTTAATACTATACATCGGGGTGAGGGGGGCAGTTTAGAACAGTGGCAGTTTTAAATTATTGGATTTATGGACGCGTTCTTCATCTTTTCTAACCTCCAAAACCTGTACTGGTAACACTGAACTACACATCTGTCAGTTCCCGACTAACGTCAATGTCAGTCTCATTTCGTTCACTGGTTACTTTACGGACACCAAAGTAAACATATTTTTTAGAAGTTTAAGCAATTTGCTGACAAAATAAGTGCTATTTTCGAGTTGTGATTATTTTATAGTGTTTCATATATTATAGCCAATGTATTACCAATATGAGGTCATTGAACACAAGTTAGTTTTTCGTCTAGAAATGTTTGTTTCTGAAGGATGGAATTGGGGCAGATTTGAACAAAATCACTGGGGCACTTTTGAATAAAAAGTTCAAAAGTGCCCCAGCTACATAAACAAATGTTATGTTAATTTTTTTGAAAATTATAGGTAAATATAAGTAAAAAACTTCATTTTATATTGGTTTTACAGTCATAATCAAAAGAAAAGACGAAAATATGTTTTTACTTTCTTTCATATATAAGAAGTTCGGTTTGAATTTTTGTTTCCTGACGAAGATCAATACTTCATATCTATCACGGATATTGTAAAAAAACTTCCAAAGCCATGTCCTACTGCAGGAACGTCACGTACAGCTGCCTTATTAAATTTCAAACCTGACTTTAATGAATTTAAGCTAGGTTGAGTAGGTACGTTTCGAAGTTGTTTCTTTTTAATATTTATTTTATTTTGGCCATTGAGGCTATTTGGATTGTTTATTTCATGTTTGACAGCTTTAAAGTGCCTTCCTAAGAGTTATATTTCTAAGACATTATCAGGGTTATTACTCTTTAATATTGTTTTGCAATATTCAATTTAATCTCAGTTATAATAATAAGTTTGTTACCCTTGTTCAAGACTGCCCCTGACTGTTTAAGAGTTTTAGAAGTTTATTTAATTAATAGTTAGTGCACTGAATAAATGGCAATGCCCAATGATAATATAAGATGCAAATAACACAAATATGGTGATTATATTCTAAATAATATGTTTTTCATGTTGTCCTGGTTTTTTAAAACGTGCCAAAATGTGAGCAAATGTGCCCCACGGGTGAGGCACATTTGAACAAAATAAGTTATTTTTTAAATTGATATTGTGTTACCGTAATGAGTCAAAATAAATAAATATCAATTTTATGATTGAGTATAAACCCCATATCTATTAATAAAACAAAATAAATCTTGAAAAATATTACCATATGGGCAAAATAATATTTTATTTCAAAAATGTGTTCCTCTCCCCTCGCCCCTATGCAACAATTCGAACATGGTAATAAACACTCGGAACAATACCTGAATTTCGTTATTGGTTCATGAATTTTTATCAAAAATACATTCAATCTTGTGGAATATATAGATTTATTATCAGTTGAAATGCAAATGATTGTTTTTATAGTGACTTTTTCGGAAAAAACTTTAAAATCATCAATCTACCGTGTGTGACTCCCAGAAGTTGCTTACTAGTAGATTAACCGTTGGATAGGGTCAAGTCTTGAATAAAATGTACTAGAATAAACCACAAAGTTTTTGCTATCGTTAGATCAGGCATCGCTTCTAGATAGACGAAAATTGATGAGCTGTCTGGCGGGTTACTTGGATTGGATTAAGGGTCCTAAAATCTACTTTTATGAGTTTTTCGAATACTGTGTAAAAGACATGGAAATATACCATATACGTAGGTTCCTCATACATTGTTCTACAATAACGCTATAGGTCCACCTGAATTTGAGCCATCTTTGTTGTTTATCATCCAAAAACGTATTGAAAAGAGTGAAATAGATTGTGGTTATGTTACGAGGAGTTAGTTGCTCTATTTGAAGGCACGAAATTTCTACAAAGGGTGTGCAACTATGAAGGGGTGAGTAACTTGGACCATAGCTTCATTGGTACCTTTGAACTTATGACTGAATTCTGAAGACAATGAAACATATCCTGATGTCATTTGGAACTCCTGGAAAACGTCCGGATCAGATCAGGACAGCATTTAGAATTCCCAGAAAATATATGTATGATTCCGAAAAATATCCTAATGAAATCATTGAATTGATTGATAAAAAAATCATAACGTGTTTTGTGTCTTACCACCTTCTCAATGCTCATATGCATGGCCCAGAGAAACTCGTACCTCATTATGATGATTTGTTATAGTAGTTTCATAAGAAAATTAGAAATTCTACATCTTGATTCTTTTGAGTTTTCTACAAAGTTTTTCATAAAATATGCAGAAAATATCAAATCAAGAGTTTTTATTCAATCAAGCAAATTGGACTACTTACGAAATATTTTTTTGTCATTTATAACAAAATCACAGAGTAGTATGAAATGGAAACTGCTAGGGGGAGTAAAAAAATTTGTACTGAAATACCATTATTTTTTACTCAAAATATCTTTCGATTAAAATATTAATTGGTCAGAAATTACTTGTATTTCCATTTAATGTCAATAGTTCAGATAACTATTTTCAGAGAGATGAGTTTTATATGACAGTACATCGAATATTGACTGTTGCTGCATGTACGGTCTTCTTGAGAGGTTACATTTTCTCCAAGAGTTATGTTTAGCGGATATTCAAGTTTCCTTGATGTCTTACATCTGACTGCTCTTTGATTTTTCTGAGCGATATACAAACACTGAAACGATGTGAAATTGTAACATTCAATGGGCGCCTCGGGATTATTTCCAATTATTGATGGTTAGGTCAAACGGTACTTGAGTAAATTGCATAACGCATAATGCTTACAATATTTGATTGCGATCAATTCTGAAGCGCTCTGCTTTTCTTCGACGACCAGTAATAGACTAAGTAATCTATAATTAAATGGCGGCTTCATTATCTCTAGATAACTCCCACACATCATGCAATTACAGGATTGTGCGAACTAATGTTAACATGATAGTTCACATTGATTTCTTAAATTTATTTAGATTGGAATTCAATGCTTTTAAATGCATGCTATACAAGCGAATTTTGGGGATAAGTTCTTTATCGCACGATGTAGATATGGGATATGGAAGAAGGAAGATTAGGCCTGGAGATACGAAACACAATGTGCCTAAGCGTAACAAAGACGATCATTTGAACGCAGTTGGCATGTCAGAGATAAATTAAATTTATGTAAAATCTATGTAATATTCATTCATTCAAGTGTAGAAATATACCAGGAATTCTAATATTTAATTCAAAAGAAGTTATATCTTATAGATGACATACCTATGATTTTTAAGGCGAGAATTGATTCTAATTTTTACATATAATCCATAGTATATATTCCTAAAAAAAATGAGCACGGATCGGAATGAATAATTAAAGGAAATAAATATTCATTTATAAACATATATATATGTATATATATATATATATATATATATATATATATAATATATATATATAATATATATTATATATATATATTTAATATATATATATACAGTGCTTTTCATGATGAAAGGAACAAATTCATTAAAAAATTAGGTTTCTATTTCATGTTAAAATCCTCGGACAGGTCGATTAGTATTTTTATTTGGGCATTTTCGCAATAAAAATTTTGTATACAGGGTGTCTCATTCAAGAGCTATGGCTTTGTCATTAGTTTTTTTTAAAGGTAATACCCTGTATATTATTTCACTTTACAATTCTACGATAAATTCTTATCACTTTTTGTGAACATACCATATGCCTCAACTAGATGGATTGCCAGAAACGGAGATAGTGGGTAATGAGAGGTACGATATGAAAACACACAAATAAAATTACTAATTCAATTTTTACATATGTTCAATCTGTTGTCCGTTTACTTCGAGACATTTTTGAAGTCGATTCAATGTTTCCCGGTTGCACATTTTCAATTACTTCTGGGCTGATAAGTCTTATTTCCTGCCTGATTCTCTCTTTTAGATCATCAATATTATTTGGTCTATTCAAATAAACTTTAGACTTCAAATAACCCCATAAGAAAAAAATCCAATGGGGTTATGTCCGGTGATCTTGGCGGCCACTCAATCGGACCTCTCCGTCCTATCCATCTGTTGGGAAAAGTTGCATCAAGAAATTGTCGAACAGCGATTGAATAGTGAGGAGGTGCCCCATCTTGTTGAAACCATATCTCGTTATTAGGTATGTCAGGATCTTGTGGGTTAGGAAACAAAACAGCTAAAGCCGGAATGAGTTCGAACTGGAGAAAGTTCAAGTAGTCCTCTCCGTTTAGTGTTCCTTCAAAAAAAAAGGGACCAACTATACGATTTCGAACAATCGCTGCCCATGTATTAATTTTTTGAGGCCGCTGTGTGTGGCATTCTTCCATTCAATGAGGATTCTCGGTCGCCCAATACCTACAGTTTTGTCTGTTGACGTGGCCATTTAAAGTAAAGGTGGCTTCATCAGAAAAAATTATGTTTGTAATGAAATTTAGATGTTGATTATGAATTTCAAGAATCTGCTCACAAAACTGTACTCTGCGTTCAAAATCGTCTTCTAATAATTCATGTACCAGCTTAATTTTATAGGGATGATACTTATTTACCTTAAGTATTTTATGCACGGACCCTACTGATAAATTGAAATTATTGGAAATTGTAGTAATGGATGTATGAGGGTTATCTTGGGTTTCTATTAGAACGTTCAGCACTGTTTCTTCAGATACTCTCGGTGGTCTTCCTTTAGGTAAATCTCTAACGTGGCCGTATCTCCTGAATTTTGATTCAATTTTGCTGACTGTCGACCTAGTAATTGGCCGACGATCAGGATGATTTTCATTGAATAGATTGCAGACTTCTTCTTGTGAACGCACCCTATCTCCAAAACCAATCATCATAAGTACTTCAATACGTTCTCTCTCAAGTAATTGCATTTTCTTAAACAATGAAGTAGTGTAGTGCCTGGAGCGTTAAAAACGTGAAAACTGCGGACTATACAGCACCAGTGAATGAATTCAGATGGTACATGTGAAATTTCATTCTTCAGATTTAATGACAATGTTTACCTAAATTTTTTTTTGTACTTTTAATCCACATTTTAAATCTCCAGGTGCTCCACTATCTCCGTTGTAATCTGGGAATCCATCAAGTTGAGGCATATGGTATGTTCACAAAAAGTGATAAGTATTTATCGTAGAATTGTAAAGTGAAATAATATACAGGGTATTACCTTTAAAAAAACTAATGACAAAGCCATAGCTCTTGAATGAGACACCCTGTATACAAAATTTTTATTGCGAAAAATTGGCCCAAATAAAAATACTAATCGACCTGTCGAGGATTTTAACATGAAATAGAAACCTAATTTTTTAATGAATTTGTTCCTTTCATCATGAAAGCACTGTATAATATATATATATATATATATATATATATATATATATATATGTATATATATATATATATATATATATATATATAGGTATATATATATATATATATATATATATATATATATATATATATATATATATATCAGATAATAACATATTCGGAAATTCATCTGAAAAATTGATAATTCATAAAATCAACCCTCCCCCGCTAGTTCCATGACTCTAGACGATATCGAATTCCTATTCATCCTTCAAGGGAGAATGTTACAACATTGGACATCAGTATCACACACGATGGAAACACTAGATAGTTTGTCGTCGATTCTCATGAAACTTAAGCTCCGCTGAAAGGTTGATTTGATTAACCATCAATTGTTTTTCAAGAAAACGCAAACGTAAGATTAATTTTTCTAAATTCATTAATAATTCGATAGATATCATAGTAACAATCAAACAAATCTCAATGAAAATTTTAGTGATCTTAATATGAAGAATGTTAGTTATATAAATATCCAACAAAATATCTTCCAATAAATATGGAAACTTTTTGCCAATATTTATTTCAGAATGAAAAATCATAGAATATATACAAAGCTACAATTATAATTATTGTTTAAAATAAGTGTTTATACATTCAATCACAGTTTAACATTTATATCTTATTTCAAATATACTTTAAGTTCATAAATATGTGACCTGAAATGCTATTATAAATCTATTTCTCAAATTGATTACGAATAACATAACTCGGAAGACATATTCTTATCACAACATGAATAAAACATGAAATTTACTAATGGTGAAATTCAAATTACTAGAAGAACACATGTTTCATTTTAACGATTACTTTGAATCTATGACTCGGCGTTCCAGTACACGGTGGCTCTTTCACATATTACAGAATACAAAAATCTTTGTATCTCAATTTACATAAAGTTTTGTACCTGAAAGGAGCAATAGTTATAACAACAAATTTTAATGAAATAATGGAAAGATGGCTAGATAATCCTTACGAAAACTAGGTACATCAGATATTGAATATAATCACCAGCAATATATTCAGCATTATTCATATCTATTAGTTCATTCAATAAGTTATCAAATGACCTACTTATACTTGTTCATTTCTAGAAATTCATATATTCTAATAATTTTTATAGATTTCAACCAAGTAACGGCCTCGTCAATTCAAAGAAATTATGAAATATTAATCAAAACTCATAGAAACAGAGTGATTTTCATACCATCGTTTTTTTGAACAATCGATAAACAATATAATTAAAAAACTACTGAGCAGCAGAGAAATATATATATATATATATATATATATATATATATATATATATATATATATATATATATATATATATATATATATATATATATATATATATATATATATATATATATATATATATATAGGTATATATATTTGAGTTAGGTTTTCTTGCACTGTATAATACTATTTTTGGGTTTCTTGTTCTTGAGTTTTTAGTGCTCATTGAAATATAGATGAATATGCATTTGTTATTAAATTTTTTGTTTATTTCTTAGACATACACGTGCTTCGGTCTGGTTTGACCTTTTTCAATGTCTTCAACTTTGTACTACAAATTAATATGAACATTACAGCTCCATTGCTTAAAAGATAATTTATTCTTACCTATCTTATATATAATTATGTTCTTTAATATTATATTCCAGATTGATTGGTGTTATTTATTATGATTTTGGTGTTCTGTGATCTTGTCTTTTTCTTCTGTTATGAATTCAGGTCTTTGTTCTCTTGCTTGTCTGTAGTTGTGAGTGGTATGTGTTAAGTTCGATAGGTGGCGTTCCCGTTGTATGATATTCTTGTAAACTTTAGCTAAATTGTTCGTGTCTGCTTTGTCGTTTATCGCATTTTCATGTGTTTGGATATTTGTCATGTCTAGGATTATTTTTTTTTATAGTTTTTTTCTCTTTCTAGTATTTGGTAGTTTTCAAAGTCAAATTTGTGGTTTAATTCTTGTTCATGTTTTTTCAACGCAGTTATATTTTTTTGGTATTTATGACCTTTTATTCGTTCAGAAATGTATTGGGTAGTTTGGCCTATATATGTGCCGTCACAATCTTTGCAATCTATTTTGTATAAGATGTTTGATATTTTTTCTTTTTCAGGTTTTGATTTAAGTTTTGTATATAGGAGTTTTAAGTTATTTTTGTTTTGGTGAGCCGTTGAAATGTTAAATTTTCTTGAATAATTGTCAAGATTTTCGGAAAAATTCTTTATATATGGTATCGGGATGTATTTATTATCAGCTTTATTTTTTGGTATGTTTTGTGTGTTATTATATAATTTATGTGTCCTTTGTTTGAAAATATTGTTAACAAGATTTCTGGGGTATGCGTTTTCGGAAAGAATTTTTTTAGCTTTATTTATGGTTTCAATTCGATATTTGGGTGTAGTTAAAATTAAAGCCCTATCTGCACTTCCTGTGATTACGCTTTTCTTATGTTGTAGTGCACATGCTGAATTATAACTTAAATAGCGACCTGACCATGTTGGCTTGGTATACCATATTGTATTTATTTTTAAATTTTCTCTAATCAGTGTTAAATCAAGAAAATTTATTTTATTTTTTTCTTCTATTTCAATAGTAAACTTGAGTTTCGGGTGGTAATTATTAAATTTATTTAATGTGTCAGTAAATTTAATAACGAATGCTTTCATCTATATTTCAATAAGCACTAAAAACTCAAGAACTCAAGAACTCGATCATGAGACATTTTTCGAAACTCGTGGTATAGGAGGTCTAAATCGTATTAAAAAACTACTTCCCCACTGCTTTCCTTCGATACACTGCAATAGTTGATATTCTACGGAAAAAAATAGACTAAAAATGTAGGTTTTCGATTGATTGGGCCGATACATGGTGTAAATTAATGAACATGTTAAAACAATTGTCAATTATAAGAATTTACACATTTATTAAATGAAATAAGGCATGACGCACGTTTCGATGAAACTTCACCTTCTTCAGATGCTAAAGGCAAACTAACTATGTTTCTCCGTTAAACAGAAAAAAAGAAATAAAGATATGACAAATTAGGTAGAAAGAGTAAATAGGAGGATGGTTACAAATGATCATTAGAATAGGAAAAACAAATTCTGAACTGCTAGTCAGGTTGTTCGGTAATTTTGAAAAGATTGAGAAGTAGGCTTGAAGTATGTACGATTTGGCTATTCAATAGGAGACCGGAATGCTTGTATTTATTTATCTGTAATGATTCTAAAAAATTAAGTTTAATTTCCTTACTTTCAACATTTAGTATTTTAAAATTGAAGTTGAATATGATTAATTATTGGATTAAATGGTTTGCAAATGTGAGTCCCACTTTTGATTAACAAAGCTACGTTTGTGTTCTGAAATTCTAGTTCGAAAACTTCTGAAAGTTCTACCAATGTAAAAATTATCACAATCACCACAATTAATTTTATAAACTCCTGATTTATTATCTTTATGAACTTTGGATTTATAATTTTTTATATGATTTCCTAAATTATTACCGGTACGATAAAGAATGTTAATGTTGTGCTTAGATAAGGAGATTCATTTTTTCTACTTGAAATGATATAAATATAAAAGCCTCACTTGGAAAATTGTAGAAATTCAAGTAGAAAACTTAAATCTCTCTTATCTTAACATTAACATTGCTTATCGTACCGGTAATAATTTAGGAAATCATATAAAAAATAATAAATTCAAAGTTCATAAAGATAATAAATCTGGAGTTTATTAAATTACTTGTGGTGATTGTGATAAGTTTCACATTGGTAAAACTTTCAGATGATTTCAAACTAGAATTTCAGAAGACAAACGTAGCTTTGTTAATCAAAAGTCGGATTCGCACTATGCAAACCATTTAATCCAAGAAAAGCACACATTCAACTTCGATTTTAAAATATTAAATGTTGAAAGTAAGGGAATTGAACTTATTTTTTTTTAGAATCATTACAGATAAATAAATACAAGCATTCCGGTCTCCTATTGAATAACCAAATCGATCATACTTCAAGCCCCCTTCTCAATCTTTTCAAAATTACCGAACTACCTTACTAGCAGTTCAGAATTGGTTTCTCCTATTATAATAATCATTTGTAACCATACTCTTATTTGCCCTTGCTACATAATTTGTCATGTCTTTTCATGTTATTTCTTGTTTTCGATTTAACGGAGAAACATAGTTAGTTTGCCTTTAGCATCTGAAGAAGGTGAAGTTTCACCGAAACGTGCGTCATACGTTATTTCATTTAATAAATGTGTAAATTGTTATTATTATCCATTGTTTTGATATAAAAATGTAGGATTGAAAAAGAAGAGGAATTATGCTCTCAGATAGTTCCCTCATGCCATTGTGTGAAATTTATTTCTATATTTTTGAGGCTCAACTAAACATGCATTTATTCAGATTACGATCTCAATTGTATCTCGTAATTTCCAAAGAAATTCAGAAATTTCATACGAGCGCTACATTCGGTACATACTGTATATCACCGTTCTCATTCTACTTATTTATATTTTATTAATAGTTTTAGATCGACAAACTGAGAGCTCAATTGTTCTCGTGAAAATTATGAAATGGTTATATTTATTGTTGTAATTTAGATATGCTAAGCAAACTTCGTTGCATATTAGGTATGTACTGATTGTGTACCTATAGAAAAGAAAAATGGACTTCGTGAGCACAGTATGGGTTACATAAGTTGTTGTTAACCAGGTTGTTATATCCATAAAATTAATTAATGGGAAAATAAACGTCCTCATTATTGAGTCTTCACAGGATAACTGAGAGCAGTCACGTTGCAGGAATTGAAAATTTTATTTATAGGCGAACATTATTTTCAGTTATTCTCAAAATAATAGAGATTAACAGGTATAATTGATTATTTTTAATTGGAAGAATAATTAGATGTATTTTCCGTTGTATCAAAAGTGTCAAGAGTGAGGTACGGGAATGGATTTTATTTCCATCTTGAATGTCTTGGAACATATATATATATATATATATATATATATATATATATATATATATATATATATATATATATATATATATATATATATATATATATATATACTCACAATTTTTTTTCGGCAATATTCTTATAGTAATCGCATCAATTGTCAAAAAAACTGAACAACTGTTATAAAAATTTGTCGGGCAGTATCTTCAGTTACTAACTTCCTGCTGTTCAGTTCAATATAAGCAGTCAGATCTGCTAATATGAGATGGTGGGGGAAACCACAGTAAACATTATTCACATAATGTTCGAAATGGAAATTGATAAAATTTAAAAGTCAAAAAAATTGAAAATAGCTATGTCTGTGATTTCCTTTACCATAAGTAGACCTGGCTGCTAATATTAGACTGAATAGGACATACTGAGTAACTGAAGATGGTTATAGCCCAAAAAAAAAATTTCTAATCGTAGTCTGCTTTTTTGAATATTAAATATTTTTCAAAATGACTAAACGCCAAATTATAATATGAAATAATGAGTATTTTTATACTGTTTAACACATTGCGTGCCACGTCGCTCATATACGAGAGACACCCAAATTTCGCAGAGGGTCATGTCACTCATTTTTGAGATACACACATCTCTCAACATCTCTCACTGTTAGGCCATGTATATCAAATATAACACCCGCTACCTTGTATTTCTTATGGGAAATTATGAGCGTGGTCCCTTGGCAAAGTAATATGCGTCTTGGTTTGAGTAAAATCGGAAACATATATTTAATACAAAAAAAAATTGAAAAAATATTTATTTTACGAAATATCAAAACAAAATTCATTCTGAAAAAGATTATTTTCAGAAATTAACAAAAAATATCAACACAAAACTCATTTTGAAAACTCCTATGTTCAGAACTTAACAAAACGAAGCAAAAATTTTTTTTAACTACGAAAATTAAATACCGGAAAACTTAATGTTTTTCGCTAAAATATAACGCACACATTTGCGGCTGTCCAGGGCACTTGTCACAATAACACCTGCGACGAATTTTTTCTTGTGACAGAGGTATTAGACTGTTGGTTCTATTAATCCGTAATAAATATGGTGATACAATGGAATATACTATAGATAAACATAAAACTATAAAAAACACAAAAGAGCGAAATTGTCTATAAAGTCTGATACTCCGAAAAAAATTTTATGATAGGGTAATAGAAAATATACAAACATAAAAATATAGCAGATAAATTCAATCCCTATTGCGACGCAACACAAACTGTTCAGTTTTCAATCGTCAAACCTGCAAGAAAAGAGAAAACACTGAAAAACATGCGTTGATCATATTTGGGAGGTATGGCCAGCAGCTTAAACATCGCGCATTTTTTGCTACAGGGCCACGTCGCTCATATATTAGAGACACTGAAATACTACAAAAAACTTACTCAAAACTACAAAAAAATTACTCAAAATTGTCAGAAAAACATTTCTTTTAGCTTATACATATAAATATTATTATGTGGTTTGGCCCCTGGGACTGTTTTCTCGATTACAACGGTGGCACGCAATGTGTTAATGTCATAACTATTCACTTAAAGTTAGTAAACAATGAGAAAATTCAGGATGACCATGGCAAACTGTTATTCCTAATACCTCGAGTATATCATTTTTCAACTGTAATGCTCCTAAAGTATTATTTCTTGAACTGATTTCAGGTAGATTATGTAAGAAAATCCTTAAATCAGAAACTGTTATCGGTAATTCGATCGACAGCCACCTTGTCAATTTCAGGCACGATCGGTGCCATATTGACACAAAACGAAAGTCTTTTTAATGAGCAGAATATCATGTGGGAAATAGGGAAATTCTATGTTGTCTAGCTGTCGAGTTTGATGCTTCGTGAACAGTTCAATAGTTCCGAGTAACTCGAATCCAATTCCTCTTAAATTTTGATCGTTGTAATTAGATAATCTGAAGATATCAATCACGTACGTTTAACCAATCATATGGTTAACATGGCAAATTATTATTTGAAACGGTATAATGTGTCTATATTATGATATATGAGGAACTTTCTTTTCCTAGATATTTATTCCATTGATGAGTGAAGTATCTTGAACTATCGATTAAATGTAATTTGAAACAGTTGAGAGATGAAAGGAATATTACATAATACATATACTGATATATATATATATATATATATATATATATACATATATATATATATATATATATATATATATATATATATATATATATATATATATATATATATATATATATATATATATATATATATATATATATATATATATATATATATATATATATATATATATATATGTGTATGTATACTACTTTATGGAATCCATCGTTACTACGTGATAATTTAATATGATGAACAAAAACAAAACTTGAATTTACTACGTTTATTATCACAAAAATACTTTGAAAAATATAATAATGCGATTGCAATTTTCGTCACTAAACCATCATCGGGCAGATTGAGTTAAGATCTGAATACATAATTATAGATTTGCACTTACGGGTGCGAAAGAATTATTGCAGGTACCTAAATAGACAAGAGGAGCACATTTCAAGAAGGGCTGATAGAGGTGGATTTCCCAAGTTGGTACAATAATATGTTCTTAGAAAAATCATCATTGTTTGAATAAACTAAATATAGGAGAATATATCAAGTCAATCTGGTCGTTCAGCAAAATATCTTTTGTATTATGATTGAGTTTAAAAATTTCTAATGATTCAAAGTGAGTTAGTTTGGTTCTTTTCGGTAAATTTTGCATAATTTGAAAGTTATCTATTTGTGAAAACGGGTGGTGGTTTTCACGGCAATGATTTGAAAACGTTGAATCCGTTTTATTTTTCAAAATAAATCGTTGGTGTTCTTTAAATCTTGTCTTGAACGATCGACTAGTCTGACCTATATACACTCCTTTACATTTAGGACAAATCAACCTATAAAGGCCTGAACTTTGAAATTTTGATGTGATATCTTTGGCATAGAATAAAAATCCTGAGATTTTTGTGTTAGGTTTGAAAGCAATATAAATATTGCATTTAGGTATGAAATTAGCAACTTTTTCTGTTAGAGGATCAAAATATGTTAAAGATGTGAATTTTTCCGATTTTTCTACTGTCGATTGAGGATATATGCTGTTGTACGCTAGTTGAATGCATTTCTTGTTTATCATTTTATCTATCAAAGTTGTATGAAAACCATTACTTGAAGCAATTAAATATATATATATACATATATATATATATATATATATATATATATATATATATATATATATATATATATATATATAGGGGAAGGTGGGGCAGAACCGTACACCTAAGCTTTGCTATTTTTTGATTCCAATATTTATCACTAGAAATTGGAGAAAAAGTACAAAAGCCTTCGAACATATATTTGAAATAAAATATCTCTCTTTATATAAAACAGTAGAACAAGTAGTAAAAAAATATATACTCTAAAAGATAATCTGGCGATTTTGCCCCACCCCCTGAGGTAATACCGCCCCCTGGAGAGGCAAAACCGCTCTAGCAAAACAGAACGCTTCATTGGCATAAAATTCACAAAT
>JARQZK010000018.1:62500-155000 GCA_030704885.1 Cynegetis impunctata | reverse complement strand
CCTATTTCCTAAGTTATCCATTACCTTAAGACCATCTACTTTGTGTAGAAAACGTAGATATAAGCAAATTCACAAACCTTATTGCATTAAAAAAAATCATCTGTCGGATATAAGCCGAAGAAATCCAAAATATTTACAAAGCTGGAAATAGAACGATTTATGAAAGATGCCGATGACAAAGAGTTCCTGCTAGTCAAAATTGTTTTAATCGTTGGAGTATTTGGAGCATGTAGGAGGGAAGAAATCACATTTTTGACCGAAGTTTCTAAAGTACGACGACAGTGCGTTTTCTTAGTTAGCACGACATGAGAAACAAACAGTTTTTTTTGGTAACCGTTCGGTACCCACTTCCATGATCCGGGATGTTGTCATTGTAAATATGAAAACCTTTGTAGGTATCATACCACAGCAGCGAAATAACGGGCGATATGAAATAAGTTGACATTTTGAATTTTGAAAGATTGCATGGTCTTCGGCCTCAATTATCGCAATAAACTATGTAAAGCAGCAGCGATAGTGAGTTTTAATATGTATCTTATGAAATTTCTAATGCAGCAGCTGCTGTACCAGCACAATTATTGCCTGAAAAATCAGGCCAGTCATGAAAATTTTGTTACACAAAGAAATATCATAAAAAAATGTCCCATTGATTTGTTATTCTACACGGTTGCCGAAAAAATATTTTACGCGACACTCCCGAAAACATTTTTTTTGGATTCGCAGACTTCCAGGGCTTGTCTAAGAATTTTGTCTACTCATCTAAAAAAATAGTATTTTCCGTATTGTTTCGTAAAT
The DNA here is from genome assembly GCA_030704885.1 of Cynegetis impunctata. Taxonomy (NCBI): domain Eukaryota; kingdom Metazoa; phylum Arthropoda; class Insecta; order Coleoptera; family Coccinellidae; genus Cynegetis; species Cynegetis impunctata. The sequence continues at coordinate 154,205 of JARQZK010000018.1, read as the reverse complement.
CAATATTTTCTACAAATTATTGGAAAACTGTTCGATGTGTGAAAATATTCGATATGTAAAAATAATTTGGAAAATCATCAAGTGCAGAAACCAAAACAGAGATCAAGAACCATAATTCTGGAAATACTATGAATTCAACTAAATCAATTTAGCGGCAATTAATTCTGTTTAATATGAAAGAAAAAAACGAAATCGGGAAAGAACGAGTTAGCTCCTAATTTATGTAAATACCAATTAACATTAATCATCGTGAATATTATAAAAATTCAGCATTCCAGACGATTTGGAAACACTATATCAAAATTTATGAAAGAGAATTACTTTAGATATTATAATATCAATAATAATAATGTTGGACATGATGTCAAGCGTGTAATAATTACGAAGAATTTCAATCAAGGTGTTACCGTAACTGAATTGTGCAGGAGTGGTATTGGTGAACAAAAATTAGTGAAAATTACAGGAAATAGCAATAAGCTGTCATTAAATCTGTACCTTCATTAGGACCATGAACACCATACTTGGATCATAAATTTCATTCGTACTACTATTGAAAACACAAGCGTACAGCAAACTATCAGCAAAACAAAAAGATTCAGATAACCAATTTATAAAACAATTGTGCTTTTTACAACTGTATTTTTCGTTAAAAAAATTAAACAATTTCCAACTTAGATAACTTCTAGATAACCAGATGTAAAGTGAATATATATTCTTCAAATTATCGTACGCAATCTTACTTCCTCAACGAAGTAAACTTAACATTCATAACTCGAGTTTCCTTACCTTCAGGCAACATAGGTAATTCAAAAAACTCCTAGAAAATATTATACTCCTCCTGCTACTCGTAATTTCTTCGGAGATAGTTTTTTCGTTAAATTGTTAAGCAACAAAATTGAAGTGTCCATTACACTTCGAGAAAAACACAAACTTCCGTGTTACTGTAAGTGACAAAAATCATCATATACCGCAAATCTACATGTTTATTTACTGAAATTACAAATTGGAATATTATGTCTGAGTATCGTTAAGTATTTAATAAACTGTTTAGGAGAAACAGTATTATTTGAAATTTTATGTTATTTCTCATTGTTAGAATAGAATATTTTATCAAAAATAAGAATATTATTAGAAAAATATATGTTTGACTTTAACGGTAACTATATTTGACTTTATGTCCTGGCGTTTCACCACACGGTTACTTCTTCGGATAGAATGAAATCCTTAAATCTTGGTATCTTAGTTTAAGTGTTGTAAATTGGTATTCGATACGTATTCTCTGCAGTGTGCCGGATTTCCTGAACGTGCTGGGTGTATGGATCGAGCGAGGGTGTATGGATACACAGGACCTATTACTCGTTACTTTGAGTAGGACAGAGCAGTCTCCAGCAATACTGAAAGATTTATTTGAGTAGATACGAGTTTCTTCAAATTATTCATTTTTATTTAGGGTAAAAATGTTTTGTTTTAACCTTTAGATTTGAGATAAATACATTGTGTCTAAACTAGTAGAATGATTCTGCTGTGCAATTTCTTTGATTTTCCATCATTTTTTAAATTTCTCTCCATACATACATATTGTATATATTTATATCAGGTGTATGTTTATCTTCGAATTGATACATTTAACATCAATATTATATTAGCATTTTTAAAGACTATGAGAATATTAAGAAAATTTTCTTGTTCAACAAAACATAGTGAAATTCAAGAACTGCTGAATTTTTATTTACATGATTGTAATGAATTCTCAACAACTTTCTCACCATTCAACTTGGGATACTGAAAAAGCACTACAAAACTGTTAAATTTGATAAATAATACAACTCTTAAATAATCAGATAAAACAAATTTCATTCAATTGCCAATATTGTCAAGAGTGTACCAAGAGTATTCCAGAATATGAATTTACTATCATTACACTTGTACTTCATGGTAAAATGCTCAGTCGTCCAGTTATACATCATAAAATGTATCTATCTTTCGTTTCATTATAGTTTGTAAATAAGAAAAAATGTTGCTTTACGTAAAGTAAATTGATTATATAAAATTTGTGATTAAATTTGGGTTAATTAATTGACGTTTGTTTGGTTAATTGTGCTGAAGATGTGCATGGTATTTTATCATTTCTCTGAATGTTTGTTAATTTGTTGTGTACTTATAATATTTGTGTGGAGAACAAATTATAACTGTGCTTATTGTGCTCAAATTTCTTATATCGTTTGTGAAGAATGTATTAGACAGATTCCTCTACAATTCAGCAATGTTTCAGTATCTAAAATTTTTAAATCTTATTTATAATTAGTTTTTTTATTCGGTTGACCTACAGTTTAACGCCGGTTCCGAACGACCATGGAACCTTGGGACCCCTCAAACTAGTAAACACCCAAGGCACGGTGAGTATCGAATCCACCATTCCGATCCGCCACGGAGGGTCCCTCGATATTATTATGTTTGTTAAGTGTAGTTTTTTGTGTTTGTGAGTAAATGTTTTCTTTCAACCTTTATTTTAAAATTTGTAAACTCCGATCTACGATTTCTCGCACTCAAGAACAGCAATTATAAGGCGACAGCGATGAGATTTACTTGCAATTGATACAATTCAACTCTTAACGGAACTTAAAAATATATAGCAAAGACTAAAATGAAAAATTTGTTCACCAATAAATTATTTTTCAGCCGGATCTGCAATATTTTTAAGAAAAGCCGTTGCTGTGTCATTCGTCAGATAATTAAGTGTATTGTTGTGCACATCATCATGAGTATGTTCACGGAGTAACTCATGAATGCTAACAAATAGTGCCGACAGCTTTTAAGTTCTGTACAAAGCTGCCAATTAGCTGTCCCCTCACTGAGAAAGATTCAGCTCCATGCATGATTAGTAAACGATTAATTCAGATGGAACTGGAAAAAGTTGTAGGAAGGGATTACTGTAATTTGGTGAACTATAATAGATTGCTTGCATTAGCCTGAAACTTCAATAATCTAATTTCTAGATAATTGTCTGTCAAGTTTCACGTATTCATTTGCCCAGTTAATATTGACAAATATCGATTATGGATGAGTGAGGAAATATTTTTGTGACTTACTTCACATAAAACGAATTACCATATAAATGGTTCGAAAATTTCATCAAACGCTTCTATGGAGATATGTATTTCATTCTAAGTTACAAATTCTGAAACTGAAAACGTATCAGAAGAAAATTTATTGGTATTCTCAAATCTTTTATTTATGAACAATTTGAATTTCATATAAAATGACATCTCAACTACATATTCGACTCTGACAACCAGATTCAGTGAAAAAATTCTAATAATATTATCCGAAGTAATTTTTTTTACAATATCCTTCTCAAGAGAAAACTTCAATAGTCTGATCTATATTTTCTTTAAAAGGATTTTTATTCTGCTGCTTCATACAAATCTAATTAGATTTCACTACTAGGATTCTTGCAAAAATAAGTTCTTTTTTAGTACCATCTTCCATTTGATTTTTGATATTTGTTTTCCATAATTCACCAAGCCATGGGGATGTTGTATCTCATACCTGAAACTCAGCCGACCATGGTGAATTAAAATTCATTAGACAGGACACACGCGGTGTACAAACAATCATCTAACCCTTTGCGTATTCTTCCTAGACATTTCGATTTATTTATGATGTCAAAGCAAACACGAATCGCAATAAATAACAGAATTTAATGTTCCTTGGGGGCCTTTATTGTTTGTTGTCTGTCTGTTATTATTCTCAAGAGTTTAATGCTGTTGAAATATGAAATTTGAATTAAGAATATTTTGTTGAGAAACTCGGTTAACTTTATATATATATATATATATATATATATATATATATATATATATATATATATATATATATATATATATATTAAATATTTAATTATTAAATATATATATATATATTTATATATATATATATATATATATATATATATATATTAAATATATATATATATATTTTATTTATATTTATTTATTTATATATATATATATATATATATATATATATATATATATATATATATATATATCTATGGGGGATCGTGAGGTGTTTGTTTAAGGAGGCTACAAGAGGTGTTAAAAAATACACCATAGGCGAAAATTTTTAGGATTTTAAGGTCAACCGTCTTATAATTTGAAAAAAAATCAAAGTAAAACAAGCTCCCTAAAATATTAATTTCTTTGGGAAAAAAATTGTTTTCACTTTCCAGTGTCTACCTTGAGACCTACAACTCCTATTTAAAATATTCACAAAAACTCTTCTCAGCCAATTAATCAATTCATCTATTCATCAAATTTATTTTCTTTCACAAAATAAATACCTACCCACCTACTTAACGAATTTGTTACCTATTCGAGAAATTAATCAATTTTTGCCCAGCAAGTATCAATAACACTAATTATGTTTTATTTTTCAAGCAATTTAAATTTGATCCGCGACACGACATGTTCCTGGGATTTTTGGTGCCTTTCCAGAGAACGTGATAATTTTTTTAAACCGTCAAATCCTAAGCGTCTCCAAACAGAGACATTTTCCCTAGTTAAAAGTAAACACTGCCAACAAAATATTTAATTTTTTACCTGTGATCCGGTTAGCCAAGGATGTCTCTCATAATTTCTGATATTAAAACCGCGATTCTGTTGTTTGTTACGCTGTACCAAATTGTTTGATTCCGGGGTAGGTCGCAATGTTTTTATTAAAATTTTATCGTCTTAACTTAGTGCGCTAAAGTTATGGGATAACAAATTCCACTAAGTCACCATTGATATTTTTAAAATTAACTTCAGTAACCGAACTCGTTTTAAAAACAATACGCGAGCAAAATGAATTAAAAATCACCCCACCGGCTTAGCCTCCTTAGCCGCCTTCGAATAGCCGCCCGTGATATATATAAATATATATACATACATATATATATATATATATATATATATATATATATATATATATATATATATATATATATATATATATTATATACCTATATATTTTATTCTTTCGGTTGAACAGTCACTTCATTTATCAATACAAGAACATGAATATAGTTTCAGTCGTTTATTTCCCGTGTGTTTTCATTTTTAGGGTAATAACGGGACCCTATTACTAAGACTTCGCCGTCCGTCTGTCTGTCACCAGGATGTATCTCCAGAACTGCTATAGCTAGACAGTTGAAATTTTCACAAATTATGTATTTCTGTTGCGGCTGCAACAACAAATAGTAAAAAAGAAAATAATTTCAATTATTTTGCCCTTTTTTGCTCGATATCAATAATGGCAACAGGCAGGCACTTGAAATATTCACAAAATACTCAGTTGTATTTTTACTTCAATAAGGAAAAATAAAATTAAAATAAAATGAATATTAAAGGGGGGCATAGTCAATGGTACGGAACCCTTCGAGCACGAGTCCGACTCGTACTTTACCGGTTTTTATATTTTACCGTTACATATTGGCATCTCGAGCAGCTCCTATCACACCAAATAAGCTGAAATTTGATATCTGGGTTCGATATCGAGGCAGAACTGAATAATCAAAATTTGGATAATTTTTCCAATCCCTTCCATTTTTACGTAGATATTTTTTTTCATGGTATTTAGAAAGTAGCGCCAAAGCCTCTGCAGGTTGAGTTAAAGGGTTGAAATTTGGTACGTAATTTGAGTTCATATTGAAATACGTGCCTTCTTGGGTTTTAACTCTTTTCCTCAACCGCGTTGCACTTCGCGGAGAGCTTTCCTTTCGAATCGGACTTTGTTTTTTTTTTTCAAATAAAATAAATTATTTTATTATCTATTACAAAAAAACTCTCAAAGACTTTCAGTGGAATATTGAAGGAAATTTTATTTTATTTTATTTGAAAAGTCAACGGATCAATGATTACATCAAAGATCCTTTTTTATACAAAATTATACAAATTATACAAAATTATACAAAATAAGAGTAATTTGGTAATAACAAACTTGTTGATAGTATAGCCAATAGTTTATAATAGCTATATAAGATAATTATAATTATATGAATATAACAATATACAATTTTAGTAGGCAAAATAGACTCTCATTAGAAATAACGATTAACAATAAGTTTGAGTTCCCTTTTGAATATTTTCAAGTTATCAGTACGTAGCACAACTGTGGGCATAACAATTTTGTTCCACTTTCTTCTGAACCTAAAAATGGTAGAGTAATAAATATAATTCCGATGAGTTCCATGCTCTAGAAGAGGTCTTATGCGCCTTAGCTCATAAGGGACCTCCCTTTCAGTCAACATCCTAAGAAGACATTCACAGTTTACGAGACCCATTAATGCTTTTTTAACAAAATAAACATCATGAAAGATATGGAGCGATTTGATAGATTCCAAATTAACGGATAAAGCAAATTGAGTGTATTCGTGCTCTTTATAAGAAAATCTATTATTTCGGATCAATTCAGAATAAGCATATATTGAGTTTCAATTTACCAATTTTGTTCGAATCTTCATTAATACAGTAACTCATACCGATAAATTAAGTACATCTTATACATTGAAAATAAATTTCCAAAGGGTTGTCGAACCCCATTTCAATCCATTCAAATCATCTCGATTTATTTATGACATAAAACCAAACACGATTTGCAGGGAACTGCTATTCTGAATCTCGTGCCCTTAGCACAAGTCATTGTTTATTTTGTCTCCCGGGATATGTTACCAATGATTTATGTGTGGTAGTCGACTAAGTAGGTATGTGTTCCTTCAATGTTCTTTGGTCAGATATGCTGCTTGTTAGAAAAGAGGGTGCCTGTGTACACAGAGGCGTAGCGCAGGTAAAATTTTGCAGTTTAGTTATCAATTGAATGAGTGTTGAAAATTTTGTTAGTTTTAGGGGCTGATGAAAACTCATATGAATAATACTGAAGTAAAATATTTTCATAATGATAATCGACTGGAGTAAAGATTCTTAAATATATCGAAAATATTGTTGAAAATGATGAAAACAAAATCCTGTGAAAGCCACAGCCCTTAATATTAATACTAATATATCTCGCATGATAAATTTTTTGTATGAAAGCTTGTTTTTTTGAATTTAGAATTTTATAGCTCTTTAATGGTTCATCAAAAAAGCTAGACCAAATCATTCTTTTGTATAGAATTGAACGCTCTACAAAAAAGCTCTCTTATAATTTTTCGATAAATAATAAATGAAAATAATTTTTAGTTGAAAAAAAAAATTTTAGTATTAAAAATTTGACACTTGTATGAAAGCATCTGTGAAACCAAAAAATATTTTTTAATTTTGAAAAATTTGATAGTTTCGCCAAAGAATTGGAAAAAAATGAGATAATATCATATATTATATTTTAAAGTTGAATAACTTCGAAACGCGTCGGTCTATCGAAAAATTATAGGACAGCTTTTTTGTAGAGCGTTTAATTTTATATAAGAGAATGATTTGGTCTAGCCTTTTTGATGAAACAGTTATAGAATTCTAAACTCAAGAAAACAAGCTCTCCCATGTTAATCATACGCGAAATTGAAATTTATCATGCAGGATATATTAATATTAAGGGCTGGATTTTTTTTCATACTTTCCAACAATATTTTCGAAATATTTAAGAAAAAGAATACTCGATATTTTTGAATCAGTCTAATATATATATATATATATATATATATATATATATATATATATATATATATATATATATATATATATATATATATATATATATATATATATAATATATGAATGTCGAAACCACGCTTTTGGGCGACAAATCAGCGTCTAAAGTGCGACACGGCTCTGAAGGATCTGGCAACCCTATATATATATATATATATATATATATATATATATATATATATATATATATATATATATATATATAATATATATATATATATATATATATATATATATATATATTTATTTATTTGAATTGTTGTTGCCTGTGAACTATTTTTAACTTTATGATAATTATTAGCAATAACAGGCTTGGTGAATCTCAAAAAAACTCGATTTTATTCAAAAGTTTACGTTTCGCCACGACATGAAAAAGCCACGAATGTGGCGAAATGTAAAGTTTTTAATAAAATCGAGTTTTTTTGAGATTCACCAAGCCTGTTATTGTTAATAAGTATTATTGTATATATATATATATATATATATATATATATATATATATATATATATATATATATATATTTATACAAATACCTACACAATTGAGGATGTCATTCTCTGTATGTTTCTAGGTATATTTTGATCACTGATGATTTTTGACATGCGGCTTTGGACGATATATTGCAAAAGTGCAAAAAAAATTCGGTAAATTAATTTTTTTTCAGGTGATTTCCTTTCTTTCTAAAATTTTAGTGAAATAAACAAGATCTGAGAAGTATTTTGTAACAAAAAGAAAATAAATTGTTGGCGGATGACTCGAAAAGACCTCTAGGTATACTGCATACTGCCTGATATACAAAAAAAGTAGTTCTATCAGAAGAGTTCTTCTTCTTCCTTCCATGGCACTACTTCTAATACTGATGAGGGACTTTTCAATGTAGTATTATATAACCTAATACTATATTGCCATAATTTACCTCGCTTTATATATGGTAATGATATCGCTCCATGTGCAAACGTTCTTACGATCAAAATCAAGCAATAAGAACTAAAAGTATTTAAAATTCTAAAAAATAAAATTTCACCAATCAAACATGTTCATCATTTACATACTTATAGTAAATCTGTCCAGATACTATATGTAAAATAACTAGATTTAAAATCGTTTAATCATAAGTATGATTTAATCGAAATATGTCGAAATATCCTATCTAGGATAGGTACGTCCCTGTGTTTTCACTTGAGAACAAAGTGATCGTTTTATACACGCTCTTATGGGGAAATTAGAGAAGGCTGTGAGGGCATATTGTCTAACACGAGGGAGCTTAATTATCAGGGAACTAACTTGGTTTATGTGTTTTTTCACCATTAAATATGATCTCGCGTGTGGCATCCTTATTGTTGTCAGTAGGAAATTGGTGATCTAAACTGAATTGGATCGCTTATTGAATTAGGGTAGGGCTACAGCAGTCTTTGCTTCAACATTTTATGCATCTACATATCACTGTTAAAGCGAAGAACATTATTTCAACTGATTGAAAATAACTTGATATAATTGCTATTGTATTAATATACAATCTAAATAGCTACTTCACTACTAGTTTCCTTATCGAGAAAGATAACTTAGGCAGAAACACAGTGTCATAATTTTCAGTAGTGATACAACATAACAATAACAACTAATCAGAAATGCTTACTTAAATAGTAGTTAGAAATTTTGAAATTCAATACTGTAAATAATGAAATAGCACTTACGTAAAATTAGATTGTATAATAATTGTAAAGAATTTTTTTTACAGAGTTTTAATGATCAGCCTTAATTTTACACTCTTTCCTTAGAGGAAAACTGGAATTTAAACCCTATCCCAGAACGAAATTCCAGAAAATCACAGTGAAAGATGACTAATTACAATTCAAGGGATATTTTGACATATAAATATTGCAAAAATTAATCAAAGCCAGTTCATATAAGTACTGTTTGAAATTATAATATAATAACAGTAAAAGTTTACTAAGCAAAAGGAATGTATAATTAAATATACAAAAATCAGTTGCAAGTTGGTAATACTAAATAGATATTATCTATTGATCTATAGGTAGATAAATATGTTAATAGTAGAGATATCAACATTGCTGGCAATAACTGAAATAACTGATAAACCGGATATATATAAAGAATAATGAATCACACAAGAATCCACAAAAATGATTAATGAGGAGTGAATAATATGGAAGTGATAAATTTTATACTAGAAGAACTTTCAGAAGATTTAGGAATAGAATTTCAGAACATCTACGTAACACTGTTAATCTAAAGTTGGTGAATCTGAACTTGGAGGTAATGTTCCATCACCTAGTACTATTTTTTGAAAATGCAAGTTATGAATAGCAATAACTCAAATTTTTCAAATCACCCTATGAATTTTATTACCTCATTGTATCTATTTTCAAGAGCTTTCTTTGTTCATAGTTTCTACTTATTTTAGGACTGCCTGTATATATATAGAACTATTTTTGCGGTATGCCTACTTGTCGAACCTACAGTTCTAAGAAAATTTCAAGTCGATAGCTTGGATAGAAATAATTTATAGGGCTTGCACACACAGGGTCATCCTGTATATATATAACGGTAGAAATGAAATAATATGCATCAAAGTAATATTATATACCAATAGTTTTTTTGCAAAACTGAGGTTGAAAAATTATCCGATTTACTTTGAATGAATTCCATGAAAATAAATTATCGTATAACTCTTGTCCAATTTGCAGCATTATAACTTATCTGTTATCCCTAAAGAAACCAGAATTCCTAGCGGTTTGTTGCTCTTTAATTATGCCGCATCTGTTAGGAAAATAATGTTCAAAGAAAACTCGCTAATCGTTATGCGTTTTCCATTGCATAGTCGATAATTATGCAATACGAATCCTATGAAACAAAATTACAAGGGAGTCAAACAACCGCATTAGATACCTTGCTTCCCTCCCGGCGTGACAATGTAGATCTTGTCTCGTTAATGATTATCCGCGGAGCTACTGATGACAATCTGTTTCCGCTATTTTTCTCTTTCTGGTGTTATGACAAGCTGTGAATTTATCTACCCCTTCATCTACATAAATAATCGCCGTATTGGGCGCTAGTTTATCTCACAATGCATTTCAATTATCTGACAGATTTGAACATATATAAAACATGAGAATAATGATGAATGGACCATATTTCGAACGAAGTAATCTATATTTACTATTAATATAATAATAATGGAAACTTTTGAAATAACTAAGAGAACTAATTTATAAATATGTATTATGCTTCTCTCATTAGTAGCAAACTAGTTTTATTGAAATTGAGCGAAGTGTTTTACTTCATTTGATAATTAATTTGAAAAATGTTCTACCAAGTGTTGAGCGAGCAATACATTGACGTCACCGAAATTTTGATTACAAATTTCGTAAAATTATGCAGGTACTCAAGTTTTGTACATCTCTTCAGTGCTTTCAAATTAACTTAGGGGGATAAGAATTTATATGCAAAACTGAAGGAAAATGACAGTAAACTACGACCCTAGTGGCGAGGTTAATTCTTATATCATCAACACACCAACACAAGCAAACACATTTATACATCAATCAATCAAAATACGTTTATTCAAGATTTCTGGGGGGATGGGGTACATTTTTGTTATCTAGCTAAATAATTTATTGTGGGAAGTTATAAGGTTTTGCAACCTTCTTCAATCCTGGCTTTACTTAATTAATTCTCTAACATTTACAATATTAATAAAAAACCTAATTTTCCTATCTTTGGGGGGAATGCGGCTGCGGCCGACTTTTTTGCTAATTACGTGCCATTCGGTCCAAGGTCAATATATTTCAACTGACATTAGATGGTAAGGATTTTTCGCGCACTGTCGACACTACTCGTACTTTCGGCACTACTCGCACTATCAACGTTTCACGCACTTTCGGTACTACGCGCACTTTTTCGGTCAGCGGATTAGGAGTGCTATGTCCTCTAGGTGGTCGAGGACTTCATCAGGAGGGTCCTGAAGGACTTGGAGGATTCTGGAAGGAGGGAAAGGAAACCTTTTCTTCGGCCTTCTGCAGAACACTCTTCGTCGACGGTGCCACGGCGTCATGAGCGTCGCCCGGGCTTCGATGTTGGGACCGTGCAATGTACGTTGGGCGTATCGAGCTTGGAGATTTTGGAGGTGTTCGAAAATGGGGGGAATTTTTACGTGTTCGGTACATTTTTTCTGCTTGATGGTAGACTAACTCAATTCGAACTAGTAATTTAGTACAAAATTAGTCTTCAAATCTAAACTTGAAATAGTGCCTTGAATGCGAACTCAAATAATTAGTTAGGAGCTTAGTCTTATCTTCTTTGGTGGGTGAGACGGCTCGCTACATCTAAACCGCACTGTGGGGCGAGATGGTGCTCTCCAACTTACCCACCCAGTTTCATTTATCACATGTATTTCGAAAGTTGTCACTACGTGGTAGAAATTTTTAATTTCCAGATTAGTACGACAGGAAATTTTCCCTTCAGGTTTGATATTCTAGATTATGCCTTTCTTAATGTTTACGAATTAGCAGGCTTTAATTCATCTAACATTACAGACAATGATACTGTCGAAGATACAGGCAGTACACTAGGCAAAATGTCAGTTTCCATAACTCCCATTCCCTTTATGTCCAAGATCGAGTTTATAGTTTGTCGTCAATTGTTACATAAAGGCTTCTCGAGTTTCAGAAATATGTGTCCTAGTTGTGAAAAACGCAAATAAGATTAGTAGTTTTTGAATTGAACACAAATGTTTATTATATTTCAAATATAAATTTATTTTCCGTTCTCCACCCGAATGAATCAATTCCAGTGAATAGTTATAAGGTTGTGTGTGTGCGATGGCGCATACAGGCATACATATATATATATATATATATATATATATATATATATATATATATATATATATATATATATATATATATATATATTCAGGGGCGGCTATTAGAAGGCGGCTAAGGAGGCTAAGCCTCCTCCTCAATAATATTCCGTGTATCACTAATATATTATATTGAATAGTCAGCATTCAGCATATTCATATTAATCAAAATCATATTATTTTATGCACCTACCTTCCTTTCAACCTACATTATATAATGGTATTTACATTTACTGCATTTCATTCATTTCAAGATTTGTGGCAACGCTGCGGAGGCTTAAAGAGGTATATTCTCAACGTTCATTATGCCTGACACAGAAAAGCAAATAACGGTGGGAATACTGCCAATGAATACTTTATTGCAATAGAAAAGCAAAACACATATAAATGGCAACACCGATGGAGCCTGAGTCTCATACAATGTCGACCAATCACAACTATACAATTTCGGGTAAAATCGGGTGAATTCGTTGGAAAGCATTAATTTAATCGTAGTGTGATCTTAGTGACTAATGGCCGAAAACAGCTTGTTTACTTATATTGCTCGAGTAATGTTTTAAAATGAGTTTGGTTACTGAAGTTAATTTCAAAAATTCCAATGGTGTCTTAGTGGAATATTTATTATCCCATAACTTTAGTGCACTTAGTTATGAAGATAAAGTTTTTATAAAAATATTGCGACCTACACCTGAATTAAACAATTTGGTGCAGCGTAACAGACAACAAAACCGCGGTTTTAATACAAGAAATCATGAGAGACATCCTGTCCTAACCGGATCACAGGTAAAAAATAAATTATTTTGTTGGCAGTGTTTACTTTTTACTAGGGCAAATGTCTCTGTTTGGGGCCGCTTAGGATTTGAGGATTTAATTCTATAGTTGAAAGTGAGGAATTTTTCACCGATAAAGTAACTTTAAATACCGCACGCGGATTAATATCTTACTTACAAGATAAAGAATTTGTATATTTTTTAAACATCTTTAAAGTAATTTTTGAACAAACAGAAATAGTTTTTCAAATCTTACAGCACAAGTTTTCAGATGTAATTTACTCACGAAATCGGCTCAAGTTTCTTTTGGAAAAAATTTCAGAATTTCGTGCAGAAGTTTATTTTAAAAAACTATTTTCTGTATTTCAAAGTACTGATGATACGACTCAATTTAGCCCAAAATGAAAGAAATTCAGTTACGCAGATATGGAGCTTCACTATAAGCAAATATTTTATGAAATTTTGGATACTATTAGGGGTCAAATAGAAATAAGGTTCTCTGATTTGAAAGAACTGCATTTCTTCGACTTACTCAATAAAAATTTGTTTACCGGATTTTCGGGTAATTTTCCAGATAACCTTTTGGAAAATTTATGTCAAAAATACACTTTTTTTGATAAGGTGGCCATAAAAAGTGAACTGTGAACTGGTTTATAATGACAATGAAATTTTGGGGCAAAATGAAAATCATGTGAGGACTATTAAATACCTTTTTAAAAATGATTTGAATCAAGATTCACCCCAAGTTTATAAACTCTTATGTCTAATTGTTTCTATCCCGGTGACATCGGCTTCAGTAGAGCGCTCGTTTTCCACTCTTAAGAGAATTAAAACTTATTTACGAAATTCAATGAGCCAGGATCGTTTGAAAAATATTAGTTTGTTGTCTATTGAAAGGGAATTGGTAAAACTTTTGGCGAAAGACAAAAAATTTTATGAGGATGTTATAGATCATTTTGCTAACGTTAAAGATCGCAGAATCCCGCTAATCTTCAAAAATATATAATAACTCTTTATTTGCTCTCACCAGCTGTTAACAAATTCGTTAAGTAGGTAGGTAGGTACCTATTTTGTGAAAGAAAAAAAAATTTGATGAATAGATGAATTGATTAATTGGCTGAGAAGAGTTTTTGTGAATATTGTAAATAGGAGTTGTAGGTCTCAAGGTAGACACTCGAAAGTGAAAACAAATTAAAAGCTTAGGGTGCTTGTTTTACTTTGATTTTCTCTAAATTATAAGGCGGTTGACCTTATAAACCCCGTTGAATTTTCGCCTATGGTGTATTTCTTAACACCTCTTGTAGCCTCCTCAAACCAAAACCTCACTGATATATATATATATATATATATATATATATATATATATATATCAGTATATATATATATATATATATATATATATATATATATATATATATATATATATATATATATATATATATATATATATATAAATTGTTAGGTAATCGATCGTTGCATATAAATTAAAATGATTAGAAATTATTGGGTTGGCGGTTAGTAGACTAAATAAAATTCCTTGTTCTTAATGTCACAATATTTTATTATTGTTTAGTAGCTTCATCAGGAAAATAAAATGTAGAATCAGTTTTCTTACACACACATAGTCATGAGATTAACAACGTGACGTTATATATTATTATCATTAAATTAACAATATTCAAATTCATATAAGTGTTCCTATTGTACTTAAGGAAACTATTGAACACAGTAATATTTTCGGGAGAGAAAAATTTATATATAGTAGAACCAAAACAATATTTTCTCGTTCAGTGAAAAATATTTTCTGAAAACCGTAATAACATGATACCTATACTTTGAACAATGAACAACTATGATATCACATTATCCGAAATATATGAATTGCACATAAAAAATATATATATATATATATATATATATATATATATATATATATATATATATATATATATATAATATATATATATATATATATATATATATATATATAATATATATAATATATATATATATATATATATATATATATATATATATATATATATATATATATATATATATATATATAATATTTTTCTACTTCCTAATGATGTGTAATTCATATATTTCGGATAATGTGATATCCTAGTTGTTCATTGTTCAAACTATAGGTATCATGTTATTACGGTTTTCAGAAAATATTTTTTACCGAACGTGAAAATATTGTTTTGGTTCTACTATATAAAAATTTTGCTCTCCCGAAAATATATATATAATATATATATATATATATATATATATATATATATATATATATATATATATATATATATATATATATATATATATATATATATATATATATATATATATATATATATATATATATATATATATATATAAATATATATTCATAAATTTGCAACTCAATTTGTTTCCCTTATTTGTTAGTTATTCTCACCCCTGATTATCATTCTACGAATAGATCGTGGAAATGTTAAAAATTATATTCAATTCTTCACTTGAAAATCATACGTGATCTATGACAAATAACTTCAATCTGAAATTCCAAACAATATTTCAATACTTGAAATAAGAAATGTTACATAGTTTTCGATTCACATATTGAATTTATCCGTCTCTGAAACTAAACATCCCGCCCACGTTGAAAGAATCGCCTTTCAAAACATTTACGCATACACGCATATACAGTTCATACTGGGAGTGTTATGCTTAAAATTTTTTTTTTAAATCACCTTTATTCATCAAATCATAATAATTTCTTTACATAATTGAATGTTACTTCTAAACAATGCCTGAGAGCACTGGTATCAAAGTATTTAAACATACAAAAGTGTTTGAAAAATATTGAATTAAATTTAGATATAATTGTAATAAAATATAAATAAATACTCTAGATAAACACAAACCAACCTGATTACTAAACCATGTGACAAAATCAACTAATAATCAACCTTATAATTAACCAACAGGTCCAGAAAATGAGATTAAACCCTTATTCTAATCGTTGTAACTTAAGTAAATTTCTAAATTAAAACAAGATCTGTAGCAGAATCAGAATAATTCAAATAAACCGTGAAAATAAAAACTAGAGAAAAGGAACCATCACAACGCCAGAACTATGTCATACTCAAATACATATTAATACTTCTAATAAATTTGCTGATTCCATCTATTCCCTTCACTGAGCCAAGTAACTGATTATAAACAGAAAATGCCTTCGAAATAGGATTATTGATCCCAAATTCAGTCCTTACATTAGTCAAATATATGTTACATAATTTTCTGGTGTTATGTGAATGAACATCCCTCAAGAACCTATACTCTGTGTTCGATTTCTGTTTTCCATGAACTATTTTATAGATGAGCTTACATTGCTCCAGTTCTTTCAGCTTAGCCAAATCAAACAGTTTGAGATCGGTGTAAATTTGCTTTGTTCTAGTTCGTCTATCAATATTGAACAGTATTTTTGTGAATTTATTTTGCAGAATCTGCATTCTACCAAAATTTGTATTGCTACATGTTCCCCATACTGCAATCAGATATCTCACATGTGAGAGAAATAACGCATTATATACATTGTATTTAGATGTAAAATATGTTTCACCATTTCGATTTCTAGGTTCGATTCATCTGGAGCGTAACGTGCAATAAAGTACTTAATTCCAAGAAAAAAGCATATTTCAAGAATTTCTAAGGCTATTTTAGTAACTGGAGACAGAAATACTTGAGTATTAAAATACATTAAATAAAAACTCAGATCATGGACAATATTTGAACTTCATGACTAGTCGAAATAACATTTGGTCGATACCATGATTAATTAATGTTGAATATATCTGTGACATTATATAATGCTCACGTAACACGAAACAATATTTGACTTGTAAATTTCAAACGCAAAGGCTTTGGCATTTGTATGACGACGACACACCTAAGGTGAAATTCTATTGAATTTGTTAGAAAAATGTATCACAATATTATCAATAATCCAACTACTTATCGATTAATCTACTTCGGTTCTAATGTTTTCGACGAGAGTCTATTGTTGATTTCGTTACTGATAAACCTACTCTTGACATATAGGTTATTATTCTTAATGTTGTGAAAATAAAAATAGTAGAGAAGTATATTTATGTTAGAAGTGAGAGTAAACATTCAATTTCGATAAAACTCAAAATATAATTTGTTAATATATTATAAAACTGCTAGTATATGTAATGTTAAGTATATACTTAGAGAACATTGAGTCTTTTGGAAATTTTTCAAGGTTTGAAATAATCTCAATGAAAGATTTGAAAAAAGTTGTTTCTTCTCTGAAGAATACATCTGGTCCAGAGGATGGTATCAATACTCAAATTTCAAGGGATGTGTTTCAAGTTATTGGAAATAGACTTTTGGATGTGGTGAATACTTCTCTCACATATGGTGAGTTCTCGCAGGCATGGAAAACAGCGATGGTCATCCCAATACAGAAGGTTACTGATACTCTGCTGTGTCAGGAGTGCCGGGGAATAAACACGGTTTCGGTATTTGAGAAAGTGCTTGAGCTTGTGGTGAGACAACAGTTAATGAGGTTTTGTGATATGAATGATATACTCCATAGGGCTCAATCAGGATTTCGTGTAAATCATTCGTGTGAGAGTTCCATATTGAGAGTCTGTGATAGGTGGATGAGAGAGATCGATAAAGGTAAACTGATAATAGTTGTTTTTCTTGACTTTCAAAGAGCATTTGAGACTATAAACAGGGCATTCTTGTTGAAAAAATTACAAAAAATGGGATTCCCAGGGTATGTGCTGAAGTGGATGACTTCACATTTAAGTAATAGATCTCAAAAAGTTAAGTTCAACGGTTCGATATCCTCAACTGGAGATAGTGAACACGGCATTCCTCAAGGGACGGTCTTAGGACCTCTCTTATTTATCTTATATATAAATGATATTACAAAGTATGTTAGAAATTGTGAAATATCACTGTTTGCTGACGACACAATGCTATTTATCTCTGGTGAGTATGTCGAGCTGATGTCACGTTTAGTTCAAACTGACTTGGACTCTTTATTTGTATGGTTATGTGATGGTAATTTGAAAATCAATGTTAAAAAATCTAATTATATGTTACTTGGTAGTGAATATAAGACGCGAAAACTGAATATAATTGATTTGAGAATAATGATAGATAGGGTCGCAATTCAAAGAGTATATAAGATGAAATATCTGGGCGTCATAATAGATGAAAATCTAAATTTCAGATCACATGCAGAATATATAGCAAATAAAATTTCAAAAAAAATTCACTTTATTGCAAGATTAAGAAATAAATTTGATATGAACACAACTTTGATGTTATTCAAGACACTTGCACTGCCTCATATTGAGTATTGTTCTACACTTCTTTTCAATCTGCAGAAAAATAGTGTTGATAGGTTACAAAAAATTCAAAACCGAGGTATGAGAATAATTTTAAAATGTAATAATCAAACGCCAATCAAAAATATGTTGAATGTGTTACAGTTGATGAGTGTTAACCAGAGAATAACCTATAGGACATTGAACTATATATATAAGATGAAAGAAAATATGTTACCTAGTTATTTAAGTGAAACTCTACATTTTTTAAATGAGTTGCATGAGCATGATACTAGACATCGAAACGATTTCATGATAAGTAAATATAATACTCATTTTATGTACAAATCCATAATGAGCAGGGGACTTATTTTGTATAATAATCTGCCAATCAGCAGTAAATATTGTAAAAATTATTGAGTATTAAAGAAATCTCTGATAGTATATGTATTTGAAAATTTTTCTTGATGGACATTATGGATGTAATGATTATTTTTGTTATCAATAGCTGTATGCTAAATAAAGGTATTATTATTATTATTACTATTAGACAGTTAGGTAGCATTAAGAGTTCGATTGAAATGAAAAAATTAACCATAGGAACGTATCTCGACATAGTAGTTTTTCAGAGGCGAGCCATATCCAGTAGTTATTTGAGTACCAAGTGCGTTATATAGATCCTAACGACCGGAGGGTAACATTCGGCCCGAGGGATGAATGTTGCCCGATGAGCGTTAGGACCTAGTAACGCACGTGGTGCATACAAGATTTTATTTTTCACGAAAAAATTATTTTATTATAATGAAAAATCGATTTTGAAATCGGTTCAATGCTCCTATACTTTCCACTTTCCTTCTCATAGTAGGCATGTCATTTGTTGATATTTTGTCGTTTGTGAATATTTTTGTCATCACATTTAAAAATGGTCATTGCAGCTTTCTTTTTGTAGTCTTATAGAAAAAATGGAAATGAAAATGAGTTTACCCAAGAATATCATAATTAATTGCGGGAGAAATCCAGAGTCGTATACGACAAGGATTATGAAGTATTCAATCAATGGAAGTTGCTTCAGTTGTCCTCGTACAATGAGCGGGCGTTATGATCCATAATGACCCCTCATTACGCCTTAGGGCATAAAGAGTGTGTTTATAGCAACCGTATCTAAGTTAAAATTAACAAATAATATACAAGTGAAAAATAAAAATATATTCGTACTCTACGAACGAACGAAAAGAAAAATTCAAAACTCGCAAAGTAGCAAATTTTAGAACGCATTTTCGCATATTGCTCGAGAATAAGGGACTAATATGTATTGAATATAATGGATTAAGAGATGACAATTATCTAATTTGACCAATTGCTTAGTAGGATACAGAAACTAAATAAACAATGAAGAAAAGCATATTTCTATTTTTATTTCTTTATAAAGTTGAAGTTATTAGGATTTTGAGACTTTTTTTATAGATAAATTCATACTCCACTGAATAATAATATTTTTTATTCGTTATATAATCGTAACGAATACCAATCGAAAATGATCGATTATACTGACCTCGTCTCGGAAGTATAATCGATTATTTTCGATGCTCTTTTGATATTATAACTGAAAATTTTCGCAGGTTCCATATGAAATGCAATAACAGATATATTCGTAAGACGGACATTGATTCGGAAAAGTCTACCTATGCGTATAAACCAGTAATTTATGATGGAGAGATATTTAAAAGCTATTAAAGATAGCATTCAAAACTCAGAATACAATTGGAAAACCTATTAAAAATTCAAAAGATAAAACTACACCCCAAAAATAAATCAGGGAGATATAAGCTTATCTTATGGTTCATGTACTAAAGTATATGTCGGCCAAACTGGCAGGAACTTTGGAGTTCGAATATCAAAACTTTAAAGAAGTTACGACAATGAAAAAGTAGATTCTACTTATGCATCACATCTCCTGGAACATAATCATATTTTTAATAGTGACTTTTGAATATTACACATAGAAAAGAAAGGCTATAAACTCAATTTTTTAGAAGCTCTTGAAATTAATAGTATGAAACAATCCAATAATTTGTTAAATGACCAATTAGATATGAATAATTTACCGTTGTTAAATCTTTTCTAGATATAATATTGAACTTTAACTGTTGTGTTTTTCCCATGTCATTAACAGTTTGTACTATCTACCTATATTCCCCACCCACTATATTTCCCTTCCTTCATCTTTCAATATTGTTGTTGTAATAGTTAGTATGTACCATACATCTGAAAAAGCCACTGTGTATGCCAAACTAATTGTTATATTTAACAAAATCTAGTGAAAATCGAAAAACTGTGAAGTTTTATTTTCAGTAAGATATATTAAGTAGAAAATAAAGGATTCGCAATCACAACTGTTTTTCTGATCTCAACTTTGTTCTTTTCATAAAATTCAAATTGGTCGAGATATAAATGATTAAAAAAAAGTTAAGGATGAGATCCTCATTTCGTTCTGGACAAAGCGTCTCGTCTTTCATACCATTTGTGCCAACTACAATCTCTAAAATTGTTTAATTGTTTTATATATGGGAAAAATTCATCCAAAATCATCATTTCAACGGTCCATTCGAAAGATGGCGCCTCATTCGGTATGCATATATATATATATATATATATATATATATATATATATATATATATATATATATATATATATATATATATATATATATATATTCACCTGATATCACAGCGGGATTGTAGGGGAGACCGGGTACAAAAGTAACATTTTGTACTTTCGCCTTGGTTTCTCGTTAGGTGTTATTATTTCGGTGAAATTGATATAGCCATACATAAATTCCGTTTATGTTCAATACATTAGCATCTTAAATTACCTTATTATTGTGTATTTTGCATGAATCACAGAAACTTTAAAAAAATTTGTCATTTGTTACTTTCGACCACGTTGGCGGGCCGAAAGTAACACGTTGTGGGTCGAAAGTAACAGGGCAAAGGGGTTTGTAATGAATATGATATGACATATTTAATCAAACTAATATTTATTGGAAAATTCAGTGTCAGTCTTCTCTATAAAGACTCGCAATTATGGCACATATTATTGATTGACGCATTCAGTACCTATGAGATCACATTTTGCATTCGAAACAATATAAACTTTGCTCATTCATTCGACTATGCTAAAATTTTCTAAACAAACGAGGTAGAAGCAATCTTCGCCGTCAAATTTATTTTCCTTGTCTACAACTGCGCTAGTATTGCTAGCTTAAATTTTTTTTATATATCTATGCAATGTAACATGGCAGCCATTCAATTTTTTTGCCATGGCTCTAATTTTTTTACCATCATTAAAATGCTCTTCAGCCGCTTTTCGATAGACTTCCATGTTAGTTGTTATTCGTGCGGAGGTTATTATGCGTTGTCGCGGCATTTTGTTGAAATAAACACACACACACATCAAAAGTTTACTTAGAGTAAATCAATACGGGGACAAAAGTAACATGTTACTTATGTACCCATAGGGCTGCGTTACTTTTGTACCCTACAGCATTTTTTTAGAACATGAAAGATAACCTTGAAACGGAACATGCTAGACAAAAACGAATTTAAGCACTGTAAAATCAATCTAATCGAGTATCAATATGCAAATATTCAGATTAATATCATCCCTTTAATACTACATAAACATTAAATAAGTAAACGTCAAAAAATTTACTTTTGATTTGTGAAATCACGTAGCGTCCTCTCACACGATCTAACAGTGCGTGGCGCGAGCGGCGATTGAATGCAACTGAGTTGGCGCCACTGGCTATTACCTGACAGCAGCTAAGTGGTGCTTTGACAATTTTTCTAACCTACAGAGCATTTGTTACTTTCGACCTGCCGTTACTTCTGTAGCCGGTCTCCCCTACGATTACTTACGAGGTATCTGCATAACCTAGTTTCAAGTCCCAGGTTTGCATCCTAACAAAAGACACACAGAAAGGTCTTTCCAACATCTATTCATCAGGTACATTTAGAATTGACAGCTTCTTGAAGTCACACGGGCATGTAAGTAATTATTGTGTTTTTTTTTAGAAACGAAGGAGTTCAATACAAATGGACTTCATTTCAAGCAATTAACAGCATCATAGAGAAATGTAGTGATATACTTAATTTTATGTAACAACGTAATAATTTCAATTGAATATGTGGCAATATTTTATAATCCACACCTGCGAATTATGATTTTATAATCTAGGTATATGCGCATTCAAAGAGACATAAATTATTGTTATGGAGTACTTAATGAACATATTATTCAAAAGTCGTAGATAAATATACACATGTTACAATCGGCAACAATCAGCAACAATTCAACAACAAAATATATCAAAATATTTTCAGTAATTTACTATTATCACACACACCTAGTGCTCATAACGCATTCCGTAGCAAAAATAAATATTTGTCCGCCTCTGTAAGATGATGCTCATTTGCGAACCTATGTGGGTGGATCAATAATAATCGGCTGTCGATGAACTGCAGCGGCACTGACGAACGGAAAGTCCAGGTGGTCGTCTGGGTGTGCTATATAATATGTCGGGGAATAATGGATGCCAATATCAATCACGCGTGCGATCTAATAAAGCGATGAGGCGCTCATCGCAAGTATCTGAGTAATTTGAATAGTTATTACGTTATTAAAACAATGGTCTATAAAAACAATTTACACATTTTTTAAATAATATACGCATGACGCACGTTTCGCTAAAACTTCACCTTCTTCAGTGAGGAAACTTAATATATTTCTCCCTTATAACGAATACAAGAAATAAATAAATGACAAATTATGTAGAAAGGGTAAATAGAAGAATGGTTAGAAATAATTATTAACCCTTTCAGGGCAACTGGTTAGCTGGGAAGACCACAGTTTGTTAGTCATGAGTAAAACTGCTCGTTGGCTATTTCAGTATACCCGTGTGTTTTGTGGGTTGTCTAACATAGCAAAATTTGACGTGTTCATCGAAGACAGACCGAAATAAGTCGAAGCGCGTATAATGTGCATTTGTTTACTATAGTTGGACACTACTCAGAGGACATGCCATAGTTTATTTTTTTTCTTGAAACTTACATGAAATTTTCTTTGAAATGATGTGACACAGAAAGTTTTGATTATTAGTTTTTTCAATATTTTACGTTTTTAAAAATTAACATACTTGGCTGCGACTTTGACTTGAATGAACCATGTTATATTAGGTTTTGCTTCAGTAGTCTAAAGTTCTACCTGGCCTTCCCTCTGGATGTCTGGATGATATATTCGTAATGATAAAGCTATATTTTCAATAGCCTCTATAAAATACTTGAGCATGTTATACTTTTCGAAATTTATAAACATTTCAATAAATTGTTGCTCAAAAATGACAACAGTAAGTAATTCTTTGTTACAATGCGAAAATTTGTCTTTGATATACGAAAAGACTTTTTGTTTTTGTCAAAGCTCACTGTGATAAAACTTACTTCAAAGAGAAGTTTTGAAGGCATGTATCACTTGATTTTAAAAAAAGATACCTTTTTGTGTTACACAAAATGTCAAAGTTCTAGCCAACTATGTTCCATAATAAAAGTTTGTATTATATCTCAAAAAACAAATGTAACTTGACATTTTAGTTCACAATGGTGGATAGGTCCTCGAAAAAACTAAAAAAAGTGCTCTTAAAAAACAAAGATTAGTTGTGAACAAATGAAAACTCTATAAGTGTAAACACTTGTTTCGAGTTTATATGATTCATTTTTAAGGAGAATGCAGTCTTTTTTTGAGCCTCAAGACAGATAATATTTTTGCATATTCATTTTTACCATCACCAATATTCAGTTTTTGTGATACAGGTTCTAGGAGATGAATTCGTATTTTGAAAACAAATCTGCAGAAATGTGGTTCAAAGCAACGCACGAAATATCAATTATCAAAAACTGGAAACAAACATTAATACTATAAATTCACCCAGAGAATATAAAACAAAGTTGAAATGAGAATAGTATTCAACGCATAAATTATAGACCAATCGAAAACGAAGACAGTTAAAAGTTTGCAACTACTCCAGTGGAATTCGAATGAAAAAGATCTTCCATTTAATAGGTTATCTACAATCTACCATCAGATCAGTCGACAGGAATTTAAAAGTGAAAATTGTCCATTAATTACACTCAGTTCAACGCCCGCTATCGCTCAAAAGAATCCAATAAATAACAAAGGATTTTGAAAACAATCAATCATAATACCTCCAGCAGATAAGGGTATTGCACCAGTACTCATGGATACCGATGAATATGTATAGAAATTGAGATGGATTTAATCACATACTCAAATGTGAATAGTAAATAGAAAATTGAAATCGCAGTCATTGACCATGAAATTTAGAAATAAAGTATATCTAGTAATAATTTTCCTTACTCATAGAATGAAATGTATTACTGACAATAAATTAAAAAAAAGAAACGGTGTCATGGAACACCAGGTAGGAACGAAGTTCATTCGGATAATATAGAAGGACCACAAATTGCGAAAACGAAACATGTGCATGTCGGAGCGCACGACAGAAGTGATAACTTATACTAATCCAAGTTGAAATAATTAATATTGAAATTTTGGGCTGAGAGCTCTTACGAGATTGTAAATAAAAAAATATAAAAAGCCAGGAGTAACCTCTGAGATTCGAACCCCGAATTAAGGAACACCAGGGTTCAGTACTTAGACCACTCGGTCGTCAATGCTATGTAAAGTATAGTGTTTATAACGAGAGGATAACGTATCGCCAAGCTATATAATTGAATATGAACCTACAATACGTAGTCATTATTTTATGGAACAAATTTGTAAATCTTTACCTTTTCATTATGCCATATCTGATTCCTATCGTAATCTGTTCTTTTATGCATATAACTAATACAAAATTATTTCGATGTTTCACATCTGACGTTTTCGAATTGCTTGTACAGGCTGTCCCATTTTCGATGTCCTTACGGGGTAACTCCCTTATTTTTAAAGATAGAGATTTGCGGTTTTCGCGAACGTTGGCTACTTTTTTGTGAATCTCACGATACCGTGAACAAAATTTTCATAGTTTGCTTCGTTTTTGAGATACAGGGTGAAGTTGTAAATATTGCATTTTGGTCCCCCTCCTGTCTTTTAACTTATAGATAAAGTAAAAACTGTTTTTTATACACTTTTTTACGTAGAATCCAGTGGCGTAGTCAGATATTTGGAATGAGCTGTCATTGTTTAGATATAACCCAATGTTATAATTTTTTAAATGGAACACACTGTATATTTTTCAATATTCAAAACATAAATGTTTTGCGCTTTCCAAAAATATATAATAAATAAATATATAATAAAATTTCAAGTATTAGCACTGTATTTAGATAATTTTCTTTTTTTTATGTCAAGTCAAGACAAATATCACTTTGATAGATCATTCGACGCAGTAAACAAATATATCACTTCCATTTATATAGGTAAGAATGAGAAGTTTTCATTAAAAAATATTGTTTAATATACGTTCTTAAACAATTTGACAAAACAATAAATTTAAACTAATGAAACACTATTTATCAACTATATACGCTCTGGACCTAATTAGTAGGTGGCTATGAAAAAAAAGCAAGTGCAGAATATTTATAGTTCCTGTCAAATTCTACAAATTTTTATTACAATGGCGAATGATAATCCAGTATATCAAAACTACGAAAAATCAGATATGATTGGGATATATTACCAAGTTGGTTCAAATCCAAATCAAGCGGTGGACCTCTATTTTGAAAGTTATTTACTATTACTCAGTTACTGGGTGTCAGTTAAATAATAAGATAGAAATTTTAACTTTCCTTTTTCGGATCTTTTAAAAAGCCTAGGCCAGAAAGTTATAGAAAAGAAAATGCCGAAAATGATGAAATTAGTGTCCTCGCAAAGGTAGAAGAGAACAAAAATACTGCAGAGAAATTGAAGATTCGGTTGGCATTCCAAGGGTTTCGAAGATATTAATATATATATATATATATATATATATATATATATATATATATATATATATATATATATATATATATATATATATACATATCCCAAGCTATAAATCATCTGCACACAAGTGAAACTGAGAAGAGTATTGAGTTTTGTAGGTGGTATATTGTCCGATTTTGTTTCGTTTTTGGAGGAAGATTAGTCTACCGTATTTTCGACGGTAACTTGAATCATCAAAGATATTTGAAAATTTTGGATGATTTTCTTTCTGAACTACTTGACGAAATTCCATTGGCTCAATATAGAAAATATTTATCCTAATGTGTTGATAAAAATGACTCCATTAACTGGCAACCAAGGTCCCCTGACTTATCTATATTAGATTTCTTTATATGGGGCTACATAAAAAATAAAATAAACCACACGCGTCACGAAAATCGAGATGCTCTGATGAATGCCACGAGAGAAGTTTTCGAAGTAATTTGAACAATACTTACAAAACATTTTCAACAGAAAAATAATAGAACTTTGTTTTGTAGCAGTGTTACATACAAGTTTCTATTTTTGTTATAATCATTAAATATATCTCTGTTTAGTAACTTATATTGAATAATATTTTTTTAATGACTACTTTTCATTCTTACTTATATAAATGGAAGTGATATATTTGTTTACTGCGTCGAACGATCTATCTAAGTGATATTTGTCATGACTTGACATAAAAAAAGAAAATTATCTAAATACAGGGCTAATACTTAAAATTTTATATAAGTATTATATATTTTTGAAAATCACAAAACATTTGTTTTGAATATGGAAAAATATACAGTGTGTTCCATTTGAAAAATTATAACGTTGGGTTATATCTAAACAATGACAACTCATTCCAAAAATCTGACTACGCCACTGGATTCTACGTAAAAAAGTGTATAAATAACAGTTTTTACTTTTTTTATAAGTTGAAAGACAGCTGTGATACAGGAGGGGGACCAAAATGCAATATTTTCAACTTCGCCCTGTATCTCAAAAACGAAGCAAGCTATGAAAAGTTTGTTTACGGTATCGTGAGATTAACAAAAAAGTAGCTAACGTTCGCGAAAACCGCAAATCTCTATCTTTAAAAATAAGCGAGTTACCCCGTAAGGACATCGAAAATGGGACAGCCTGTACATGAATTAATGAGTACATAAAATGCATTGGCGATTGACGTGGCGGAGTGGGATCAGAAAGAGAAGGGATGAGAGAACGGAAAGAAAGAGAAAGGTATATTCGCTTGTGTTAACTAAAAGCGTGACTTTCGTCAGTCTATTTCCGTCACACTTTTAGTCTCGCATATTTTTCAGTTTGGTCCCACAGCGAAATCCCTATCTCCTCCAAACCTGCCGTAAGGAACTTCGTTCCTAAAATAGGCGTGAGCAGTAGAGCCCCAATACTGAGGTAGTATTTTTCGCATGAAGTGCATCGCGTCGATGTGCGATTCGAACGAAATAAATAAAGGTTCGAAAAACCAAGCTTTAGTAGAAAATCGAAATAAAAACTAGAAAATGATTTATTTTATTCAACAAAGAAAAATCTCGAACTGCATCGCATACTGATACCAAAGCCCATTCAGATATTATTCAAACGAAATAGTATCCGCGAAGTGCAGCGTGGTTGACGAAAATAGTTGAAACCAACAAAGGATCATATTTCAAAATGAGATCAACCCACGTACTCCATTTCATCTTTCTAACTCTATCTACAGAAACTGAGAAGTGTAGTAGATTTTCAAAAACCACGAAAAAACAAGAAATGTCTACGTATAGTGGCGATTGGAAAAATTGACCCCCAGTTCCGTTTTGCCTCGAAATCAACCCCAGATACCAAATTTCAGCTCATTGGGTTTAATAGGAGCAACTAGAGATGCCATTTTGTAATATATTTCAAACTATTCAAAAAAGGATAATATGCAAAAAAATCACAGTTAATAATTGACATAAATCGCTCTCTGATCCTGTCAAGTGTCAACATTTAGCATTTCCGTAGAAGCGGTTATAATTTTACTCACAATCGATCGGTAATCGATGGTTTTCTAACCTTCAGAACAGTCGGAAAGCGCATCATTACATACTTCATACTTTCCCGGCTAGCAAATCTCACTTTTCCGGCTCACAAATGTCACTTTACCGGCTAGCTTGTGTCACTTTACCTACTAGCATGGAAATAAATCAGAATTAACTCGATATTCATTTAATATAAATAAAAAGAAAAAAAACTATTTGGAATTATAAATACTAATAGTTATATTCGAATTGTGATTACTATCGACCGTTAAAGCAAGACTTTGTTGCTTAAAGTTATGAGTTTCAGATTTCGATGATGATGCCGACGTTCTAGGATTTTCAGCATGAGAAAACATATTCACGGTACTAGATGTCCATCCCCCTAATCTCTTCAACTGTAGAATGTCTCCACCTGTATTCGCTAATAATGTCGCTGAAGTACGTCTGAAACAATGCCCTGTGAAACAATTAACATTTTCTAGTTTTAAAAAGGTTGCAATTTTTTCGGGAAAACTTCCGATAGAATTATGCCCAAAATGCTGCCGTGTAACTTTGCCAAACTTCATTTGTAAGAACAAACTTTCACAGTCGATGTTGTTGCGCATGTAACAGTATTGTTTCGCTACTTTTATCCATTCCTGTTTTGTTCACAAATGTTTGCGAGGAAGAGGTTTTGGTTATAGGAATCGTTATTATAATCCGATTTTCTAATATTTCCAAATCATTTATTTTCATTTTTAGAAGTTCATCATACCTGCAATGCCACCGAAAATGCCAATAATCAAAGCAATCTGAAAGAAATTTGTACTTTAACATTTGACTTTTCAGCTTTGTATCCCACATTCTGCATTTTCAAGTATGCTCGCAACTTTGCATAATTACTGATGTCAACATTAAGCCTAATATTTAATAGTGTTCGTAGCATCGAATACCTTGACCATAATCTACTGGCTTTATTCTGATTACTTAATTCACCGAAATAGGCAAGGAGCAGAGGTGTGCAGGGTACCTTTAGCCACGCACCAGTTAATATACGTTTCGTACGTATTCACATACCTTCCTCTGCTTTACACAGGAATAAGACCTTCGGATGCTAGTTCTGCAGCTACTAGAAGTTCAGGTGGTGTGGATTCAAATTCGCAGTCGGACATTTTTCGTTAATATTGTCAAAAATTAAATTGTGAATTATGACCCAACTGTCAGATCGAATCTATGGTTGAATCAAACAACTTTTTATGTTGCCTAATTAATACAAGTAATAATTATTATCAGAACATGATTATTAATGTGATAGATTGTGAGTAAAATAGTATACAAACCTCGGGGAAAATCATTCCAGCCTCACGTCTGCAGCACACCTCGGTGCTGCGCACCTCGGTATGCTACCTTGCCGTTCGGCTGTAATAGATTACTTCCCCGCTCGGTATGTAATATACTATTACTAGCTTCCTGTAATGCTGAAGTGTCACTTGGACCTTAAAGAGTGTGTTAATGACCTCGTGGGAGATAACACTGAAATGAAATGCAAGTACTTTTAAATACCGTGTTATTATGGTATCTTATCCCTAAGCTCTAGATTCCACCTTTGAATTTACGACGCTAAATTACGATGAAAAGAACACCAACCGAAGGGCTTATTGCAAGCTTATTCGATAATGATTATGCAAATAATGTAGGTTCGGTTGAGTGTATGATAATACACTTGACCCAAAAAATTTCATCAACCCAGTTCCGAGTAAATTTAGTAGGTATCTGATTTTAGCATAAATTCCTATCTGCAATGAAGGAATTATAGAATGCGAACTTTCTATATTTTTTTCTCGGAAACGAGATTTTGAAGAACCCTTGGGTAGTAATCCTGCGCGTTTTTTCGAATCATCATTGATGGAGTAAAATTGAGTTTATACTCAATTGCACTGATTGTTAGCGATTGTATATTGGTTTTCGTTCAGGTGATTGAGTGATTTTCAAATCAGTGTTATTCGTCCAGACCACGATTGTAGAGATTTTTCTGAAAAGTATATATATAATATATTCACAATGTTATATTTCTTGGTTTTAGATCACATAAATAAACACAATTTAGGTGTTATGCAAATTACTGTTTATCGACGTTTCGACCATTTTGTGGCATTTTTCAAAATCAACAAAAATAAACAATAATTTGCATGAAAGTGTGTTAATTTATGTGACCTAAAGCCAAGAAATAAAGCATTGTGAAAATATATAATAGGTCAAAGAAAAACTCAAAAAACAATATACATACATATATATATATATATATATATATATATATATATATATATATATATATATATATATATATATATGAAACAGAACTCTTCGTGTTAACGATACACGTTCGTGGCAATAAAATGAAGTAAACTAGGACATTTATTTGAAACTAATCAAACAAACCTCCTAGCGGAGTTGGTTATACGAGTTCACAAAACATCGAAATACTTCCATATACCCTGGACGGTAAATGTTAAAAACATTGAGTTGTTTATCACAATCAACCAAACTGATAGACAGACTGTTTCGCCCTTATTTGGGGCTCATCAGTATCATCCATCCATCGAAAGTGATAACCAATCAAATATTTCAAACGGTTTTATATTTTCCTTCTAGTAACTCAATAGCATATAAATATGACACAGCGCCACCAGTCGGAAACAAATGAACCACATATTACAGATAGATGAAACATTTTGGCAACGAGAACTCGTGCGTCCTGACACACGAAGGTGGTTACTATATTCGCTAAGCAAGAGTAAAGTTGCCACATCAATTCGATGTAATGCAACATTTACACACCGCCAGTAACAAACGCTCCGATTTTATCCCCTATACAGGCAGAAAATGAATATAAAATAGAATTCTTCGTGTTCTCGTTGCCGAAATGTTTAATCTATCTGTAAGATGTGGTTCATTTGTTTCCGACTGGTGGCGCTTTGTCATATTTATATGCCATTGAGTTACTAAAAGGAAAATATAAGACCGTTTCAAATATTTGGTTGGTTATCACTTTCGATGGATAGATGATACTGATGAGCCCCAAATAAGAGCGAAACTGTATGTCTATCATTTCCGTTGATTGTGATAAACAATTTAATGTTTCTAACATTTACCGTCCAGGGTATATGGAAGTATTTCGAAGTTTCGTGAACTCGTATAACTAGCTCCGCTAGGAGGTTTGTTTGATTAGTTTCAAATAAATGTCCTAGTTTACTTCATTATATATATATATATATATATATATATATATATATATATATATATATATATATATATATATATATAGATATATATATATATATATATATATATATATATATATATATATATATATATATATATATATATATATATATAAATATATATATATATATATATATATATATATATTGCATATATATATATATATATATATATATATATATATATATATACACATATATATATATATATATATATATATATATATATATATTTATATATAATATATATATATATATATATATATATATATATATATATATATATATATATAGATATATTGCAGTAAATGTTCACATACCATCAATCAACCACTCAGCTTGAGTGACTTCTTAATTGCAAATACACTTGTGTCTATTTCGAGATAATTGAACTGGTAGATGAGTCTTTCGTCGTAGTAAGCCTGTATTGAATTACTGAAGATATAATAATACCAATTAAGCCTCATCAAAAAATTTTACTCGATTAAAGAAACTGAAGTTTATTTCTGAAACACAGTGATTCAGTTTTATCACTAAACCTAAAAAAAGTTATCCAATAAGTATTTGTTTTTATACAAAATATAGATTGCGGGACACCCTCAACAACAAAGTTCCTTACGCTTCTCTTTCTAACGCTGAGCATATTATTTTACTTCTTTTCGAGACAAGTATGAAAACCGCTATTTGATACGTCAAGTCGTTTTCGAGCTACAGTGGGCCTTTCGAAAGTTTGCATTCATGGCTATAACTTTTTTATTATCAAAATTTTCGTGTTACACACAATGTCAAAGTCGTAGACTTTTCAAAATGCAAACTTTTGAAAATCCCCCTGTAGCTCGAGAAAACTTGACGTATCGAAAGGCGGTTTTCATATTTAGACTTTTCTCGAAAATCTAGCTGAGTAAATGTCTATTCGTATTTTACTAGAAGTACCCTAAGCCCCCAAATCGCATCGAAATTGGCTCACATTGAATGTATGTAAATAGTACATACTGTGTCATGTTACAAAAGATTATTAACGTATTATAATCACAATATTGGCCTCAGTTCATCTACATTATTATTTCACAAAGCTGTGAAAATTATCGAAGAGGACAAAATTTCAATTAAGAAAGTTAAAATAAAATCAATAATTTAAAAATAAAAAACGGTTGGAAAAATAAGGTGTCATTAAACGACAGGATTTTTTGAAAGATGTTACAAATATTTATAATAACTTCTTGAAATATATTGAAGAATAGACAGTTCAGTTGGAAGATATTAAAAATTTTGGTTGCTCAACAAAAAAGTAGATTGTAAAAATTCTTTGAATATATTAGTAATTTTTTCCCAAAAAATAACATTTGCGAAAATGATCTTTTTGATGAGTTGTCATTGATAAAAAGGTAGGTTACTGATGGAAAAAATTAAATGTTGATTGTCTGCAAATGTGAAACCAGACAAAAAATGGACTTGAATAAAGGTTGCACTAGCAGTTCTGAAAACAACGTCTTGATCTACACCATCAAAAATATTATGCTGAAAGATATAAAATTAGGAATAAAAACTATAGCTATTATAAATTGAATAACTTGAGATGCCCAATTTAGAAACTACTCGCTCAATATTTTTGTTGAACCACATTATTAATTCACACCTATCATAATATATATCATAATTCACAACGATCATATCATCATTGGTTACGCCTTTTGTTCGACAAGTAGTTTTATTTTGTAATCTCACAGATTATGCTTTATAATGATAAACGGTCAGAGAGCTAAATCATTCCATAAAAAAACAGGAATAATACTTTCCGTTCGATGAGAAAAATTTTCTCTGTAATTTGACGATGTTAACCAATATAAGAAATATTACCTCGCATCGATCCTAATCAATCAGTTTTCAATCATCTCGCTAAAAGAAAAGTCAATTTCAGTTGATTAGTTCATTGATGTTCTCAACACGGACGATTTTATGAAATGTTTGAAATGATTACTGAGGATCAATCATTCTTTCGTCATAATAGAACAACTGACGATGCGTATACACAGCGATATCTATTTATCATTCTGTGAACAAAATTTATATTGTTACTGAAAGAAATCTATAAAATTCTTTCAAAAAATGTAATATCAATGGGAGTATCATAATAATGATATAAGATTCTACTTTGATTGTCAAACAAAATTGTTTCTTGATGAATATGTGTGTATGTGTGTGTGTCTGTGTGTATGTATTTAGATTATATGATCATTCAATTGTTATTTGCAATGCGAATCAAGTATTCAGATTTGGGATTATTGGTCTTTTCACACTAGGAGCTTCACGTCTCTCACACCTATATGAGAGTTTTTCACTCCAACCTTACGCCCTTTCACACAGGGAGCCATTTTAGTTCCTGGCTCCTTGAGCTTAGTCGTATAATGGATCGCACGAGAGCTGTTGCCATATACATTCTCTACCGTCGACACAAACTTCGACGACAGAAACACAAACGATCAAGAATGGTTTGGGTACATCCAATCAACCAGAAACGCGATGAAGTAAGAGGTTTTGCCACGCTTTACCAAGAACTTAGACGGGATGAGAAAAAATTCTTTAATTATTTTATTTGTTGACTTCCACCCAACTTTTTACGACTTGATTTCGGTCCTTTTACATGTCGAGACTTTTATCCCAAAGAGTGGGTCGGTTGCCGACAGCAAGAATTAATAATTCCACATCGTAATCTGCCATGATGATGAGTGTCTGTCAACTGGGGACGAAAGCGACAGCCGTTTTCGCTCATCGTGTGGATGCCCCCACTCTTCTCTTGTATTTCGAGTAGGAAATGGGTCACCCCAGTTCGAGGTGCAGGAGACGTGAGAGCTCTTGCTCACGTAACGTGCCGGCTCCTGCTCTCCGTCTGAAAGAGTCCAGTCGAGAGACTTGAGGCTCCCCGTGTGAAAGGAGTGTAAGGTAACTAAATTCCTATAAGATCCAGATATACAAAAAGTTCAGACTATGAGCTTTGGAGATTTATATGCATTCTTTAATAGCAATCGAGAAAACCCATTTTTCTAATCTGTGTAAATTTGTTGTTTGAACTATAGGTGGACCATCCTACCTGCCTACATTTCGACTCCGATATTCAATTGATCATTCGCATATAATGCTGTATGTCTCTTTATTAATGTACTGAGCTATTTTACTTAGCGTTCACACTTACTGACTAGCAATCGGGGGTCCCGGGTTCAAACGCCTGGAATGTCATCTCTGCCATGAGTTTTTCTCATAGGTTTCCTCATGGCGTAGGTGAGTCGCTGCTTGAAAACTCACAAAAGCGAATGCTGCGCCAATATTTATCCTATGAACCCCACCTCACCCCCTCTCTTTCATAAAATATCCCAGCTTCACCATCCTCAATGTAATTGCATATAGAAGTGAATCCGATGTCTGGTTGAAGGATTTCATTTCCGTAACAAAAGCAGCCTGCCTCCTTTAGACATATTTGAGCGAGGAATGACACGCGCGACCTTTATTCTAACAATTTTTGCTTTGAAGAAATAATTCCTAATTTTCAGAAGCATATAAAAATTGTTCTACTTAATCTTCAGGAAGCGCAACTCACTAGGCTTCAGTAACTCTGATTTTTCAATTTTTTTTTCTTCATATGTGAATATCTTATATTCACTCTATTGTAAAAGGAAATCTCTTGCTATGTTGATTTTATGTGGAGATTGATTTCTTGTATTGATTAAGTCATAACTAAGCTTCTCATCTGTAGCACTACAAGCATGGGTGGGTTTTGGCTGCCTTTACCACTTGTCTCCATCTGAGGCAGTCTTCTGCAATTTTCTGCCATGTGGTCGGATCCACTTCTATTGTTGTGAGGTATTTTCTGATGTTTTCCTGTCATCTCAATCTTGGCCTTCCTAGCGGTCTCCTTCCTTGGGGTGTTCCTTCCACAATCTGCTCAGCGCAATCGGTTCGTCTTTACTTCCTCTACGATGTCTGGGCTATCATACAACTGATATTTTTCCAGTGTTCCGCTAGGGTCAGTATATTCTACGTAATATTTTTCGTCATTTACGGTCACGGTCCATGTTTCGTCTTCATATATTATAATGGGTCTTATGATACTTTTGCATAAATTATCTTTGATTTTCTGCTGAGGTTTTTAGACTTATGTATTGTTATCCGCTGTTATCGTTGCCCCAAGATATCTATAAATAAGCTTCTTAATAAATAATTGATTCATTTTTTTAGATTGGAGTTTATATTCTAGATTGCAGTTGAAACAGCTTATGCTAGACTTTAGCCCCAATTTACTAGTGTTATATAATGTAGACTAAATTAATAAGATGCACCTATTATTATTATTAGCAACGAACTGATCATTAAGAAAGTAATTATAAGATGTGATAGAGTAAGAAAAAGCTCAGACAAAATGTGAATCATATTTTTTATATATCCTAGAAATTGCCTTATATAACAAACATAAGAAAATTCCTTTTTTGTAATTTAACTCTTGTTTCAGGCAAAGATGGATGTAGAAGTACTAGTTGACAGATATTTCGGGGAATTGTATAGAAATTATCAGTGCTCGAAGAAATGTCTGATCAGACAAGCTAGAGATCTGTTGGTTTGTGAATACTACGGCAGCTTGAAGAGGTTCGAGAACGAGTTCTGCGTGCAAGCGTCCAAACTTCTTCGATATCTCAAGGTGAGTTAATTTTGAATTCATTTGATTTTGAAATTTTCTCGCAGTGAAGTTTTAAGGATAAACAAAAATGTTAGAACTTGTACACACCTATTAGTTTTAGAAAATACACTAGACAATGGATAAATTATTGACTAATCGTATGAAAATATTGATCTCTTGCAGCCTATGTTACTCAATATTTTGTATGAATTTTCAATTTTCAAAATAGCTTTGAAAATATATAGGAATAACAAATCCAACAGAAAAAGTATCTATCGAGGAAATAATTGAAAAAAGATTCGAAAGGCTTATGAACTGAGCCAAATAAAGTTTCAGAACTTTTATGTGATTTGAATTGCATGGTTTTGTCCGATTTGGTACGGTTTGCACTTCTAACAAGTTCATTGCCTAATTGTATTGCGAAAACGAAGTCTTGGAAAACTTGGATGTGAAAGGAACGAAAAACCTTGGTGCACAGAATACAATCGCATTATTTTGGGCTTCATAGATATTTATGTAGGTATATATCGATGGTCTAGTACACAAATGTTGTAAGTGCACATTTCAGGAAAAATGAGTTAAATGCGCTAACATACCATTTCAGACAAGAACTTTCTTGTGCACACAAGTGGTAGGTAAAATATTTAAATTTATTGAATCCAGCGCCATCTTCCAATAGTGTTAAGTACTTTCAGACTACATAATTCTACTCCAAATGTAAGTGCACTTATCACAAGTGTGCGCTACATTAAATAGCATTAACTGAATTTATCACTTTTTTGTGTCACAGTAAAAGCTAATTTTAAATCGCGGTATGTTGTTTAATTCCAGTGTAATAATGTCGTTTTTTCAGGGGCAAATATATTAGTGAAATTAGCCTTGTCAAGGCATATAAGTTGTAATGATTTGGTAAGTTTTAGATTAAAATATAGCGTGTGGGTGTACGTCCTGAGCTTTTGGCCTTCATTGTGGGTGGTCAATAAAACAGTTAAAAATTTTGTACAAATAAATTCATCTAGCCAAAGTGATACACACTCTTCATGACAAATCTAGCATGCAGCGTGGTTTCTACTCGATTCAATAAAAAACAGGTCAAATGGACCATTTCAGCAAAGATATGCATTTTATCAGTTCAAATCATTGTACGAAAGTGTGTAGATATTATTGTTCCAAGTCAAAAATATGATAAAACATTCGAAGAAAGTAGACAGCCAATTTTGCCTTTTAGTGAAAGTAAAGCTAATCAATTACTTAATTGAAAGCATGTTTTAGCAATGAGTTTCTGTTTTTAGAAAATACGACGTTTATGTGGCAGAACCCTCTGTTTTTAAGATGATTCCGAATTCAAAACGTTTTCAATGGCGTGAAGAAAAAGAAAAACAGAAAACGAAAGGCAGATAGAAAAAATTGGCGCCTATCTATTGTTAAGTGATTAAGATTTAGTGGTATAGTGTGTCAGATACTGTATTTAACAAAACTAAATACTAAGTAACAGGAGGTCAGCTGTATTCGCATCAAGTGGCTTCGTTTTCAGAAGAAAAATCCTAATATAATAAAATACAAGTATAACCTCTCAGAAGAAAGCTCCTTTGAACTGGATATTACATACAGTATAAGAACAAAAAAGAGCTGGGAATCAGCCACATTGAATAAAAAATACACATCGCGTCTTCCAGTTTTCCAAGCGAAGAAAAAGGACCCGTAATTTTTTTTAGAAAAGAAGATTATCCCAGACAATTATTCAAACTTTATAAAAAAAATCCAGTGAAAATTTTTTTTTCGAAATGTTTTAGTTTGTTATCAAAAGTTTGTTCATTAACAATGAAGTTGAATTTTAGTCATCTAGGTAGTTCAATTTAAATAAAGAATTGTATATCGAATGTGGTAAGTACAGGTTTTTTTTTCTCAAACAAAGGAATGTATAGCGACATATGTGGTAACTACAGGTATTTTAGATTATTTTTTCAAAATTTAATATACTGTATACATGATCAAATAGCGTTTAAGTCGAATACTTTTCACCCGAAATCTTATAATATATAGCAAATTTAATACAGCATCTTCGATGTTTAAACCGTAATCCTGTGAGATTATAGTGAAACTAACAAAACTTGTTAAATTTCAATTATAACTCGAAACATACTATTTTTGCACTTACAACATTTGTTGTACTAGACCATCGATATACACTGTGTCCGTAAAGTATGGAACAAATTCATTTTTAGTCTTAAACACACCGTTTTTAAGAAATAATCATGAAACACTCGATTTTTGATTTTAATTTACCGTATTTTTAAAAAATAAGTCTAAGTATACAGGGTGAATTACTCTCGAGTAATGACGTCACCGTCAATTTTTTTAAATGGAACATCCCCATTTTGTCTTCTCAATTTTCCGGGATTACTCTAGCTGAGCTGATCCCAAAAATGTATCACATGTTGATTCCAATTGGTACAGGTGGACAAAAAATACAATAGTTTTGTAGTGCTCATAAAGTAACGCCGCGTAACATTTCTTTATTAGTTAAATTAACAATATTATTAAAAATACTACTTATTGTCTAGCGGCAATTGGTTTTAAATGTAACACCCTGTAGTTTGTTACATTTTTAGATTAATAAAATGAGCTGTTTCCAAACATGTTTGGTACTTGTGGTCTAGCAGACAGAATATGAAAGAAAATTTATTTTTATCAATTAAAAAAAAAACGTAGTCGTCTATTTCTTTGTGAAATGTCATTATTTGTTTAGTAATTTTATTGATGTTCAGTGGACAGATTTTAGTATTTACAATATTTTTGGTATTCGTGAATGTTTTAATTATTGCTTAGATTTAATTTGAAGTAGAAATGGATTTAAGTGTAAAACAAAAAATTGAAATACTTATGATGATTGGGGTAATGGAGACAGATTCGCGAACTCAGATGGAAGTGTGCAATTTGTTTAATGATAAATATCCAGAAAAGACCTATCTCCTATAACGCGTTATCAACAGTCAGTAAGATTGAAAAGAAACTTCGGGAAACTTGCGTACGGTGAAATGTACGTAACATCAGGTCGTCCCTCTGCAAATGCTGATACAGCATTAGATGTTTTACTGAGTTTTGAAGAAGATGCGCACACTTCTGTGCGTAAAGCTAGTCGCGCGATAATCGGTGTTTAGCAAAGCAAACGGTACATAAACTATTGAAGCTTGAAAAATGGCATCCTTATGAAATAAAACTTGTGCAAAAATTAGAATCGAAGATGATCCCGATAGAAGAATACAATTTTGCGAAGAATGATGGATAAATGTCACCGAGGACCCTCTCTTAGGTTACAAACATTATATTTTCTGATGAGGCCACTTTCACGTTAAATGGCGAGGTTAACCGTCAGAATTGTAGATACTGGGCAAAAGAAAACCCCCACAGGCATGCGTGAGCATCATACCACAATTACCCGCAAAGGTAAATGTGTGGGCTGGAATTGTAAGAAATCGAATCATTGACCCCTACTTTATCGAAGGTAATTTAAACGGGGCAACGTACCTTGAGTTTTTAAGGTATCTCGTACCTACTTTACGTAATTTGTTTCCCAGCAGACGTAATCCTGGAGGTTTTGATGAAAGTTTATGGTTTCAACAGGATGGTGCACCTCCACATTATGCTGTAGATGTTAGAAAGTACCTAGATGAAATTTTTCCGAACAGGTGGATTTGTAGACGCGGACCTACTGAATGGCCAGCGAGGTCACCTGATTTCAATCCGTTGGATTATTTTATGTGGGGCCATCTGAAGAATGTTGTTTATAAAACGAAACTATATTTAAGAACTAAAAGAGAGAATTCGAACAGAAATAAACAATATTACTCAAGAAAGCATACACAAGGTACAACAAGAATTTGTACACCGTTTTGGTTACTGTCAAATACAGCAAGGGTTGCAGTTCGAACATTTATAAAGTCATGTATTCCATCATTAACCTATGCTCCGCTAGACAATAGTATTTTTGATAATATGTTAATTTAACATAATAAAGATGTTTACACGTTACTTTTATGAGCACACACAAAACTATTTTGTATTTTGATCCACCCTGTACCAATTTGGTATCAACATGTGATACATTTTTGGAATCAGCTCAGCTAGAGTAATCCGAAAATTTGAGACAAAATGGGGATGTTCCATTTGAAAAAAAATGACGGGTGACGTCATTACTCAAAAGTAATTCACCCTGTATAATTAGATTATTATTTTAAAATACGGTAAATTGAAATCAAAGATCGACGTGTTTCATGATTATTTCTTTAAAATGGTCTGTTTAGCTAAAAATGAATTTGTTCCATACTTTACGGACAACAGTGTGTTATATATATATATAGTATATATATATATATATATATATATTATATATATATATATATATATATATTAGTCTTAATAGATATTTAAGTATAGTATATGTCTGTATATATATATATATATATATATATATATAAAATAAAATATATATATATATATATATATATATATAAATAAATATATATATATAATATATATATATATATATATATATATATATATATATATATATATATTAGTCTTAATAGATATTAATGAACCGATGATGTCATTCTTAGTGAAATTCGATTTTAATTGTCGAAAGCCAACATGGCTTTCGAGGCGGGACGTTTCAACCGGTACAGCTGTCATTGATTTTCTACAGTTCGTTCAAATCATCGTTGGATGAGGGTTTCTGTTGTTGCTGGTCTCTTTTTCTGACCTGTCGCGAGTCTTCGATACCCATCGATCCTTGTTTCCTTGAAAGTAAACTTTTTACAATCTTGGCTTTCGCGGTACTTTCTTGAGGTGGTATTATAGTTTCATGTCCCATCGTAAACTTTACTGTTAGGGTGGGAAATACATGCTCTTCTGAATTGAAATAGGACTCGGTGTCCCACAAGGTTCTGTACTAGGACCATTACTTTTTATTTTGTTCATAAATGATGTTACCGGACCGTATAAAGATGGATAAACTTGTAATTTTTGTAGATGATACTTCATTTTTCTTGAAGGCAAAGAGTGTAAGCGAGCTCACTGGTCTGGGCGAATTACTATTAAAAAAGCTTCAGCTTGTCGGTGTCGGCACAACAGACTCATACTGAATGTTGACAAAACTGAACTGATTAAAATTTGAGCTGAGAGGATCCTCCTCGATAACTTCTCAACTCTGGAATGGATGTTCTCCGTCCAAAAACTCTAAAAGTTTTTGGGTGTAATTGTTGACCAGTAACTTGAGATGGTGCGAACATATTGCATACATCAGCAAAAAACTTTCCTCCTCCTTTTATCGCTATAAGCAAACTGAGGAGCTCGCTTCCACTCGATTCACTAGTGAATGTTTATTATGGACTAGTCTATTCTCACTTGTCCTATAATATTGAGTCTGGGGGTAATTCGACTGACTTTGGTAGACTGTTGTTGCACGAAAGCGTATTTTGCGCATGATCATTTGGGCTAAACCAACGAATATCTTATAAATCAAATTTCGGGGACAATAAAATATTGACTGCTCCAGTTATTTACATTTCATAAATGTCTTCTTTACACAAAAGACAATGAAAAACTAGTACGTTAAGCTCTCTCAGCTTCCATAATTACAGCACAAGGAATGCTAGCTTGTTGTCTATAACCAAAGCATAACACAGTAAGTTTGAAAACATCCCCAATAATATTCATGTATCAAGTTATTTAATAAACTACCAGACAATATAAAATTCTGGAGAAAATTTGTTTTCGTTCAGCAGTTTAAGGCTTTTTTGTTAATTAAAGTGCTACTATAGTGTAGATGTATTACTTATGTGATAGTTTTTAGAGGTTCTGTATTTCTTTTCCTTTAATTATAGATAAATGTGCTTATACTTATACTTACCTTCGACTTGTCCTATACGTTGTTAAATGTCAACAGGATGAATAAAGATTATTATTCATTATTATTATTATGTATATATAGGTATATATATATTATATATATATATATATATATATATATATATATATATATATATATATACAGGGCTATTCAAATTCGAGTCTATGCACGGGGATTACGATAACGGTAAGAGATAGAGGGTTTGTTAAATAGGGAAAAAGTAGC
Organism: Cynegetis impunctata; assembly: GCA_030704885.1. NCBI lineage: Eukaryota > Metazoa > Arthropoda > Insecta > Coleoptera > Coccinellidae > Cynegetis > Cynegetis impunctata. The sequence continues at coordinate 111,416 of JARQZK010000018.1, read as the reverse complement.
GTATTTCAGAGGTTAATTACATGAAAAAATCTGACCTAGCTTCTTTAGTTCTGGAGTTATACAGAAAAAATGTAAAATTTTTTCAAATTTTGCCACTTTTCTATGACAACTTTTGGTAGCCTTTCCAAATATCAGAATAAAATGTGCAGGATCGTACACATTGTGCCTCCCTCAACTTTTCATTTTCAAATACGGTTTTTTTAATTGCATTTTTTCAAATGCCAAGAGTCATGTTGCATATTGAATTTCTATTTTCATCTAAACCATAAAGTGTTTTAGAAATATTGAACTGATTGAACTGATACTAGGCATTCTATACCATATTTTAACTCCAGAACTGAAGAGGCTAGATCAGATTCTTTTCAACCATATAATTGATCTCTGAAATATGCCACTTTGCATCCAATCAACCATCCTTTTACATAGACTTGAATTTGAATAGACCTGTATATATATATATATATATATATATATATATATATATATATATATAATATATATATATATAAATATATATATATATATATATATATATATATATATATATATATATATATATATATATAACTAAATATTTATACGATGGAAACACTAGAAAGTTTGTTCCGCTCAGCAGGGAGCTTATTGAAAGTAACCTGGATTATTCTTTGAAAAGTTTTTTTGGCAATGAAAATTCCTTTAAAATTGTTCAGATTAGTTCACCTAATTTCTGTAAATTGTACGAAATTATCGACAGGTTAGAAATCAACACAATTAGTTAATCTGAAAAATATTTTGTGTTCAATATAGCAATCCCATCGTTTTCCGCAATCGATACAAACGTTTACGAATTAACGTCCTAAGTGCCCCCATTTAGGTGTAACAGTTGGAAATAGGAAACACTATGAGTGACACACATGTACAAGTAACAGATTTTTAATTCAAACTAATAAAATTGCAAACTGCACAATTCTTCGATTCCATATAGTGGTCATTGATGGTTAGGTTGAGCCATCTGCGGATAGACTATAAGCTAAAGGTTGCTGCACATGTCAAAGCAAGTAGAAATATCTTGGGAAGAATGATAAAGAAATTGATTGTGTTAGATTGTCAAACAAAAAAATTAGTATATATGTATAAAGTAAACCTATATAATAATAACAATAAAGGCTTATGAATTTCAGAAAATATATTTGTATACTTATTTTTTGTTAGAATAACGATTATCTTCATAATCTCCAAATATAGGTATCAAATAAAATTCGCAACAGGCTGCTGAATAGTGTTCAGTCGAATCTAGGAATAATTGGAAGTTTAGCTCTAATGATATAGGAGATAAACAAATCGTAAAATTAGGCGGCATATAGAAACTTCAACTTCGTTTTTACTAAGAAAATTGATTAAACTAATAAAACAACTAGTATTCAATATTCACTAAGCATTCCTTCAAAATTATGTCGAGAAAAGCAGTATTATTGTGTATATTCTTTTCTGTAATGGAGAATATATTGGTGGCTCGTTATCGATACTTTCTTGAATTATCCTATCAACAATGCAATAGAGCTGTGACGGTTGCTATGGAACTAGGCCAACTTGAAACATTGCAGAATTTTTACGTTGTAAGGAGAGTACCAAAAAAAACACAATGAACGATATATATATATATATATATATATATATATATAATATATATATATATATATATATATATATATATATATATATATGTATATATATATATATAATATATATATATATATATATATATATATATATATATATAACGTCAAAATATCAACAAATGACATGCCTACTATGAGAAGGAAAATGGATAGGAGCAATGAAACGATTTTAAAATCGCTTTTTCATAATAATATAATCATTTTCTCGTGAAAAATAAAATCTTGTATGCACCGCGTGCGTTACTAGATCCTTACCTCCTCGGCCAGAGGCCCTCGGGCCGAATGTTTCCCTCCGGACGTAAGGATCTATATAACGCACTTGGTACATAAATAACTATTATATTTATTCACCTATTGAATCTTCTTGAAACTGAGAGGATTATTCATAATACATGTGCGAGAATATATAATCAAATTTTATAAATTCTGTGAATAGCACAATTATAACTTTAATAGCTGTTCGGCCACGAGTTGCAGCAGCTCAAATTTATATATATATTTATATATATATATATATATATATTATATTATATAGTATATATATTATATATATATATATATATATATATGTGACTTCCCTATCCCGATTAAACCATTTCTCTCAAATCCAACCTATAAGTCGATATAAGCTATTCATATATATATATATATATATTATATATATATATATATAATATATATTATATATATATAATATATACATATATATATATATATATATATATATTATATATATATATATATATATATATATATATATATATATATATATATATATATATACTATATATTATATACATTATAATATATATATATATATATATATATATATATTATATATATATATATATATATATTATATATATATATTTATATATATATATTATATATTATATATACATATATATATATATATATATATATATACTATTAATATTTATATATATATATATATATATATATATATATATATATAAATTTGAGCTGCTGCAACTCGTGGCCGAACAGCTATTAAAGTTAATTGTACTATTCACAGAATTTATAAAATTTGATTATATATTCTCGCACATGTATTATGAATAATCCTCTCAGCTTCAAGAAGATTCAATAGGTGAATAAATATAATAGTTATTTATGTACCAAGTGCGTTATATAGATCCTTACGCCCGGAGGGAATCATTCGGCCCGAGGGCCTCTGGCCGAGGAGGTAAGGATCTAGTAACGCACGCGGTGCATACAAGAGTTTATTTTTCACGAAAAAATGATTATATTATTATGAAAAAGCGATTTTAAAATCGTTTCATTGCTCCTATCCATTTTCCTTCTAATAGTAGGCATGTCATTTGTTAATATTTTGACGTTTGTGAATATTTTTGTCATCATATTCAGTGAATGTCATTGCTGCTTTCTTTGCGTAGTCTTATAGAAATAATGGAAATGAAAATGAATTTACCCAATAATATCATAGAAAATGCAGCCAAAGCTGCGAATAATTAATTGCCGGAGAAATCCAGAGTCGTTTACGACAAGGATTATGAAGTATTTAATCAATGAAATTTACTTCATTTCTCCTAGTACAATAAGCGGGCGTTTTTGATCGATTATGCCCGCAAATTCGAGCGTAATAGCCTAGGGCATAATGAGTGTGTTTATAGCAACCGTATCCAAGGTGAAATGAACATATAATATACAAGTGAAAAATAATAGTACTTATATTGTATAATTAGTGGGAAAAGTATAATATTCCCAAACTCCTGTGTTACCAGACTCGTCGCTACGCTCCTCGTCTGGTAACACAGGAGTTTGGGAATATGCTTTTCCCACTAATTACATACTATTTTTTCTCCGATCGTTGATTTACATTTAAAAAATTAATTAATTAAAAAATATTTCATCCAAGATGTAATCAAGTAAGTTTAAATAGGTTTCTCTATGTTCATATTGAAATATAGAAGTAGTAACCATGGAAATTACTCTGTTATGACAAAAGTAAAATAATTTTAAAGCTGGTTTTGTTTGATTCGTTCTATTTTATAATGCCCGCCACATACGCTACGGTAGACCGGAGCGTATGTGGGAATAGTATTTGCATTTTTTGTACGTACACAGACCTGCGCAGGTATACCTGCACAGGTTTCCTATCCGGTCTACCGTAGCGTATATGGCGGGCAGAATTAAAAAAGAATTAGTAAACATGAACACTGATAGTGATTATTTGTTGTCTTGCACGACTCCTGAACTAGTAGAAGCCGCGAACGGGGCTTCACTTAATTTACTTCCGGCGAAATCCAGAGAGAAGTATGAACTTGCGTACCAACGCTTCATGAATTTTTGTAGAAAAAACAACAGTGTATCCTTTTCTGAGAATGTACTGATGGCGTATGTTGCTGAATTGGCTAAAACAATGAAATCTTCGACGTTGTGGGCACATTATTCCATGCTTCAATCAACTTTGTCTGTTAAAAATAATATTAATATTGCCCAGTACCAAAAACTGAGAGCAGTTTTGAAACGTCAAGCTACAGGATACAAAAATGTAAATATTAACAACAATTATAAAAATTAAAACCATACTTTGTTTCATTTTAATGAAATAATCCATTTGTTACATTACCGCACGCTACAGCAGTGCGGTAAGAATATTACCGCACTGTTATTTTCTAATTGCTTAGCAACTGACCACTATTCTGGAATGTTGAGCTTTTCGCATAGAAAACAGGTCAAAATAGTGTTACTTTTCCCACGATCGGAGAAAAACTATATTTAAATCATATAGATACCGTACATCATGATTTTTTTCTATGAAATATCTGCTGATTGTAGAATCAGCTTTTTGGTAAGACAAACCAATGTTTTCAATTGCTAGAATGAGTGATTGATCTGTCTAGTTATGTGCACTACTATGCAAACTTAGTTACCCAACCAGTTTAATAAGGAGTTTCATGTATGCCAAGAATTATTCTTTGTGTTTACGATTTCATATTCTTATGCTCCTAGACGTACCTATCCTCCAATAGGTACAATGAATTCATCGATTTCAAATTGTCAGAATTCTATAGATTGCCATGTAGTAACTGAAACAAAATGTATATTCGTAGAACACATGGAATCTTCAGAAAACAAATCAAACTACATACGCACTGTTTTGAAAACAAGAAGGGAGATTTCTGATTATAACAATTTAATTTCTTATTATAATCCTTTCTTTAAAGTATTGAAATTCATGTGAATTAAGTAACACCATTTCATTTTTCAGTTCTATCTGGTGAGGCCACCATGTGGCGAAACGCCGCGTCATAGATTCAATTATTATTTTTTTATTAATTTTAATTTTATTTTTTTTTCTAATTATATTCATTATACATCAATTTAATTTTTCATAGTGAAATTCGTAAATTCTAGTTTATGGAATAAAGCTGTGATGAGGGCGATTAGAGTTTAGTGTAGGTACTGAAATGTATTTCAAAATACTAGAGAATCGGTTAATGTAATAGGTTCGTTCAGTTAATTTTTTGAAGGCCAAATATAATGAAAACTTAAATAAGAAAAAAAGGCTGAAAATATTTTTTTTCTTCGTTGCTCTTGTAGAATTATTATCTTTGAGAAAACAGATTAATTTATTTAAATCAATAAAATTAATGTAGGTGAGGTTAGGTTAGGTTCTAAAATGACTAACTTAGAATTTCTCAGATTGGTGTTATAGAAACCCTCTCATGTTGAACCTAATTTTCGTAGCTAATGAAGTGAAATATCAATGGGCATATAATAATAATAATAATATGATTGTTAAATTCCGAGAAACTCAGCTGAGATCAGCTGAGAGCGTTAGATATTTGGGTTTACATATAGGCAGGAGTATGAAATGGTATTATCAAGTGGGACAACTAAGCAAAAATTTGGAATAGGTCACTCGTATTTACTCAATTGAACTATAATAACATTTTCTTCGATTTAAAAAAAAATACTTCAACGCCTTTCTGAAGTGGATGAAGTTCTCAAACAGAATGAAATTTCAATCTATCAATTACCTATCTTGTTCAATGACTTTCAATGTAATGTCCGAATGGATTAATGAATATCATTATTATCGAAGGCTATTTATGGTTAAATGTTGCTATAGTTGGAAATTCTGCATAACCAAGAAAGAAAAAAATATATTTGATTGGCTATTATAATTGCCAGAAAATTTAGAAAAATTAGTCTAATCCAGTCATTATTTAGGCTTGCCTTTGTAATGAAACTCCTTGACATATAAACAAAAAGTCCGAACCAATAATTGAGATAAATCGTCATGTGTGGTTCTCCTTTCAAGGAAACCGTGTCCAAGGAGATACAAATCTCCTGATAGGTCTCGACTGAATAGAGACAACCCGGTGACCTGTTCTCAATGTGAACGCCGTATTGGGCATTTTGTTTTAAAAAAAGAAATAATCCAATTAAGGCGGACAGAAGTCACTATTCCGGCGTCATTCCAAATGCCAGATGAAAGACTATAACGCAATTCTGAAACTCATCTAGTATCTAATGGTTCTTCCATGTACAATAATTAAGAACATATCGTTGACTCGCGTGAACCATTATCCATAATTATTACGTTCCAACAAGTATATAATAACGTACCTAGTACCCTACAATTAAGATGGGAGAACACCATTTTGTAAATGGAAGAACTTATGTTATTGGTAGAAGCTGGGTTTTACTATTGATTAGGCAATACTTCAAACGTGGAAACTGATTAAATTGTTTTCGTTATTTTGAGCAATGAAAACTCGCTGCACTCTCTAATCAATATCTTTAGCAGGTATTCACTTTGAAAAGCTACTCATTAAAATGGGTGCGATCAGCAAAGTTGGATATGGAACCAATATAGTTTTTCGTTTAATGACTTTTTATAAATGTATGCCACCAAAAACTCAATTTGATATATATATATATATATATATATATATATATATATATATATATATATATATATATATATATATGTTTTCCGTTTAACACGAATAATTCTTACTTATATATATATATATATATATATACAGAACGAAAAACGTACGTGAATATAATGAATAAAACCATTGTGATAATGTATTCGGACATCAATTTTCAACCGATGCTCGAGTTCATTGATTTAATGTATTATTATTAATTGCTTGATGTTCAAGTGATTATATCAATCCCCGAGAGGCATTAATTTCATCACCTAGATTTCAAAACAAAGTACATTATACTAATGACCATTGTGTATCAGTCAATCAACATCCAGCATGATATTAATGTTTTCTGTACATCAACCGATCACCTGCAGTCATTGAATTAAGGAACCCTGGACACAATGACTTTCGAACGTCGTTCAATGTTCGGAGACGTTAATATAATGTAAAAATACATCGATCTGAGCCTACAGGTTGCACCTCCTTAAAATTTTTGTTTTCATGAATAAAATAGACTACACTTATATATATATATATATATATATATATATATATATATATATATATATATATATATTTGTATATATATATATATATATATATATATATATATTTATATATATCTATATATATATATATTAATATTTATTTATCTATATATATATATTTATATATGTCTATATATTATTGCTAATGCTCTAAGCAATTATGATGGCACTGTCGAACGAGTACGTTCCAAAGATAACTACAAACAGAAACAAAATATTCATTGAATTGGAATAATACAATTTATTCATAATTTTTCAAATATTGACATAAGATATGTGTTTTACTGTATACAATTCCTGGATTGAGGTTTAAAAAAAAGTATTCAATTAACGACCAAAACATAATACTCTCTGGAGAAAAACTTAAATCGGAAACATAAATAATATTTAAACAACTATCAATAGCTCTTGTAACATTGAATAACTTATATCTAATTCCATCGAAGTATGCATACTTTTCTTGAATTTTTGTTATATCTTCGTCAATTGTGAACACAAAGGATTGAATTGAAGTTTTCTTCGAATTCAAAAAGTATATACAAAAAATATATCATTTTCGTTCTGCTTGGTTGAGTCCATATCAATCTAGAAGTAAAGTTATAATAGTTAGTTGCAACTATAGCTATATTATATTGAATAGGTATTACATGAAATTATACAAGATTAAATTAAAAATCATGAAAAACAAACTAGTTGACCATGGACAATTTAATATATTACATAAAGTGAACAAGGAAAATTCTTCGATAATTTTTGAAAAAACATACCTACGCCACAGTTGCAAAGTAGACATCTCATGTCAGGCAGTTTGTATTCTAGCGACGGGTTTCTGCATTTTCGATCTCAGCGGTGAATTGTTGGTTTCCAATATCTTTGGTGGAGAGCGCTCTGGGTTGTTATACAGATAGTTGTCCGACCATGATTTGTATTGGGGAAAGGTAAATACTGAATAAATATGAAGGTGCTTGGAATATTTCGGTTTCTACTTCAGATCCAGATCACACTTACAAGTATGGTCACAACCTGCAATAAATTATTATTTTCAAGATGATGTTGAAATAGTGTAGACCGTCATATTTTAGTAAATAGTAGAGTTTTTGTAAATACAATTTTCTTTTCAGTAATTTACTGAATTTACAGGGGTATTTAGCAAAACAATGTATGAGCAAGTTCCATTATTGAGCATATCTATTTTTTATAGCAAAATTCATAGTAGTTTGCGAAATAATGTAAAAACTGTTCAAAATGCAATATATTTATATATTACAAGTGCTCGAAACACATCATGTTTTCATTCTTTCGTCTCTTTCAACACTGTTCAGTGTAACTACTTATTTTTTTGAGATTGTATTCTGGCAAAAAATATTTTCGTAACTTTTATTCAAATGTTATAAAAAACTAACAAGATTAAAATAATACAGTTACTGTACTTACCACCTTCTAAAGAAACTGCTTCCACAAAAATTTACTTATACACAAATAACACCGTTTGTCTGTTAGTCTTAGATAGATACTCGTATAGCGAATTAGGCGGAAATTTGGCATATTTACGTTGAGACGGTAGGAGTGCAGCCAGAAATTCATCAATCCATGATTCTTTGAGCATTGTCCCAATGCTCTCGGACATTGACCGAATGACTTAATACATTAGGTGATGAACGCAGTGCATTGCTATAATGAACTATACATAGGTAAATGTTTTCAATCATTAATGTTATGCCTATTGAACATAGCTTTATTAAAAGAGGGATTATGACATTGTGTCGTGATGATTAGAGGTACATAGTATTGATCACTATGTAGTCATTAACTTGATGTATTTTTCACATTGCTCTGATGCAAATAACATTATAAAGATGACTTTTTTCATTAGATTCATGATTCAATTACATTATCATAATGACATAGATTTCATTATAACAACAAAATCGTTGATTAATCAATCACAGAAATTCATTATTATCAATAAATCTTTGACATTGTCCTAATGAAAAATACGTTATGATAATGAATATGCGGTCAATCATTGGCAGTGATTGATATCAGGCTCATTATTATTTTCTGTGTATATATATCGCACCCTTAGTGATACAAGGGCATAATACGAAAAAGTAGTTTTGTGGGAAATCGCGTTTAAAGATTCTGGTTCCCTACATTTCAGCTTATTTTTCGTATAAAATGCTTATTATTTGTGTTATAAGTGTGAAATTCTGCTGATTTGTTAACTGATAACTACACTATAAAGAGCCATGAAAATAAAAAGGAATTTGAATGAATTTCAAATTTTTTTTTGGATATTTCATGTGAGTAAGGGCCTAATAGATTTAACATAAAACAATTTAAAAACTATAACGAACCAATAAGATATAATTCCTTAAAACATCGTTTGTTTTCAGCAATATAGAGACCTATTATTAATTACACCCAAAAATTTACAACATTTTGTATAATATAACGCTACAACTACAAATTATTCCATATAACACAAAATGTTCAGAACAGAATTCTCCTGATTTTTTCTCATAGAAGGGCACAAATACTAATTGCACAAAGCTTTAACGATCCGCCTTCGACAAGTATGGGCACGTTACTGATTGCGACCTTGTAGCTGTAAGAACGGTAGACGCGAGGGGAGAGTGTGAGAGAGGCACAAATACAGTTACCGAGTCATGATTGACCTTTTTCTCGCTCTGTCAGCGCTAACCGGTAGATGATTCCATCTTGTGCCCGTATCATTTAAAATCACACTTTACAAAAATTTTGACTTGAGCCCTTATATTATTGAGGGTGCGATATATATATATATATATATATATATGTTTGTGTGTGTGTGTGTGTGCTTATGTATTTCAAACTTGTTTACATGATAAAAGTAGCAATTTTGGCGAAATAGAGTTAAAAGTTTGAGAGAAGGTAGTTTCGTATGATATCTTTGATAGGATTGTTATGTATTGGTTGGGGTGTTGACCTCCTGGTGGAGGAACTAAAACTTTTTTACACCCTAGAGGGGAGTAATTTTGGAACAATAGGAATAAAAGTTTGTAAGTAGGTAGTTTCGTATAATATCTTGAATGGGAGGGGTGAGGGGGTTTGGTACGAATTGGTTGAGGGGTTCACCCCTCGGAGGAGGAAATAAATCTTTTTCACAAGATAGAGCGCTCAATTTGACTCAATTTCATATCGTCTTGGATGGGATTGGTTTTGATACGAATCGATTAGGGAAAAATAAGTTTTGTTTACCTTTACTATAAAGGGCGCAATGTTGAAGGAATAGGGTTGAAAGTTGTTAATCTAATAGATTGAAAACTGGTATGAATTTGGAAAACAAAATCTTTATTGAATAAATAAATTCACAACTGAATACGTTATGAAAACCTGTTTTTATTATTGCAACTTGCTGTGATAGAGTTTTACAGTCCTATTTGCCCCAAAAATAAGACTATTGTACTATATTGAGAGTAAACAGTGAGGAACGAGAGGGGTTTTAAAATCCGTTCTAGACTTACTTCAGATATATTTTGAATTGTTGCATTATTTTTTACCATGTATCTCAATGAGATACATGCAAACGAGATATAACTCAAACGAGAGGTATTTCTTCTGAATCTCTGTATTTTACTGGAAAATCTACTCCATCTCCTCTTGTTGTAAATATTGGTATCCACCACAATGAGAGATTATTGCCAAATACTTCGAAAAAATTTTCTTTCAATCCGAGATCATAACTTTTTATATTATAATCAGTCCTAAAAACTGGCATTCGCATGCTTTCTATTGTGGTCTCGTTGTTCACTAATAAGTAACAGTGATATACTAGTAGAGTTATTGTACTAAAACCCAAAAGAATGGCCATGAAAAATAGCGACACTACCTGAAAATTGAGTCCATGCAAATCACCGATTTTCCAAAGTCTATATCCATTTGAAAATGTTGTACATATTACGTGGATGCAACCTAATACCAAATAAAAAAGAAAAAGTAAGAAAAATTTGTAGTTTCCGAACGAAACGCAGTTATTTATCCACGGACAATGATGATCCATTTTTAAAACGCATGTCTTACAAGAGGAGCAATGGTGACATCGATCTGGTTTCACTTGTCTACATTTCTCACAATATCTTACAGATCCGTTTAGATTCATACTCTTGATTGGAAGATTTTTGGCGAGTTCCTTCAATACCATATGGCACTGTTTGAAATTTTCTGCTTCTGCTAGTTCTTTGTAAGTTGCAGGCGAAAGTTTGAACTCTTCAGGAATTCCATATGATCTGGTATATATAACACGCAGATATGACCAATAGATCATAAAAAATATGATCGAAAATATGACCACATAAATTATTTTTATATTTCCTTCTGTCTGTTGAAAGATACCTATTATGTAGATAGAGGTTGACCAAATTAGTATTCCTGATACCATCAAAACAGGAATCCATTTTAAATATTCGAAGAACTGACGCAAAAAACTTCTATTTTCATTTGCTGTTAGATTCGTCATATGTCAAATTCGAAACAACATAACGTCAAAATCCTTAGGAGAATATCGACGTAGCTAGTTGGCCATCGATACTAAGAAAACACGTTCTGGAATCTGTGTCATATTTTTCGCGCGAAATGTATCGCGTCAAGATGCGAGTTTAGCGGTTTTAGTCCGGAAGCCCACTGTCCGAAAGTCTAAGTCATAAAACATCAAGATCATTCATGATTTATTTGAAAGGATTTATACCAAAGAATATTAAACCGTTGGTCCGCCTAAGCTCATCCTGGCGGGTCATAGTTAATGAACGTAATTTATTTGGAAAAAACTGGTACGTCACCTACGTCACAAAACATCCGGCTGAAATTTAAACTCATTATAGATGAATATCAATTATTTGAAATTGTCTTGGTCTGCCAAGCTTCACCCTGGCGGAAGTGCTCGGCAGACCACCCTAAAGCGGTGACAGCTACTGTCAAATTGATCGGTCTCAGTCAAGCTAGATCATAGATTGACAAGAAAGAATGTATGATAAATTCTCGAAACATTCCATTACCGCCGCACTGTCAGTATATAAGCTGTAAATCGCGAAGGAGTGAATTTTTTTGTTCGATGTTGACTTTGATTTGTTTTTAAAAAAGCATATAAAGGTTACCCTTTGGATGTGCCTGGCTTATCACCACTAATCAAGTATTTCAATGTCGTGCCGGCAAGAAATTTGCTATGATGAAGTTATATATTATGCTGCGTAGCATTTATTTTTCAGGCGCAAGAATAAATAAAGTAGATGATTTGACACGTGAACATACCACGTACAATAGATCATGAGAAAAATATGCATTTCTGAAATGAGACAATCAACACTCAAGAATTGGCCTTGTGATTTGTTAATCGGCATAGTGAATCCAAGACGAATCGGAAATTGAATTCGTTTAAACTCAAAGGGCATATCGGCTGGGATCATCGGAATCCTCAGAATGAGAACGTTTTCACCTCTGAATCTTCCTTAGAGTGCGTCATGTGAATAACATTGATCATCAGTTTTCTTATCACCAAACGCGTTCCATTGCATATGTTTGATTGGTTTAGATTCCGAATCATGATGACTACCGAGCCAACCTCAAGTTGTAAATTGTGTAGTGGTAAACCAGGCACATCCAAAGAGTAACCTTTATATGCTTTTTTCAAAACAAATCACAGTCAACATAAAACATAAAAATTCACTCTTTCGCGATTTACAGCTTATAGACTGACAAGCAGCGGTAATGTAATGTTCCGAGGATTTATCATACATTCTTTCTTGTCAATCTATGATCTGGAATGACTGAGACCAATCAATTTGACAGTAGTTGTCACCGCTTTAGGGTGGTCTGCCGAGCACTTCCGCCAGGGTGAAGCTTGGCAGACCAAGACAATTTCAAATAACTGATATTAATCTATAATATAAAATTCAGCCGGATGTTTTGTGACGTAGGTGACGTACCAGTTTTTGCCAAATAAATTACGTTCATTACCTATGACCCGCCAGGATGAGCTTAGGCAGACCAACGGTTTAATATTCTTTGGTATAAATACTTTCAAATAAATCATGAATGATCCGGATGTTTTATGACGTAGACTTCTTACAGTGGGCTCCCGGACTATTAGAATTATATTTTGAGAAATCATGCTTATAGTAAACCGAATTGAAAAGGAGAAAATATAATATATTTACTAAAAACGAAATTCAAGTGCATCGTTGTTGAGGAAAAAAGTTGAAAGCAACGAAAAAGCGCATCTAAATATCAACTCAATTCACATTTCCAAATTTCAACCGTTTATCATAGAAAACAATTCGCGAAATGCATCGCGTACTGATAGCGAAACAGATCGAGAAGTAATTTGAACGGATTAGTCACCACGAAGTGCAGCGCGGTTGAGAAAAAGAATTGAAACCAAAAAAGGGTCTTAAGTCAACATAATCTCAATGTACGTACCAAACTTCAAGAAAAGGAAAGAAGAAGTCAGTTTTGTAGATTTGTTTTGTTGTTATATATAATTATATAGAGATGTCTTCAGGAAATTGATTGATTTGTGTCTAATAGAAGAATATTAGAAACAATGGCTCATAACCTACAAATGTTCTAAACTCTGCAATATAACATGAAGTAGTACCTAGCTTTGAAAAGAAAAATCTAATTATTTACTGTATGGTTAAAAAAAATACCTATTATAATCATTACATAATTGATAAATTGGGTTTTGAAAAGTTGAGTAATCTATTTTTTTACTGTATTTTGAATTTTTATTATAAATTATACTAATAGTCGATGCAAATAACATGTTTGTGATGTCATAATGTTAAAGGAATTTCTCGATAGTACAGTATCTTCTATGTGCAAATTGACTGAAAAGATCCGATATTTAATGCAAAGAATTATGTATAATAGCTACTTTCATTTTGTCATGTGTGGTTAAGGATTTATAAAGGTTAATTTCGATAATATACCTGATGTATAACTTTTAAAAATATTTTTCGGGTAGTTGTTTTTGTAGTATTCGTACATAATGGTACGATAACTTTTAAAGTTTGACATTTTAGAAATATTTAATAATATATTGACAGAACACTGTATCAGCTGTGTGCTATGATGAGTAGAAATTAACATTTTGACATCACACGCCCTCAGGTTAGTTCGGGACCTGCCGCCGTGTTCTCGGTATTGGATTCAAAAATCAATTTTTTATTTAATATAAATTTTTAATTTGAGCAAATTTTTTTTTCAAAAACTCAATTGAATATGATGAAGATATGAAAAATTAAAAAGTCTAAATAATTTTGTATGCACCTAGTTATTCAAAATATCTATAACATACTTATATTATAAGGAAATAGTTCCTCCACGATCATGTTTTGATGTTAATTTTGTCAGTACCCTTTAACAATTACCTCCAAATTGGACTTCGGCCCCCCAAGTGTTATATATAAGTTTTTGCTTTTAAATTGAAGGACATAAAAAGGGAAATTTACAATTACATGTAGTATTCATTCAACGCCAACATAAACAAAGACATAAACGTATTCAAAGAACATTTGTTCGACATATTGAAAAGAATTTGGCCACCCACGTCAAAGTATAATTATGGAGACATTGCTAATAATTCAGTTGGGCGGCCAGGGGAAATCGATATAATGTTCACAATTGGAATATCCATCTCAAATGAAAGTATTCCTCTCACAATTGAAGTTTCATTTCGTGAATCCAATTCATATTATCGATGATAAATGGTTTTTTCTGTATACTACTACTAATAATCACTTTGCAAATTTTATTATTGGAGAACCTACGGTATAATTTAGCAAATAACCATATAATTACTACCGAAACAGAATGATATAGAAATTTTAATGATATGAGATGCTTTGTGTGTCATTCTCAAGAGTGATTAAGTTTGTAAACCATCATCAGGAAATTTCGAATACCTTGATTTATTCATCAACTTATCAACAGATCTGATACAATACTGCTCAAATGAAAAAATCATCTGTAACTGACAAAGTTGTCTACTATATTTATTGCACTCAACGTGCACATTTTATTCACAACGTCTTGGTGCTGATATTCCTGATTAAAAAGTGGTGCCTGAATCCATTAATAATTTTATTTTGTACCTTCACGATATTTCATTATAAAGGTCATCAGCATTCGGAAGATAAGCAATGTAGTAGATATATATATATATATATATATATATATATATATATATATATATATATATATATATATATATATATATATATATATATATATATATATATATATATATATATATATATATATATATATATATATATATATATATATATATATATATATATATGTTTAATACTGGGGTTGATACACACAAATAAGAATAACTATTTAGACCAACTCCGTTTATTGCTCCATACGTTAACAACTTGTTCATACGTTCAAGTATACTCGACGACTCCCTGACTTCACACTCGTGCGCAGTAATTCTCTACTGCTTCATTGGTAAGGCGCATGTCCTCTTTCTACCACTCGTCCGTCCTGACGTGACACATGCTGGGGTGCATGCAGGGGATGTATAGGGAACCCGTTAACCTATATATATATATAAATATATATATATATATATATATATATATATATATATATATATATATATATATATATATATATATATATATATATAGTTATATACTTGTCTTTATAGCAATAACAGGCCATTTGAGTTTGAAAAGCGACTTTATTAAACAGCTAACGTTTCATCACGAAATTTGTGACTTTTACAAAACTCTTAAAGGATTGAAGAATCAATAAGGCGTTTATGAGTTTCAAAAATATTTGAAAGTCAAAAAACAGACAACTATGTCCTATTGATTTTTTTTCGGCTGTGGGCATCTTCAGATACTAATATTCAGTCCAATATCTGCAGGTGTGCTAATAGTAGAAGGATAAAGGAAACCTCAGAAACCCTTGCCCATATAATTTACAGAACAGGTTCTTAATAGTTTTACTAAAGGAGAAATTTCTGAAATCTGAAAAACTGAAAATTTTAAGAAAACTACCTTTGTTTCATTGAATTTTTGCGGCTGTTGCTGTCTTTGGTCATTAATTCAGTGCTATTCACTCTAATATCAGCAGTCAGGTGTGCTAATATTAGATGGTAAGAGAAATCACAGAAACCCTTAATCACGTTTAATAAAAAACAGGTACTCAATCATTTGATTTGAAGATCTGTCTTTAAAAAAACATTACACGTAATTTCGATTATGTTCAAAATTATAAATATTTCAGAAAAATGAATAATGTGTATGTACGGAAATTATTTGAATACTTGAAATATTGCAATGGATAAATATTTCATTTCGAGTTTCAGTTTTCATGAGATGCAGATGTTTGTATAAAATGAATTATTGATGAAGTTTTATTCAATTTAACAAATCATTCATTAAACATAAATCCAGGTTTTTGCAAAACTAACCGTAATTAAATAACGGATTCTCGATTAATTTTAACAGTATTGGATTAGGAGATTTCATTATCATATTTAATGATAGTGTTGATTGATCTTTTTATGACTAGGTACTTGGTGTAACAAAATAAAATAAACCATTAAAATTGGTAAATTTTCTGAAAATATTTCGCACTTCATAAACATATTGACTTGATAACGCTTTCCAGACTTTACAAAAGTTTCTTCGAACTGAAACTTTTCTTTATGTGCTAACCCACTCCACGAAATTGTCGAGTGAAATTAGTAATATATTCCGAAACTTTTGCCAAATATTTTCTTCAAATTCATCGCTAAACTTTTCATCGTTGTATTCATGTTCTCGTTCTTGAGTTTCAAAAGTGATTCATAGTTTCAATTTCATCGTTAGTGAATGAAAAAGTTCTGTCTAGTTTTTCTAGTTTTTTACAACAACAAAGTTTCCAAATAGTGATAATATCATAAATAAATCAACCGAATGTGGACTATACGGTTGGGAAACATTCTAGGCACAGACGGTACTGGGTTAGAATCCCTGGTAAGATATAGAAGTTGTGAATGTCCATGAGTTTAAATCGTTATCATGCATTTTATTTACTAGGTAATGAATACAATTTCAAAATCCCATGAGGGTAGATGGTGGAACACATTCGTAATACTTATAGGTATCTATATTTCACATACCTGTAAATGAAGAACAATGAATTGTTCCTGAAATTGAAATTTTCCGTACAAAATAGCCTGTAAATAAGGTTTTCCAATATTTCATTCTTTGTTAATTAACCCAATATTATTTATATAGTGGCCAGAATATTCGTTTGAATATATCATTATTATATTCCAGCCTGTAACTATAATATGTTCAATGTTCTCTGTTGTGTTCAGCTGTTTTTGTAAGAATATTTTTTGCTATCTGGTATAGTAAATATTTTTTATATCCAAGCTAATAATTTAAATCTCTCTATTAAGTTCGTTCCTCTATTGTATTGAAATCACACGTTCCGAGTGAAGGTTGTATATTTCTCACAAAAGCTTCTGTGAGAATTCTTGCCTCTTATGAAAAGAAAATCAGAACAATGTTATAAAACCCATTTAGGCTCAGCCACTTATTTGGCAGGTTGATATTTAAAACTAATTTCACCTTGTTTGACCTAATAGTTGGCTGTTATAATATTCAATGCACTTGTTGGCTTACGATATTGATGTAACTTTTGGCGTGATGTGATTCATATTTTCTGGTACAATTATTTATTTATGAAAATTTTCGATTTATTCTCATCTCTATTGAAATTTGTTGATAGAAGAAGTATAAAGATACTAGTTAACGATAAACCTTAGAAAAGATGACACTTAATGAGGTATTCAAATTTCAGGAATGCGTTTTGCAAAGGAACTCGAATGTATGAACATAAAAACATTCTCTTTCATACAGTAGGTACTTTGTAAGAATATTTTATTACAACTAGAGCAATGAAGAAATATAACTTCCACAAATGTTTCCAATTTATTCAACGCCAAAATTCTTTCGTTTTCAGAAGAATGTACTATCTGGAATTTGTTTCCGGAGTTCAAATTCAAAAGAAGTTATTTTTCACAAATCTGGCATTATCTGCACGAATAGTGTCGAAATTTTGGAATAAATTGAACATTCTTCATTTCATATTTGATTTCATTTATATCAGGATATTTGGAAAATAATATTTCTTATTCAAATGAAAAAAATTATAAAAATTTCTTTCCTATATATATTCCAGACATTCTCAAAACATTCAAGAGAATAGAACTACTTAAATTTAGAATATCTTACAAAAATTGAAAAATGTGGCAGGTCAAAATATTTTTGCTTATCTAAATGATTTGGAAAGTCACAATTCATAAAGTATTAAAATTTGAACAATTTTCCAATGTAAATATACCACCACTATTAATCATCATGTGGTGATTGTAACTAAATGTATATAGGTAGAACACACAGAAATTTCGGAAAAAGAATTAAAGAACAAAAACGCTGCTTCGTAAGCGGTAAGAGAGATTCCAATTATTCCAATCATTTGCTAGATGACAATCATTCAGTTAATAGTGATATCCATATATATATATATTATATATAAATATATATATATATATATATATATATATATATATATATATATATATATATATATATATATACAGGGCTATTCAAATTCGAGTATATGCATGGGGATTTCGATAACTGTAAGAGATAGAGGGATGGTTAAATGGGGGCCAAGTAGCATATTTCAGAGGTCAGTTATATGGATAAAAAAAATCTGATGTAGCTCCTTTAGTTCTGGAGTTATATAGGAAAATTCGAAAATTTCGAAATCCTTTTTTTGCCTATATCTTTTTATTTAATGAATTTTTTTCAAAAAAATTGTCACTTTGCCATTGCCACTTTTTTTAAGCTATCTAAATATTTGAATAAAAATTATATACAGGGTGTCGTATAAATTGGGCCACCCTCAACTTTCAATTTTCAAATACGGACCTGTACTTTTTATTGCATTTTTTTGAATGCCAAGAGTCATGTTTTATATTGACGTAGTATTTTCATCTGAATTACAGAGTGTTCTGGAAATATTGAACTATTACCAGTAAAATTTCAACATTTTTTTAAAACTCCAGCTCTAATTAAATAAATAGAAATATCATAGAATAAGGTATAAAATGCCTAGGATTTGGAAGATAATCAACATTATTCGACGAAAAATGTCTTCTTCAAGAATTCATCCACATTTCAGTTCACGCAACCCATGATCAATGTACGAAAATGTGAAATTCTTCCCAGTACGTACATGTATGTGCATATAATCCAATGCCCAAACAAAATAATCTTCCAATGACAATCTTCATATTCCAGACACCAATTTGGAAATATTTCATTGTTACTCACCTTTCGAACTACCTATGTTTGTTTCATATTGGCGTTTTATTTTTATATAAATCATAAAGTGTTTTGGGAATATTGAACTAATAGTAGTGATATCTCATCATTTTTTAATTCCATAACAACTCTAATTGAATAATATCAGAGAATGAGAGGTGAATCAGACAAATTGATTCCTTAAGAAAAATGAATTTCAGAATTTCCAGATTATCTAGTCTCACTACTTGTTCGGAATAACAATAGAATAAAATCAACATTCCTGAGAGACATTTCATTTCTTTACCATAATGTAGCATTGGTAGAATAATTATTGATCCCCTTGTCGATTCACCTCAGTAGGTATGAGGAAGATCTGTTGTATGTATTCTGCTGAGAACTCACAAACATAATCTGTCACAAGCATAACATTGTATTTGATCATATAGGTTTTCATATTGTATAACTTATCGCATAAGAACATGTTTAGTTATTATCTAGAATTGAAATAAGTCATTATAAGTAATCATATTCGAAATGAATATTTGAATTGACGATCTTCTCGTTCCAGACATTTACAGAGTCGTTTTTTTAAGTTATTATTCGCTCTGCAAATATCTCTTCGGCGTAGTAATGCGAAAGCGTTCATGATTTTAATTCTTAAATCTTCTATATTTTCAATTTCCTTTTGATATATTCTATTTTTTAGTGTACCGCATAAAAAAAAGTCAAGCGGAAAGATGAATGCTCCTACTATTTCTGTAGAAAACGTTAATCATATCTCTTTTCTACTCTATAGGGAAACCCATTTTCAGTACTATCAGATTTTTCATTAAATACCAACGATAATTTCCAAGAAACTGTCAAAATAATGACAAGTGAGGCGAACTAAATATTTATTTTCCAAAGCATACTATGAGAATTCAAATAGTTTAATCATAATAAATTGTTGTATATAGCAACAGAATGCCCTTGAATTAGCTGAAAATGTAGATAGTTCGGAAAGTGAGTAACAATGAAATATTTCCAAATTGGTGCCTCTATAGGAAGATTGCCAGTCGAACATTTTTTTGTTTGGGCAATGATTATATGCACATAAACGTACTAGGAAGAATTTCGCATTTTCGTACATTGATCATGGTTTGCGTGAACTGAAATGAGAATGAATTCTTGAAGAAGACATTTTTCGTCGAATAATATTGATTATCCTCCAAATCCTAGGCATTTTATATCTTATTCTATGATATTTATTTAATTAGAGCTGAAATTTTGAAAAAATGTTGAAATTTTACTGGTAATAGTTCAATATTTCCAGAACACTATGTAATTCAGATGAAAATACTACGTCAATATAAAACATGACTCTTGGCATTCAAAAAAATGCAATAAAAAATACAGGTCCGTATTTGAAAATTGAAAGTTGAGGGTGGCCCAATTTATACGACACCCTGTATATAATTTTTATTCAGATATTTAGATAGCTTAGGAAAAGTGGCAATGGCAAAGTGACATTTGTTTTGAAAATAATTCATTAAATAAAAAGATATAGGCAAAAAAAGGATTTCGAAATTTTCGAATTTTCCTATATAACTCCAGAACTAAAGGAGCTAAATCAGATTTTTTTTATCCATATAACTGACCTCTGAAATATGCTACTTTGCCTTCATTTAACCATCCCTCTATCTCTTACCGTTATCGAAATCCCTATGCATATACTCGAATTTGAATAGCCCTGTATATATATATATATATATATATATATATATATATATATATATATATATATATATATATATATATATATATATATATATATATATATATATATATATATATATATATATATATATATATATATATATATATTTATAATATTTATTTGAATTGTTGTTGCCTGTGAACTATTTTAACTTTTTTATTAATTATCCTAAATCCTAAAACTGATTTTTTAGAAGCAATTCAATATGCACTTCTACCAACAAATTGATGGTGTAGCAATGGGAAGTCCTATTTCCAGTGTTATAGCTCAATTAGTTTTAGAATATTCAGAAGAAAAAGTATTAAATCGTTCGAATGAACGTTCGAATGAACGAATTATAACTTTCAAAAGTGTTGCTGATTGCCTCATAATAACATCAGAAGATTTTATTGATGATATTCATAAAATTTCAACGATTTCAATAGAAAATTGGAATTTACTCTAGAAAAGGAAACAAACAATACATTCAGTTTTCTTGATATTACTCTCATACACAAAAACAATGAAATTATCACAGAATGGCATAGAAAAAAGCAATATTTTCATGGAGAACATTGAACTACAACAGTACACATCATTTGTCACAAAAGAAGAGTTTAATTATAGGATATATAGACAAAGCACTTTGAGCTTACTTCACCTACACACAGACATGAAACATTACAAGATGTCCATGAATTACTCATAAAAAACGATTACCCAATAAAACTTACAGAAAATCACTAAAAATAGAATTCAAAACATCACAACACATTAGAAAAGCCAGACAAAGAAAATATTAACAGAAAATATATTCCTCTTCCATATATTCCTCATTTAAGTAATAAGATATCAAATATTTTAAATCCACACCATATTAAAGTAGCCCACACTGCACAAAATCAAATAAAACAAATATATTCTAAATTAAAAAGTAAATCCCATGTTGTATACAATACACACAAATATACCAAAACGCAAACCACAGCACTAATCAAACATGAAAATAATGAAAACCATAGTTTCAACTTTAAAAGCACAAAAATTTTGGAAATAGAGAAAGATCAAAAACGCAGACAAATTTTGGAAATGTTACATATTCAAAAAAATTCAAATAAAGTCATAAATGATAGAACAGATATAAAACATTTAAGTTCAATATACGCAGATTTAATTCTTTAAATTTTCTAAGAAACATCGTAAATCAAGATAAAATAATTCAACAAACAAACTCTAACCATATCAACCCATCTTCTTCGACAAAATCTAGACATCTAGAATTTTCAATTTTTCTAAAAAAAAGGTATAGTTTAGAACATGTGATCTCCAAAATTACAAGTAACGTCTTTTTAAAGACAAATCCAACAATCAAATATTTTAAACCTATTTTGTAGATTACGTGGGTGAAGGTTTCTGTGATTCCCTTTCCATCTAATATCAACAGACCTGACTGTTGCTATTGGATTAAATAGCACGAATTAGTAACTGAAGACGGCCACAGCCGTAATAAATTTTTTAAAAAAAATATAAATTGTACCCCATTCTTTTACTTTTCTAAATCAAAATAATTTGAACCTATTTCAAACATTACGAGGGTAAAGGTTTCTGTGGTTTCCCTTACCATCTAATAATAACAGATTTGAATGTTAATATTAGACTGAAAAGCACGTAATAAATAACAGAGAACGGCCACAGCCGAAAAATTTTGATGAAAAATAGTATTATTTTTTAGCTATTCAAATTTTTTCAAATCAATAAATTTCAAAGAAATTTCAATATTTTAAAAGTTTTGAAAAAGCCAAGAATGGCGAAACGTAACTTTTTCAATAAAATCGAGTTTTTTGAGATTCACCAAGCCTGTTATTGCTAATAATTATAAAAATATATATATATATATATATATATATATATATATATATATATATATATATATATATATATATATATATATATATATATATATATATATATTCTGTATAGTTATTGTCTGTCTTGAACTTTTATTTTGCTTTGATGGTTCAGCAATAAAAAAGCATTCGAATGAGATAAGAAAAATACATTCGAACAATGTTATCATTTTATCACTTCATTATATGTTCATGTTATGATGCGAATTACAACAGTTTCAAATTAAAAAGTCTCTGAAATAACTTTCTGACAAGAGGCAAAAATATGTTTTATCCGCTTTCGGAAATCATGAGCTTCAACTTTTCTCAAATGAATTTTTTATAATTTGTCACCAGCTGAAAAAACGAAAGTAATGACGGCGTAAAATGAAAAGAGGTCTAAAAAGCACCTTGGAAAATGCTAAAGGCTTGATAATGAATTTCGTATATACTTCTTGCTGCAGGATGTGGTAGAAAATTGTTTCCCTGTGTCTTCATAAACCTGTCAAGCTAAATAAATATCAAATATAGCGGTCATTTCTTCTTAAAGCCAAACTCGCACCTTTCTTGTCATAATTTAGATCAATTTCATACCACCTACATTAAAGCAATCCAAAGCATCTATCGTAATGGAGTGCTATAAACTATTGAAAGACCGTACATCAAAAGATGTAGGTGTCTATTTACTATGAAATATCGGAAGTAGAACTAGCTCTTGGGCACTGCTTTGTCCAACATATTAGCTTGAACTGTACGTGAGCATAGAGGTGGGAACACACGAACGTATTATTATCAAATTATCTTGATGAATAACTAACTCTTCATAAAACATCCATTAAAAAATATACCGCCAAAGAGTTTTCACGAATTTCTGACATTTGCAAGGAATCATGCATATTTGATAGAAAATAACTATAGTATTTTCATAACCAACTTGTGTGTATGAGTGTTTAAGAAAAATATTCAGGAGCATAACAGAATGGAATTTGTTTCAGTATCACTCTTTCCAATAATGTTATCTGCTTACGAATGCCGCATTTGAAATACAATATTCTACAATAACTAGAGAAAATACGCAGGCTGCAGAGCTGCGTGTCTGAGGTCGTAGGCTTTCCCCTATTCTGTTTTTTTCATGAACAAATTCCTCATATATAAATTGTGGAATATGTGATATTCTTACACACACATCACACACACACACACACATATATATATATATATATATATATATATATATATATATATATATATATATATATATATATATATATATATATATATATATATATATATATATATATATATATATATTTATATATATATATATATATATATATTTATATAAATATATAAAAATATATATAATAATATATATATATATATATAAATATATAAATAATATTATATATATATATATATATATATATATATATATATATATATATATATATATATATATATATATAGAGAGAGAGAGAGAGAGAGAGAAAGAGAGAGAGAGAGAGAGGAAAAAAAATATGAAAATAATTCTACTGGAAATAACTAACAACGTGAAACGTTGGGATTAAAAACAAACAGCAAACAAAACGAGTGAAATGAGATTTGAAAACAATGTGAAAACAAAATCATAAAAATGGGGGAATATGAACTTGAGGAGCTGGAAAAGTTCAAATATCTAGGGGTCAGGATCTGCAGCAACGGAAAACGAAAACCAGAAATAGAAGAAAAATAAAGGCAGTTAATAGGGTGTTCCATGCTAATAAGAAACTACTAACGAGTAAATTATTAAAAGGGGCCACTAAACTCAAAATTTATAACATAATGATGAGACTGGTGATGATATATGGAGCAGAAACTATAATAATGACAAATAAAGAAGAGGAAGAATCAGAATAGAAGATCGGAGAATTATGAGAACAATCCTAGGGCCAATAAAAGTTGACAATAATGAATACAGGTAATGGATGAACTATGAAATACAGAGAGAAATAAACGGCGAAGATATAGTGAAAGGAATAAAGAAGCAAAGGATTGAATGGCTCGGTAATGCATGGAGAAGAGGAGAGCATTCAACGGCTTGCGTAGTGCTGCAGTGGTAACCAGGAGGTGAGAGAAGGCGAGGAAGACCCAGATCTAAGTATTTGAAGGCAGTAGAGGAGGATTTAAGAATGATAGGTTTGACTGGATGGAAAGAAAAAGGAAAGGAGAAGACCCTATGGAGAAAAATAAGCGAGAAAGTATCGAATTTATATATATATATATATATATATATATATATATATATATATATATATATATATATATATATATATATATATATATATATATATATATATATATATATATATATATATATATATATATATATCTATATATAAATATATACAAAATTTCAAGATTACAGTTAGTTATATTACCATAAAAATTTACTTGAAATTTTCAGCATGGAATCGAAAGGGATGGTATTATAAATAGATATTTTTTTTGTAAAATTGAATTTTCACAAAAAAAAAGGAACTATTTAGAAATCAAAACCTTCTATTAAACAATATTTCAGTCCATGCATTAGAGCCGTTTCCGCGATACGCAAATGTATATATATATATATATATATATATATATATATATATATATATATAAATAAGAATGGGTCTTTGAAATATATAAGATAACTATGCATCTAATGGACTTTCAAGATTCCCTCCGGATTTTGCGTATCCATATAGTTGATACGAACTTATAAATATTTAAACCTTTGGGTCTGTTAACCGCCTTAATGTGAACTCTTTCCAACAGCAGAGTTATTATCACACGATTCACTTTTCAGTTATTGTAAGTTATGTACGAGTTTAACATAATTTTTTACCCACGGGTATCGAATGCATCTTTGGCGTATTAACAAAATTATGCTCTCAATGATTTACTCATAGATTTATTCCTCTAATCGTTTCCTTGCCAGATGATTTATTTCAATTCCTTCTTACTGGACCGTTCCACTTCTCCACGGGAATCTAGATTATACACGTGTTTATGTTTTGATATCGTTATGAAATAACGAAACCTTCATGCATTAAATAAGCGACTGCAACATATACACACATACAAATACACACACACACACACACACACACACACACACACACACACACACACACACACACACACACACATATATATATATATATATATATAATATATATATATATATATATATATATATATATATATATATATATATATATATATATATATATATTTATATATATATATATATTTATATATATATATATATATATATCTAATATATAAAATTCTCGTGTCGCGGTGTTAGAAGTTAAACTCCTCCGAAATGGCTCGACCGAATCTCATGAAATTTTGTGTGCATATCGGGTAGGTCTGAGAATCGGCTGACATTTATTTTTCATCCTTCTAAATGTTAAGGGTGGTCCACCCCTCAATTAAATTTTTTTATTTTTCAGACGAAATTTTCTGTTCTATTTTTTTTATGATACAACATTCAAAAATACATACAACCCTTAATTTTCACCCTTCTACGATCATTTGCTATTTTTTATTTGTTGAACTCCTCCGAAATGGCCCGACCGATTCTTATGAAATTTTGTGTGCATATCGGGTAGGTCTGAGAATCGGCCAACATCTATTTTTCATCGCCCTAAATATTGAGGGTAGTCCACCCCTTGATTTTTTTTTAGACAAAACTTAATGTTAATTTTTTCATGATACAGCATTCTAACATACATACAACCCTAAATTTTCACCCCTCTACGATCAATCCCTATTTTTTTATTTGGCAAGATTTTTATTTTTATTTTGTCAAGAATAAAAAAATTCATATAACTCTCAATTTTTTACCTTCTACGATCAACCCCTATTTTTCCGTCGCGATTTTCATTCTTTAAAATTTTATCCACAGATCCGCAATAGGGTTGCAAGTTGGCAATCGAAAATAAAAAAAGTCTGTCTGAGAATAGGTCGTAATATATTTTTCATACCCCTACGTGATTAGAGTAGTTCACCACAAACATTTTTATAAATTTTTTGGACAAAATTTTCATTTTTATTTTTTTATGATATTAAAAAATACATACACCTCTAAATTTTCACCCTTTTATCAACAACCCATATTTTTTAATAGCCATTTTTATAATTCAAACAACGTTTGCCGGGTCAGATAGATTGATAGATAGATAGTTAGATAGATAGTGATACATACGGCAGATAGATAAAAGGATAGATAGATAAAAATAATTTATATGGCAGAACAACGTCTGCTGGGTCAGCTAGTATATATATATATATATATATATATATATATATATATATATATATATATTAATAAATATATATATTTATTATTATATATATATATATTTATTTATATATATATATATATATATATATATAAATATATATATATATATATATATATATATATATATATATATATATATATATATATATATATATATATATATATATATATATATATATATATATATATATATATATATATATATATATATATATATATATATATATATATATATATATATATATATATATATATATATATATATATATATATATATATATATATATTTTTTTATATATATTTATATATATATTTATATATATAATTAATTAATATATTTATAATAATATATAAATATATATATATAATAATTAATATAAATATATATATAATTATTAATATATAATAATATATATATATATATATTTGCTATGGTTTAATTTTATGCAATATTAAAATTAAATATATGGTACATAGTAAAGTAGAGATTGATTGACAAGAAAGGGAAATACTTCAATGAATTAAAATAGGATAGTTAAAATATAATCAATAAATGTGAATTTAAATGATTAAAATGGAATCAAAATGATGACAAGTGTAAATATATGAATTATAATGATCAAGAATAGATTTTTAGATTATAATATATGATAAACTTGTAGAATGTCAGAAACTTAAAATGTCATTAATCGTTGAAGGTAAATATCAGTAATTGAATAAAATTCATGAAAGTATTAAAAATATAGTAGAATACAAGTAATAAATCGTTGTAAGAGTAATTAGAACAAATTTATCAATATAACAGGACTTAATTATGTAGTGAGAATTACATATAATTGTGGAAATTTTATGTATCGTAGAATTGGAGAAATTGGTATATCAGATAATAAGTTAATTTCAAGTTATTGAAGGGTAGTTAATCATAAATAAAGGCATTAGAAGAGATTAGATAACTGTTTTATATATAAAGAATTATTGTAGAATAAAGTAAGAAAGTATAATTTCAAGTTAGAATGCAGAAATTATTATAATAACGAAATGTCAAAATTTTCATTGGGAAATAAGAATTTAATTAATGAACAGAATATGGAAATTTTTAGTACAGAATTTTTCAGAATATTCTGTAGATGAGTTAATAGATATTTCTTAGTCCAAAATTAGGTTTATATTATTAATTTGTTAAAAATCAAATCAAATGTCATTTAATTATTTAAAATATCAAAAATTGAAGTACTGAGATTGAAAAATTTTAAATTATCATAAGAAAGTGTTATTATTGAAATAAGTAATTTCCAAACTTATTGTATATTTAATTAAATTATATGATAGAGAAACATTCACAATACCTGTTAGTATAATATTTTAAAATTGAAAGAAATTATAAAAGGATATTGAGATTATTCTAGAAAAAACCATCAGATTCCTTGATATTGTGAAAAATTAATAGAAGGTTTATATATAGAGGGTATAACATCCGGCTTCGAGGCAGTTCCTATTTTGATTTCAAGAGATAAATCATCGTCTTGTTCGATTGATTCTTTTGTTTCTTTTGTCTTCCATATTGAATAATTTTAAAAGTAGAATGATAGCTGAAAGTATAAAGTAATAATAAAACATCGATATAAGCAAATTAAAAAGCTGATAATACCTGTAATGTGAAAATAATAAAGTCAAGTGTTAAACTTGTGGAATTGGTGATATGAATTTCTAATAATATAGAAATTAAGTGAGGTTACTAAAGGATTAACCGTAGACCATAGAGAGAGTTGCTGTTTCGCAGAACGAATATAGAAAAGAGAAGAAAGAACCATATGGAAATTATTGAACCTATGGAAAAGGAAGATCAACCATCAGTGAAATAAACATCGTGAGTTTTTACAAAATTTCATATTGGCCAATAATTTCATGAATATTTGCAAATATAAACTTTAATGGGGATTAATGAATATAATAATATAAAAAGGTACCATATATAAAAATTTCATAGAGTGATTGTTATGTGTTAATGTTAGAACAGAATTTGTATTTTGATAATTAGAGTTAAATAAAGATTGTTATAAATTTTATTTCGAGATTTTATTGAAGTTTTCAATTATTAGAGGTCAAAGTTTTTTTTATATATATATATATAAATAATTAAAATATATAGAATCAATTTAAAAAATTAAAGAGAACCTTTCTGAGAATATAGAGTTAATACAAAATTAGGATTCATAATAAATAAATAAGTAGTAGTGAATTAAAAAAATTCATAACAATTGGGCGGCAACCAACGTAGGGCTCGAAAAACGAGAAAATTATATTTATAAATTAAATAATTTTTTTGAATAGAATAAAGTAGAACATAAATATAAAGTGACTAGTAACATGGTATTTGTACGGAAAAGAAAGGTGAAGAGAGGGTTGAATGAGGAGGAGTTAGATACAAATATTAGTTGTAGAGCAAATTTACTGAAAATCTAGTTGAATGTGTAGATATGAATGAAGAGGAGAATGTAGAAAAAGAAAAATGAGATATTTATAAGAGTGATTCAGAGGGGAAACAGAAAAGGATAGATTGAATCGAGAGGATGAAAATGTAGAATTAAAAGAATTATTTTAAGATATGCAAATGATTATGATGCAAATATGAATAGTATGAATAAAAATTTAATGAAGGAAATAAATCTGAGTATGAATGATAAATTTTGAAAACAAGATAGAGTATGAATGCAGATTTGAAGGTATAAATGATAAATTAGAAAAATATGAATCTAAGATTTGAAAGCATGGATGAAAAATTGGAATATGGTTAGACAATATAATGACCGGAGGTATGTGATTGAGAGATAAATAATACTACTAAGGAGATGAAAATAAATTAATAATACAAGATATAAGAAATTAGAACAGAATGAAAGTAATTCAGAGTTAAGAAATAGAAAAACAGAATGAAATAGATATGTATGGGAGAAAATGCATGGAATCTGTAGATACGTGTCAAGATAGAATAATTAACTATAGAAGAAGAAACATTACTGAATATAAATAATAATATAGAAATGTTAAAACAAAAATATGAAAAAGAATTAGAAGAAGTCAAAAACTATCATTTAGGACTCTGCATATAATACCTCAAATTTAATGCATATAATATATGATAATAATATGAAATTTGATGGCAATATAAAAGATTGCATCCAAAAACATTTTTGAATAATATTAAGTATATAATTGAATTTCTAATAATAAATGGGAAGAACAAAAGGAAAAATTATGAAAATGTATTTAAGTGGATATGCACAAATCTTGGTTTTTTACGTTTGGAAGAAGAAATTTAGAGAGTATAGGGATTTTGAAAATAATTTTATTAGACATTTCTGGGGAGAAACTCAACAAAACAAATACAGAAGAGACTTTACATGGGAACAATTTAATTATAATTTTAGTTTAAATTTAACAGAATATGCAATCAGACTATATAACATAGGAAAGAACTTAGATCAATATTACAGAAGCAGATATTATAAAATGCATTAGTAGACAATATAATAATGAGATTAAGCAATATACAATGTACAACAAATAAACACACTAGATAAATTTTGTAGAATACTTAACTGAAATAGAACATGAATTTAAAGAAGATAAATATAAAATCGAGAGAAGAATATGATCATGATAGAAATCAACAAGAGATAAATAAAAATAAATATGAGTAATAATAATAATCAATATAATAAAACAATCAACAAAGATTATTATAAAGGGATGCAAGGAAATTGAATTTTATGGAAATCAAAATAAAGGGAAACACAATGAGAGCAAGAGTACAGAGATAATAATAAAAAGTTTCAATAATATACAATTACAACCAGAATATCAAACCTGGAACATCTAGGGAAGATTTATGCGTGGGATACTGAGAATAGAATTTTTTTAGATAATGCCGAACCAAAATAGATTTAAATATAATACTTTATGAACATTCCAAGTGATTATTTTTAAATTTAAATGAAGAATATTAGTTATTTAGTGAAATAACAAATTAGTAATAATAAATGGTAAAGTAGATGAAATTGATGTTAATATATTAATTGACACAGGATCAGAATATCATTAATTAATGACAAAATTTATAGAAAAATGTAAATAGAAAATAATATATGAAAATTTCAAAAATTAATTTAATTAGTGCAAATGGAAAAAATTTAAGTGAGGTAAATAAGTTATGTAATTGTAAATTTATTAATAGGAAAGGTAATGGTGAATTTAAAATTATTTATAGTGAAAGATATAGAATATGATATGGTATTTAGGTAATGATGAAATTAAGTAAACATAAGGTGGAAGATAAATTATGAAGAAAAATAATTAGGTGTATGGAAATAAGATTCATTTATGGAAGAAGATATAAAGAAAATATATATATGGAAAATATGAAATAGAAGAAGAAAAATATGAAGAATTAAATGTTCACCAAAATATGGGGACAAATTAAAAATTATTAAAGAAATATAAAGGTCTAGTAAACAGGAAAATAGAGTTGTATGTCTTATATACATAATTATAGAAATAAAAAAAATAGAAGAATTTAAAAGTAAAATTATCCTATTTTGCCATATAAGAGTATAGAGAAGGGAAGTGTCAGAAGAAGTTGAATCAATGTTAAACAAAGGAATAATAAAGAAGTAATGACCAGTTACATAAATCCTATAGTAGTAGTTTAAAAACAAAATGGAGAAATTAGATTATGGTTTAGATGCAAGGAATATTAATAAAATGTACAAAACCTCAATATGAAGCACCAATGAATATAGAAGCAATATTTGGGATAGAATTACTAATACAAAAATATTTACAAATTGAAGATTTAAGACATAGTTTTTGGTTGATACGCTTTAGAAGAAAATAGTAGAGATTACACTGGATTTCATTGAGTGGAGTTATATATAGATTTGCAGTAGTGCCTTTTGGTTTACAAAGTGCTTGTGCGGCTTGTGAGTAAGAGCCGATGTAGCATAAATATTTTTAATAAACTGAAGATTATATTTGCATTATATAGATGACATATTAATGATATTTCAAGAAAATGAGATAGATCATTTTAAAACACATTAGAAATAGCATTAAATGAATTAGATAGAGCAGGATTAAAATAAATATTTGACAAAATGTCAGTTTTTCAAAAGAAGTAATGATATTTAGGTTTTAAATAGATGAACAAGGAATAAAAATGAATTGATATGAATGCCAAAGTATAAGTGAAAAGAGAAAAATGTCATATTTGAGAATTTTAAAATATGAATATCATGTTATGGTTATGTTATATTTTATGTTACTGTTATTGTTAAAAGTTATAGAATATTCGAGATGATCAAGAAAATTTCAACATTGAATTATTATAAATATTGAATTTAAATAAGTTCATATGTAAATTTTTGGGGATGTTGCTATGGTTATGTATTTTATTTGCAATATTAAAATTAAAATATTATGGTTACAATAGTAAATGAGATTGATCAAGAAAAAGGAAACTTCAATGAATTAAAATAGGAATTAGTAATAATAAATCAATAAATGTGAATTTAAATGATTAAAATGGAATCAAAATGATGACAAGTGGTAAATATATGAATTATAAATGATCAAAATAAGATTTTAGAATTAATAATATATGATAAACCTTGTAGAATGTCAGAAACTTAAAATGTCATTAATCGTTGAAGGTAATATCAAGTAATTGAATAGAAATTCAATGAAATATTAAAAATATAGGTTAGAATACAAAGTAATAAAATCGTTGTAAAGAGTAATTAGAACAAATTAATTCAATATAACAGACTTAATTATGTTAGAATACATATAATTGTGGAAATTTTATGTATTCGGTAGATATTGGAAGAATTGTATATCAGATAATAAGTTATTTCAAGTTATTCGAAGGTAGTTATATTCATATCATATAAAGGGCATTAGAAGAGATTTAGATAACTGTTTTATATATAAAATTATTGTGATAAAGGTAAGAAAGTATAATTTCAAGGTTTAGGATCAGAAATTATATATAACGAAATGTCAAAATTTTCATTGGGAAATAAGAATTTAATTAATGAACCAGAATATGGAAAGTTTTAGTACAGAATTTTCAGAATATTGATAGTAGATGGAGTTTAAATAGATATTTTTCAGTCAAAATTAGGTTTATATTCATAAATTTGTTAAAAATCAAATCAATGTCATATTAAGTTATTTGTAAAATAATAAATTGAAGTAGCTTGAGATTGAAAATATTTTAAATTTAATGATGAAGTAAGAAGCTGTTATTATTGAAATAAAGTAATTTCCAAAATTATTGTATATTTAATTAAAATTATTATGATAGAGAAACATTCACAATACCTTGATTAGTATTAATATATTTTAAATATGAATAGAAATTATAAAAGGAGTATTTGAGATTATTCTAGAAAAGAACCATCAGATTCCTTGATATTGAAAATAATTAAGAGGAGGTTATATAGTAGTGAGGTATAACATCCGGCTTCAGGCAGTTCCTATTTTGATTTCAAGAGATAAAACATCGTCTGTTTACGATCTGATTCTTTTTGTTTTTGTCTTCCCATATTGATAATTAAAGAGTAGAATGATTAGCTGAAGATAAAGTAATAATAAAACATCGATATAAGCAAATTAAAAAGCTGATAATACCTGTATGTGAAAATAATATCAAGTCAAGTGTTAAAACTGTGAATGGTGATATGACATTTCTAATAATATAGAAAGTGTTTAAGTGAGGTTACTAAAGGATTTAACCGAGACCAGAGAGAGTAGTTGCTGTTTCGCAGACGAACGAATATAGAAAGAGAAGAAAAGAACATATGGGAAAGTCATTGAACCTATGGAAAAGGAAGATCAACCATCAGTGAAATAAAACAATCGTGAGTTTTTCAAAATTTCATATGGGCGCAATAAATTTCATGAATATTTTGCAATATACAACTTTAATGGGGGATTTAATGAATATAACTATATAAAAAGGTACATAATAAAAAATTTCAAGAGTGATTTGTTATTGTTAATGTTAAGAACAGAATTTGTATTTTGATATTAGAGTTAAGATAAATTTTTAAATTTATTTTTCGAATTTTATTTGAAGTTTTCAATTATTAGAGTCAAAGTTTTTTTTTTATATATATATATATAAAATAATTAAAATATAGTGAATGCAATTTAAAAATTAAAGAGAACCTTCCGTTGAGATATAGAGGTTAATACAAATTAAGGGATTCATAATAAAATAGAATAAGTATGTAGTGAATTAAAAAATTCATAACAATATATATATATATATAAATATATATATATATATATATATATATATATATATATATATATATATATATAAATAATTAATTGATTTCCCTTAACAGGCTGGCAACCGCTTCAAGAAATGTTAATATCAAGAGGGGTCAAGTGGCACATCGTTTTTCAATTATCCTTACAAATATGCTCTTTTTCTCAAGCTCATCTGAAGACGTCCTCAGATGAGTTTTAGCAAAATGACTTTTATGTTTAACAAAATATAGTAAAAACCAAAAACCCAAGTTTTATTTATATTATAGTCATGGATTTTCATCAAGTGTGGGCCCAACCAATTGGTTATTTATTTTACTATTCACAAATGAATTATTCTTGTTTCTTATTAAATAATTTGTGCCGTGAAAGTTTCATGAAAGTGATTGTGGTTACGATTACTACTATGACAGTAAGGCATATATAGGCATGATGGTTATGTAAATTCGCATTATGAATCAGATCAGTTGAATCATATATATAATATATTTCCATATACTCGTAGAGCTATTTACAATGAACTGAAAATAATATTATGTTATTATTGATACCTACTCTAGAATACATTATGAATTTTGATTAATAATGAAATAATAAAGGAATTTCATTAGGTAGCTAGTACATGTGTACTCAGTACCTACTTTTACCAAATTATCTACCAAAATAATTGAACTGTCAGACATCATAAAATAAAAAACATTTGTTTCAATATTATTGAAAGCTGAATATTTTGATTAATCAAGAACAGTGTGTGAGTTAATTGGTGAGAATGGCCGGAAGAAGTATGTATGTCCCTCGGTATGTCCGTTATTAATTCGACTGTGAAAACACTGATGGAAAGAGAAACCTCTATTTGTTTTTCTACTAATCCTATTATGATTACTTTCATTATAATTCATTTTAAGCACTGACAAAATGAACTACCAATTGGAAATAAATTCAAATATCATTCAGAAATTCAAGATATTTCTACAATAATATGGAATTTGGGATGAATATTGAGTTAATTTATCCTTGATAACATATCAAAGAGTTTTGTTATTATACAATAGAATTGTATTGATTATACTAGCTGTCTGAAATAGTTTTTAGTGAAACTATATTGAATACCAGAATATTCGATAAAGAAATGGTACAGGTTGTTTTCTAGTTTATATCTGAAGATATTAATCTGTGTATGATTCCAAGATGAAATATTTACATAAACGTTGGTCCATTTTCGCTTTATTTTTGATATAAAGGTTGTGCGATCTTTATTTTGTATTGAAAAACAGCTTTCTAGTTTTGATCGTATTTTGACAAATTTTTTAGAAAAAAATATGGAACACATCTATTTCTATGTATTGGCACCGTAACGCACTAGGATAAATGTTATATCACAAATATCGTTTGATAATTTTTTTTATTATTGAAGAATTTTGCTTGATCACTTCATGTAGTATATTTAGTTGGCTGTGGTCAAGTTGCATATTATCAAGATCAGATTTCTTTTTTGATCTAAGCGTGGTGGAGAGTTTTTATCCAGATAGTAGCTTGGTCACGGTGTGTATTGGAGAACAACTGAAAGTTTGTTAATTCACACCGTTGCAAATAAACTGCACTTATGAGATCTGATAAGATCGAAACAGCTCTATACAGATTTTTGGTCGGGTTGACTCGACGATTTCTATAATTCACTGTTGGCTTGTGAATGTGGAATTTAAGTCGCGGAATACATATAACCAGCTCTTTTGGAAATTTGCTTGATAATTTAGTCAACTTGTATAATTTCCATGATTTGATTTATGTATATATATATATATATATATATATATATATCTATATATATATATATATATATATATATATATATATATATATATATATATATAAATATATATATATATATATATATATATATATATATATATATATATATATAATATATAATATATATATATATATATATATATATATATATATAAATATATATATATATATATATATATATATATATATATATATATATATATATATATATATATATATATATATATATATATACAGGGGCGCGATAAAGTATGGAACCAAGTAAATATCTTTCGAAAGAAAGAGAAATTCATACATCAGATGCAAAATGCATCTGATGTATGATTTTTGTTGCTAATATACTTCCGGTTGTACCGGAAATAGACCTTAGGTCGCTTATTTTAAATGGGATACCCTATATATTATTACATTTTTGGATTCTACCTAAGATTCTAGGCAGATTTTATGCATCATATCCTATACCTAAGTCTAAGCGTTTTCGACATATTTAGGTTTTTATGTCAAAAACGACGATCGCAAGCCCTAATATAATTATCAATTGTTCCTATAAGGAAGCCTTTTTTACTTACTTTGGGTTAGATTCCTTGTTGAAAAGGACTCACTTCAATAGATTTTGAATAATATTTGGATAACTAGTTATACAGGGTGTGCAAAAAATAAGATCTAAAATGAGATTAAGAAAACTGACAAAAATCAATTTTTTCAAATGAAAACCCCCCATTTTCTTTATTCTGTAGTATTGAGCATTTAAAAAGAAGGTAACTTTGTGTGAGGTTATCTTCACCTAAAATTTGAAGTTTTCGAAATATTGCCAATTTGAAATTTTTATATGGCAATTTTGCATTCAATCGTTTAACAATTAGCTCTAGGATAGCCACGATCGTATTTGACATTTCAAATCTTCGTTATACTCGTTTATCACTTACTACATATGCATACACACAACATCAATTTGTTTATCTGAACGTTTTTTTACGGTAATGTAAAAAACTCAGAAGAAGTTGAATTGATTTTTGTCAGTTTTCTCAATCTTTCAACAAGGAATTAAACCCAAAGTAAGTAAAAAAGGCTTACTTATAGGAACAACTGATAATTATATTAGGGCTTGCAAGCGTCGTTCTTGACATAAAAACCTAAATATGTCAAAAACGCTTAGACTTAGGTATAGGACATGATGCATAGAATCTGCCTAGAATATTAAGTAGAATCTAAAAATGTGATAATATATAGGGTATTCCATTTAAAATAAGCGACTTAGGGTCTATTTCCGGTACAACCGGAAGTATATTATCAACAAAAAATCACACATAAGATGCATTTTGCGCCATTGGACTCACCTGCAAAATTTCATAAATATTCTCCTTTTCGTTCGAAAGATATTTACTTGGTTCCATACTTTATCGCAACCCTGTATATATATCTATATATATATATATATATATATATATATATATATATATATATATATATATATATGTATATATATATATTTATTTATATATATATATATATATATATATATATATATATATATATATATATATATACTAGCGGACCCGGCAAACGTTGTTCTGCCATATAAATTATTTTTATCTATCAACTATTCATCTATCTATCTAAATATCTATTCATCTATCTGCCGATGTATCTCTATCTTTCTAACTATCTATCTATATATCTATATATCTAACATTTTATCTATCAATATATATCTACCTATATATCTATTTATCATTCTTTTTGACCCGGCAAACGTTGTTTGAATAATGTATATGTCAACACAACGTTTGCCGGAATATAACTATGTGATATGATAATACTTACATATATTCATTTTGAATATATGTAAGAGAGTTCTAAACAATAAATCAAAAATTGAAAAAAATAAGAATAATTTCACATAGCATCTACTATAATATAAATTTAACTCACACTTTGGCCTCAACAACACGTAAAGCGTTAGTAATTTCAACATAGCGTTATCTATTGGATACTTACTCAATCCAGTCAACTAACTACCTCATACCGCCATCTGTAAGTATCTTATCAAACTAAAGAGATAATCAACAAATAATTTGCAACAAAATAATATTGCGACTATAAATTGAGATGTAAGCTATCCTATCTTTCAAGTTTGATCAAACTGCACACGGTATGCAAATTTGATTAAAATCGGTTAAGTAGTTTAGGAGTCCATCGCGGATAATTTTTCAAGTCTATAAATTCAAACTAGGGTTTGAATCAAATGAGATAAGATTCTTCAGGCAGATTCAGACCATAGCATCCCATATTCGCTTTAATTGCATTAACTTAATTGGGAAGATCTTAGTTAGACGCTGAATATTGATTAATTTTATTCTACTATAATTGACAAAAATTTCTTATTCGAATTGTAGCAGTCACCACTCAACATATTCTATAGATTTGAAACTTCTGAAGTTCTTTGAATATATGTTTGCTTTGTTTCTTTGAATTATTGCAAGAACTGTGAATATGCTATTGCATTGTCGTGGTAAAATTTTGAACTCATTCAAACTTTCCCACTTTTCTACAGCCCTGTCAGCCAAAATCTGCAGTAATTGTGTTGTGAAAATTTTTTTTGCAACTCATGAAATACCTGACACTTATTTATTTGCTGACACTATGATCTCTGCTTTATTTTGAGTTCATTCTATAGTAACTGTCTACCTTTTTCACTGAAATAACATTCAATATCAACTTTTGGTAATTATAATGTGCACAACATATTCTTCGTATTTGAATAAATCTTCAAAAAATTACTTATGCAAACATTCGTTATTTTTCTCTAACTCCATCTGTACAAATTGTGAACGTTAGCAAAATTTCAAAAACCAAAGAAATAACAAGAAATCTCTTTCTATAAATGGAGGCAGAGTAAAAAAAATTCATAATTTCAAATAGATCTCTCTTAACTCAATACACGTGCAAATTCTAAAACAATCCTAAATATCAAATTACAGCTTACTAAAGTTTTCTTCCAACAAATGGATACATAGGATCAATAAAATCCATCCTTTTTGTATCAAAATTAAATTATTTTTCACGCTTTGGTGTTTCAATTTTTAGCAAAACTTTCGAGAGGTGTGAATCTTCAAAATATCTCAGGTAGACAAAGTGACTTTTATAGCCAATGATCTATTATAGTATAATACACCTCATGAGATAAAGGCCGACTGTCCATTTTCGTGTGAAGGACAGTTTCCCAGAAATGCTCAGATTAGTGGTTGTTTTCAAGTTCTAATCTGAGAAACAGGGACCACCCATTGATAGTTTCAACTTTGAATGATTAGTAGTTGGGTTATCAGAACATTTAGACAGTTTCAGTGAGAAAAATTTTTTCACCTTGAAAAGAGTTAAACAATGCCGATACAGACTTTGATTTAGTATTGGTTATATTCGATTCTCTGAATATATGATTATTCATGGATTGCATAGAATATAAAATGGAACAACAGTATATATATATATATATATATATATATATATATATATATATATATATATATATATACATAGATATATATATATATATATATATATATATATATATATATATATATATATATATATATATATATATATATATATATATATATATATATATACAGATACATAAATATTCATATATAAATATATATATATATAAATATATATATATATATATATATATATATATATATAATAAAATGTCTCATAATTTCAGTATCTCAAACTGAATATTAAAATTGACGTTCAAAGAAAAACCTGAAAATAATTACTCCTCTTATAGAAAATGATTATTTCATACAGATGAAATGGGTAGAGGTATTATTCATTCATTGTATCATATTTAAGAACGAGCTATTATGGCAATTAATAGAACAAAATATATTCATTATCCATATAATCCAAAACTAGCCCGCATACATATTTTATACGCATATAATATCAAAGCAGCACTTACAGCACAAAACCAAATTGAATAAATATTCTATAAATTGTTAACATTGTTGTTTTGACATAACTTGTCTGAATTGTGAAATATTATAGATCAAGAAATAAGCACGTTTATTTGAACTTAATGTACACTATATTTACAATTGAATGGCAATTTTTTCGACAACATAGTGTATTCATCAGTTAGTTACAAACTTTGTTAGCTTGTAACTAAATCTGATGAAGACCCTGCGTTGTCGAAACAATTGTCATTTGATTTCAAATATAGTAGAAATTAAGTTTACATAAATGTGTTTTTATTTCTTAATTGTAATATGAATTTTCATCAAGTAAATGTTACTTTGATTCAAAATATTATATATCTGATTGAGCCCACAATATTTAGAACAAAGTTTGAAAGTACAAATGTTTCCGAAAACGCAAAAAAAAAAAAAAAAAATATATATATATATATATATATATATATATATATATATACATATATATATATATATATATATATATATATATATATATATATATATATACAGTGTGACCCATTTTAAATGGAAACACCCCCGTAAAATTTGAAGTTATAAAACGATTTCAACCACTTTTTTTTTTAAATCTCAAGTGAAAAAGGTCTACCTTGGGACAAAATTTGAAATGTTTATTTCAATTTTCAGGGCGTACCACGATATTTTTTCTTAGTCGAAATTCGGTTTTTTTTATTAGCGATTCTTTTATTGAAAAGATTACCACGCCACTGGATTCAGCGTGCCCCTATATAGGTATGACCAAAATTTCATGAGAAAATATTCGTTCATAACAATGTTATGAGAACTCAAAATTCGAAAACTCACAGTTAACAATCACAAAAAAAAACACCTAATATCAACAGATAGCCATGGAAATATTTTTTTTATGATTTCAACAATAAAATAGCGTAAATATTTCCACGGAAAATGACAGAATTACATTCAAGTTTTCACGCAAATCAACTAAAACTGAGACCTAATAGATTTTTCAATTCAAATCTTAGTTGCCATGCAAATGATTGAGCGTAAGAGAGAAAATTGAAATTATACGCCTCTCGGAAGATGACTTTAGAAGTGCTGGAGAGGTTTATAGAGTATTTTTATCTGATGGCACTTTATTCCTGAAATCATTAAAAAAAATATTTCTATGGCTATCTGTTGATATTGTGTGTTTATTCGTGACTGTTTAGTGTGAGTTTTCAAATTTTGAGTTCTCATAACTTTGTTATGAATGAATATTTTATTATAAAATTTTGGTCATACCTATATAGGGACACGCTGAATCCAGTGGCCTGGTAAATTTTTCAATAAAAAATCCATAATTTCGACTAATTAAAAATTTCATAGTATGCCCTGAAAATTAGATTAAACATTTCTTACTTTGTCCCAAGGTGGACCTTTTAGTACTTGACATTAAAAAAAACATGGTTGCAATCGTTTCACAACTTCAAATTTTACAGGGGTGTTTCCATTAAAAATGGGTCACACTGTATATATATATATATATATATATCTATAAATATATATATATATATAAATATATATAAATATATATATATATATATATATATATATATATATATAAAGGGTCCGCCAATAAGGGCGCGTGAACTTTAAAATTGAATAAAACAAGTTGTGTGTGAGGTAGAAACGAAATTTATTTTTCATTCGAAAGGGTATTCGACCCCATTAAGTATGGAAGATAACATCGTTCAAATGACCACAGCGGCTCCGTTTGGTATCCCGGATCCGGGAGGTCCAATTTTCGATGACTCTGGAGCACATATCGGCCTCAATTTGAGCGATGGCGTTGCGTATGTTGACTTTGAGGTCATCGGTGTTTAGAGGCTTGTTGGCGTAGACCAGCGACTTGAGATAGCCCCAGAGAAAAAAGTCTAAAGGCGTTAAATCGCACGATCTCGGTGGCTTGATATCGCCTCCGCGCGAGATGACCATGTCCGGAAATCGCTCGTGCAGAATGTCCATTGTGGCATGGGCTGTGTGGCACGTGGCGCCGTCCTGCTGGAACCACATGTCGTCCGTGTCCATATCATCCAGTTTAGGCCAAAAGAAGTTGGTTAACATCGACCTGTAGCGCTCCCCATGGTCGGTTATGGCCGACCCAGCTTCGTGCTCGAAAAAGTACGGACCGATGATGCCGCCGGCCCAAAATCCACACCAAACAGTGACTTTCTGGGGATGCATTGCCACTTGGTGGACCTCGTGTGGGTTGTTCTCACTCCAAATTAGGCAATTTTGCTTGTTCACATACCCGTTCATCCAGAAATGAGCCTCGTCGCTGAAGATGATTTTTCGACCAAAATGGGGGTCTGCTTCCAACTGCTCCAGAGCCCAGTCAGCGAACGCCCGACGCTGTCTGTGGTCGTTTATCTTGAGCTCCTGGGTCAATTGGATTTTGTACGGGTGCAGACCCAAATCCAGATGCAAAATTCTGCGAGTTGATGTCTCCGAAAGGCCAAGTTCCTGTGCACGACAAAAAATGGACTGCCTCGGGTTCTCGCGCACACTCTCACGGACAGCAGCGATATTTTCATTCGATCGGGCGTTTCGTCGACGTGTCAGTGTTGGCTGGTTGTTTACTGAACCAGTCGACTCGAATTTGCCCACCAATCGACGGATAGTCGACTCTACAGGCCGATCATCGCGACCGTAAAATGGGCGAAATGCGCGGAACGTTGCTCGAACTGATGACCCATTTTCGTAAAACAATTTAATAATTTGCATGTGCTGCTCGACACTCAAACTTGCCATGGTGATTTGGGGTTATATACTGAACAAATGACAGCAACTTTGACAGCTCTACCTCGAATAACATGGCCGCACCCTTCCGGCAAACTTCGCGCGTCCCTATTGGCGGACCCTTTATATATATATATATATATATATATATATATATATATATATATATATATATATATATATATATATATATATATATATATATATATATATATATATATATATATATATATTATATATAT
This sequence comes from Cynegetis impunctata, assembly GCA_030704885.1. Lineage (NCBI taxonomy): Eukaryota > Metazoa > Arthropoda > Insecta > Coleoptera > Coccinellidae > Cynegetis > Cynegetis impunctata. The sequence goes on along the minus strand of JARQZK010000018.1, from coordinate 67,837 downwards.
ATATATATATTATATATATATATATATATATATATATATATATTATATATATATATATATATATATATATATATATATATATATATATATATAAAGGGGTCCGCCAATAGGACGCGCGAAGTTTGCCGGAAAGGGTGCGGCCATGTTATTCGAGGTAGAGCTGTCAAAGTTGCTGTCATTTGTTCAGTATAATATATATATATATATATATATATATATATATATATATATATATATATATATATATATATAGTTTATTATTGAACATATTAGAACGTGCAACTTATGCCGAATGTGCAAAAAAAAATTATAATAAATCCAAATTGCAACTATCTAAAGAGTAAAATCAAATTTGAGGCAAATCCGGAAATTGAATAATTGGGAACACCTATTCTTTTTGTGGTTTCCATTGCCATCTAACATGATTAAGCCAGATAGCTGATATTCAACTGAATTGTACGTTATTAGGAACTACAGATGACAGCAGTAAAAGGTCAGGTGGAAGATTTATCTGTTTTTTGATTTTTCAATATTAGAGAATTTATTATCTCCAAAATAATATTTCATACTAAGCGTTTAGACAAAATCACTAAGAAATCGAAGAAATATACATGTATGTATATATATATATATATATATATATATATATATATATATATATATATATATATATATATATATATATATATATATATATATATATATATATATATATATATATATATATATATATATATATATATATATATATATATATATATATATATATATATATATATATATATATATATATATATATATATATATATATATATATATATATATATATATATATAAATATTCAATTTGAGTATCCGTTTTTGTTTATTCATATATTCAAGTACAGAATTTGAATTTTTATTTTGCTATTGAACAACAACATCCCCTTGCAGTAATCACAACTAGAGTAAACACTTCACTTTAATATTTCAAAACTAGGTAGAATATAAATTTAAAATAGTGTATGTATATATATATATATATATATATATATATATATAGTTTCATTATTTCTGCAAGAAATGAAAAATTTCACCTTCACAAATAGAAATTTGGAAATGAGATAACTTCTATTTAGGATATTCGCAATTTGATATAACATTGTTTTCATTTAAAAATTTTTGAGATTCATTAAATTAATAATCGAGTCGACTTCTGTGATGCCAATTGAATGAAAATTCGAGTAAAAATAATGAAGAAAAAATACTTAAATTTTTTTATTGAGATGAAAATTGTCCATCCATGAAAACAATTATTTTATACTAATATGTATCTCGTTTCAACTTGACTCTCACGAAATATTATACCTCAATATTTTTTGTTTTTATCGTCAAAGCTCTGAATTAGATTATTTATTTTCTTTACACAACTTTTAAACGAAAGCACATAATATAATAAACCAGTGGGATATAAGAGCCCGTATACTAGAACGTTTTTACAGACAAGAAAGAATAGGGGATAATTTATGAGAGATGTTTAGGATGGTTCCAAGGATACATTCAGGTAAAAGGGATCATAAAAACACCGTAAGACTAACAATATCATTCTCTATGAAAAGAAATATGATGAGCTTAATTATAGGGTTTTATATTTAATACCCCAAGATGAATGAAAGTTTGATAAATATTTTGACGGGTAGAAAAGTGTTACTTGTAATTATTTCATTAGTCACGAGGTTACTTATGACATATACTGATACACATTTAAATATGGTTAGTTAATGATACTGACGGGATAATATTCTCTATCAAAAAAAAACAAAACACAGGAAATTGAAATTTTACCTCTATTGCCCAAACTCTTCTTTCAGTATTTTTAGGATACACCTGCATTTTGGCGCAAAATATAATGAATAAATGATGACTTGATGACCACTCATTCTCATTTTGTAAAGCTATTCAAAAACGAGTTATATTGAAAAAATAAAGTAGTGCGTTTATATATTCATAATAACTTATGAAATAAATTATCATAATTTAAATAATTCCAGTGCTTGTTAGAGATCCTTCTCTGCTGAATTTAGAATCAAAACATAATTTACAATTAGACATAATCGAAATTATAGCTTGAATGTTTCTGTGGAATTGGATAATCTATTCTCTATATCAAGCAAGTAGTTCTAATTCTACAGCAAACATGTGTTTGTCCAATACTTCCTTCAGAAATGTATTATCTTTAATGAGCTTTAAATGTTGAAAAAATTATCATCCACATTCTTTATAAAATTTATATTAATAGTAGAATTGCTATTAATCTTCGTTTTAATTCGAAACGATGATTTTTGTAATATGTATCAAATGAAATAGCTTTTCGGTATAATATCACAAGTATCATTGTTCTCGTCTTTAACATTTCTAGTTTTCTTGATGTCACCACTAGTAATACCATTTCCACTTTTCACTTTTTCTTCCACGGAGAGCTCCACAAATCTAGCCTTCTGAAATGGTTGACGATCGCCATTCACCATGATGTTTGAGTCTCAAAATATCAGCCCTGATCCAACTAATAATGCGACGCAGAGGATATTCTGAAGCTATTGCTGATATATTTTGCGGTATTACGTAATATAAGAACTGGTTCAATTAGAATCGGAATTTTTGTAATTTCTTTCGACTACTCGAACTGTAAGTTTTAAAATCCTATAATGATGGAAAAATCTAGGGCTTGCAGCAATCTTGGGTTGCAGTTTCATGTTAGTACTCACGGCAAATTTCAGCTGGATTTAATTTGTGTTCATTGTTGTATGGAATTTTCTTTGTATTTTTGTTTTTGAATTAGCAATTTTACCAATTATATAAGAATCCTTGTTCTTTATATCATTTATTGTTATTATAGAAATTACGTCCGGCCGACAGGCACCTGCCAATCCCATAGTAATAACTAATTTCCTCATTTTTCATCCGCAGCTACAACCAAAAATTCAATTACCTCTTCTCTCGTGAAAACGTTTTCCATTGTAGACTTCTAGCCGGCACTTTATCTTTTAAGAAATGCGTTCACTTTGGAATAAGCACTTATATGTACGTTCCTGTTAAAAGCTAAAGTGTATTAGTGGCCTTCGACCACAAGGTTGACGACTTTATAGTTTCCTCCCAAATATAAAATACTGATGAGGTCTAATACCTTAGAAATTATTTTCTGAGAACACCAACAAATAGTCTAAGAGCCACCATATCGAAAACTTGACCAGAGTACCCCATATCATCCTAAATATTGTGTGAAAAAATCGATTCTACCTAGCTTCATGTACGTGAAATACTAAGTCGTAAAATACTATGAAAGTCGTGAAATACTATGAAAGTCGTAAAATACTATGAAAGTCATAAAATACTATGTATTTTTTTTCGAATTTTGAAAAGTGGCTGCCGTGACTCTGCAACCTCTAAAATTGGCAGCCATCGTTATTTTTCAGTACTAGTGGAGGTATATGATGACAAATTAACATGGCAGTCGCCGTAAAATACTTTAAAAATTTACCTAATTTCCTACAGTCCCACCTGAGGGACCCTAAACCTACCGCGACCGGGCAAGTAGTCTGGGCTTTACTGGTAGAAGTTCTAAGCTAACTGACTTCATTACATCAGCTAGAATATCTGTTTCTTTATCCATAGTTGAGGCGGATATTTTATAAATTCAGTAAAATTAACTGATTATGGTTTCACAGCAATGGTGACAATAATTGCAATTATTACTTTGCACCCTGATATTCTAAGCTTTATTCTTATTTTTCCGAATTGCAGCAATTGACTGAAATAATTTTGCTGACACTGTCACTGCTAAAACATTGAAAATTCGACGTTTGCTTTAAAAAAAAAAATTTTTAACTCAAGGGACCTACAGTTTTATGCCGGTTCCGAACGGCCAATGGGCTCGAATCTAAGTCATTATCCAACAACATATCGAATTTTTGTACCAATAAATTTCATACATACACAACACCCAAGAGCACGGTGGGACTCGAACCCACGATCCTCGGGTTACAAGCGATAACACCTTACCGCCGGGCTACCGAGGCCTCTAAAAAATTAATTATAAAGGCAATTTCCATTTTTATATTAAAAAATCGAAGTTACCCTTGGGAAACATATCCCCCGAAAACATATCGGGCGTGCAAAAAGAGTCGCATTATATTCTTCTATCTTGTATGAATAACTATTATATATTCAGTTTCACTATTGTGACTATAGTAGATAAATGCCATCGTACTGAGAATCAGATCAAACTCAACAAGGTTATATATTTAATTCTGTTAAGAAAGTGAATTTATTTATTGAAATATTTTCCTAATTTAGAGAATGAGGTCGATGCGTTTAGACCTACATATTTACTTTCTCCCAAGATGATATGTATTAGTAAATGCCGAATATTAACGAACATTTTGGAATTTTTCTAGAATGGCTAGAAATAAAAAATAATTGCCATAATATTTCAGTAAGTTCTGGTCAATTATAAACTAATTTTGAAAAGAATTAATTCATAATTATTTTAATTGTCATCAGTTTTCATAATTTCACTCTTCAAATGAATTTACTTTTGGGAAGTGAAATTCATTCAATTTGAAAGAAATGCTTTCATTGAATTATTCATTCTATACAAGCAATAAAGATGAAATGAATCGAATAAGATGTTCGTCAATATTACCTGACGTCGATATATTAATTATTCAAGGAAATATTAAATTTTTAAACGGTATAGTATTTTTATTGAGATATTTATTCAATCGAAGTTTCATTGTTAGTGAAAATATTCTTCGATATTAATCATTCAATCTATTTCATGAGCTCCACTAAAGAAGAGAAAGCTGAAATATACCCTATAGAATTGCAGATATGCCCGCCAAGAAAAGGTTTGAATACACCCCTATTTAAGAATGAATTTTAATTTTTTGCAGAAATCTATAACTCCCTCAGTCAGTTCGGAAGGGCTGTGTAAGTGGCAGAGTCTCATTACTTCCGAAAAAAAAATGAAATTTCTACATTAAAACGGCGGAAGATTAGAAAAAGAGCTGAAATCCTCAAGCCCCAACTTCAACTCAACCCACGTACGAAATTTCAGTCGTCTGTGACCATGCGCAAAAAATAAAAAATCAGGAAAGAATAAGAAATACCTACATAAAATTGGTGGCTGTCGCAGAAAATGATTTATACCACCAAATAACACTTTATATCAATCCCCGTTTTCTCTCTTACGCAAAAAATGATCCAAACACCGTTTTTCAGCTCTACGAACCTACCAAAAACATATTAAAGGCTGATATACTGTGTTAATTAGATTTCACATCGGTTCCAGTTATACACC
>JARQZK010000018.1:50000-60000 GCA_030704885.1 Cynegetis impunctata | reverse complement strand
TTATTTTGTGGCAGAATTACTTTTGTTGCCGATACACTTTGAAGTGAGAGATCACAAGGTATATTTATTTAAACAACTATAGCTTACAATGATTGCAATCTCTGCATAATTTAAATTTTAAAGGAATAAAGGGAATGAAAATAATGTAATATTTGGATTACGTGAAATAAACCCAACATAATCAACAGTCTACAACACAAATTTGTGAATCACCCTAAGAAATATTTTTATATAGCCAGAGTTTATATAACCATAAAGTAAATCTCATTGGGGAAATATCAATTTGATTTCCGTTACTTTTGATGGATGTTGTCGTTTACTTCTTTATCGATTAAGTGAGCAACACAAATGAAATTTGATAAAATCGAATAAGCAAGTAAATTTAAATGATTTGCCGAGCTTTTGAAACTCTTAAATGTGAATATTTCTCATGATATAGCCAGTTTTCTGTAGGATTATTTTCTGATTTATTTTCAAGGGTCAATTAACTAGTTTGTTTAAATGTGTGATAATGCAAATGTAACCTAAATTATTTATATAAATTTTATCTTCAGATGCAAATGAAGCAGTAACGTTATTATTACCTTCCTCTGTTATCTCTAATGAAAGCATTGTTGGGGTAACCTGCTACCAATAATGTTTTTAATGCTGCAGAAATAACGAGGCACTTCAAACGTAACTGAAAGGCGAAGTTAAAGTACTCTACTTGGTAAATGTTATTTCGTCTTGAATAACACCAAAGGCTCTCTCATTGATCAAATGACCATTAAGAGTTAACAATTTGTATTTCATATCGGAACGATTTAACGCTTCAATTCATTTCAGATCGGCTATTTACGTTCAGGTGTGGCGTAACAAGGAGTATGAAATTTGTATGTTACATTTACATATAATATCGATGCAAAGATGACATTATTTTTCATTCATTTATTTCTATTGCTGAAATAATTATCTTCTCAACAAGTGCGAAATTTGTACTTTTGTTGCCGAGTGCGGGAAAGACAATTTTCGCACTAGTATCAATTAAAACCTGAGACTCGTTTTTCATTTCTGAAGAGGATGACTTCGAACTTTATTTTTCAGATACATGAGTTGCGTTCAGAAACTAGTTTGATATGTCTTTTTCAATTTTTATTGATTCTTCGAGACATTCCTTCGGCTACTTCAGTAGTTGAAGGCTACTGTGGAAAACTACTGCTTACTACATTGAAGTGAGGGTCGAAATATGTCCTGTTTTAAAGGCTCATAGAATAGTTTATTCTGTAACAAGGTTAGAATGAAAATTCGATGCGAGTGGAAAAGTTTCGAGCGCGAGCCGAAGGCGAGCGTGAGGAACCACGAGCATCACGAATTTTCATTCTAACCAGCAGTAGCAGACTATACTTTCTCCACGAACAAAGATTTTAAATAAATATTTTTAAATGGAAACGAACAAAAAATAATTCATATTGCAGAACTCTATCACAATTATATTAGGTAAATACTCAATAATTTAAGAAACATTCTACTTTGTATTAATTGTTATATTTGTACAGTTCTCAAAATGAAAAACTGAAGTTCATGATACTTATTATATTTTCGAATGAAAACGTGACAGCAATAATTTTGAACTTACTCAATTTTGCCACTACGATGACAATCAACTGCGTCAAGGCTAATGTTATTTTTGCTAGCCAGTGTGAGAATATTATTCTATTACAAGGGAGAGAAAGCAAATACATTTAAATTGCATGGGGGCAGAGGTGTTGCAGAATATTTCTTCAATCTCGAGAGAGAAAATTCCAGCATTCTGTAATCAAATTTGATATCAGAATTGGCGAATTCTGTGATGATCGTGGAGAAAAATATTTTTTCTTCAACCCCTTAGACCAGGGTCGATAATTTTTGGAACCAAAAAAAATAATAGTAGGTTGAAGCCCATCAGAAAAGGAGGAGAATTTAATAAAATAGAAAGGAAAAATAATTTACGGGCGATCAGAGGTCGGGAAGGGAAAGGGGGTGAGTTTTCAAGGGTAAAAAACGGTTTATCTCCATTTCCAGCGAAACTACAATTCCTATGGAAAAAAGTCAAATCGCAAAGTTGTAGGTAATGAAAAGATCTACAACTTTTGTGTTCACACTTTTTTCACATAACCTCAAAATTTATGTTAAAAATTCAAAAAACCAGGTATTTGGTTTCTTATTTTTATCTTCTACAGAAAAAAAAATTCTAATGAAATTTGGTGAAAACTTACCTTTTTATGTCTCAAATACACTGTCATTTATTTGATTTGAAATATTTATTTTTTCACCTTATTTTGACTCAAAAAAAAAGCACCCTAATTTTCAATCGAAAATTCTCCTGTCAAAATATCAGCTTTTTTCAAAAAGTTGGTGTGCTTTATGTTCGTTGAAATCTCTACTTTCCGATGGTGTGTTCAAAAATGAAACGGTGGAAGAGATCATGAATAAATATTTGCGCTATATAGGAAAACATTACGCAGCAAGCAGCTATATTGTTTTTATGGGTACCTCGAAATTAAAAAATCAGTTACTGTCACAACAGTACCGGCAGTTAATTCAACTAAAAGAGGATAACGTAGTCGTAGAAAAACGTCAGTCAATATTTCAGAGTTCGATTATCAAAATTATGTAAGCACCATTAGCATCTTCTTCTACTTGTTTACAGGAAAATTCTTGTGACTGTAATCTTTCTATTAACGTTTTTATTATTTTATCCATATTTTTCTCGTTAGATAAAAATTTTTTTTGCCATAATGTTATTTTTGTATGGTTTTGATAATCGAAGTCTGGAATATTGGTCTATATTCTTTACCGTATAGGGAGGAAAAGTACTTTTCCTCCCTCTCATTTTAAATATGTTATTATGAATATATTATTTCAGATCAAATAATGTGAACTTGCACATAATCAACCTAGAACTTCTAGAAGTTACCACCATTATGATGTGGTAAGCTAAAATGGTTCAAACACTCTTTTATGCCAATGGTGTTCATATAAAAACTGCTCAAGATAGCACATTCAATAGCAACATACTTAATCCTAAAATTTTGGTAAATATTAATACGTGTAATTAACTATATAGCATTAAATTGATACATTCGTTTAATAAACTATATTAGTATACCTGATGTCCTTAAATTCGTTATTTGTTCTGTGAATAAAATTTTGAAAAAAGGTTCAATTTAGGGTATATGGAAAAATCATATGCATTAGACGGGAGTGAATTTCTATTTCCTTCCTTGGATGTTTAGTAACCTACGTTTTGCGGGAGGAAAAGTGGCAATTTCCTCCCTAGTAATGCAAATAGCTATATTTTCTGTTTTATTTTAAATTGTTCTGGAATGTTATTCTAATGAAAGATTAAAGTATAAACTTCAAAATAAAAACACTTGGCTTATGTTTCACAATATAAAAAATATTTAGATACTGTATTTAGCGGTAACGAAAAGTCGACATGTTTCGAGTTATGAACTCATTATCAAGACATAACTCGAAACATGTCGACTTTTCGTTACTGCTAAATACAGTATCTAAATATTTTTAATATTGTGAAACATGAGCCAAGTGTTTTTATTTTAAAGTTTATACTTTATTCTTTATGATGTTTCACCAAGTGATGTGCGAGAATTCAATCTCAGTTAATAATGAAAGATAACAATGACTGCTTAAAACTTGGTGGAACGTTTTTTAAAATTATTTATCAAATGAATTTAAATGCTTGACGTTACTTCACTAAAATTATTTTAATTTACACATATGTTTCCGAGCTATTAACCTATTATCAGGTTGAAAAAAAAGTTGAAAATGACGTCACATTTTCAGTAGATGAAACTAGTTTTAGTAGATTCAAGCTAAGTGTTATCCCTCATTTGATTCATAATTTTACAAAAGATAACGTTATAAAGGAAGCAAATTATAATATACTATTTCCAAGACAAATTTGCCGTACTAATATTTCGTGACTTACTCTTATATTCTCCCACATCATATAAACGTTAATAAATATTCATTGGAAAGTTAATATATGTGATCCTACCTCATTGTTTAAAATTTAATTAACAATGTGTTTAGCTTCGTTTGGGAAAATGATTTGAAAACACATGGACAAAACTTCCACTAGTCACTATACAACTCAAAGTTAAATTAACAATCTAGGACTAGGCGATATTTCAGCGTTATAACAAGTTTACGTTTGAGAAAAATAAAAAAGATATTTTCTATTTATTTTGTTTTAATCATAAAGTTTGTATTGCATGTTTCGGTAACACTTTCACTATTGAAAATATCGAGATTTAAATATTCATATAGAGTCTTATAATTATGTAGAAATTGAGGTATTGCGTATGAGTGATGTTAATCATATACATCACGATAAACTTATTTCAGACAAATAATAAATTTATACCTACACAACTTTTATCGAAAGCAAAACAAATCAGTAATAGCCCTAGAGAAATTATTCAAATTGATATAAAAGATGAATTATTATAGTGTGACTATGAAGATGTAAATGACAAACTATTTACAAAATAATCTATCTCTCGTGAGCTTCATCAGGATTGTCTTTTTAGGAAAAAAAATATAAAATTATAACATATTTCTGATTTAGGAAAAGTTCTACTCCAATTCTTTCTGAAGATCCATCATTCTAGAACTTCCTATATGTTCACTATTAAATATGGAAAATAACAGGAAAAAGTGGATGAAAATTTTCAAATTTTTGTTTCGTGTTTGAAAAAGATTTAATGCATTATCTGTGGATTTGCGTGTATAATTCATTTGAAAAGAATAAATATATATATATATATATATATATATATATATATATATATATATATATATATATATATATATATATATATATATATATATATATATATATATATATATATATATATATATATATATATATATATATATATATATATATATATATATATATATATATATATATACTGCCACGGAGGCGATTAATGCCATCCGCGAGATCTCAGACCGAGTAAATAAAGAACAACAAAGAAATTAGTCGCAGGGAAATATTAAACAAGTAGATCAGAATTATCGGTATAGCCCGCTTATATGGAAGCAGCCGTTGACACGTGTTTCGGACTCTTTGGTCCTCATCAGAACGGCGTAGCCAAGCATTGGAGATTAAAGTAGCAACAACAAACGAAATCCCCTGCTACGGAAGACGATCACACATTTGTGGCTCATTGTTGTCGTTTGTTGTTGCTATTTTCATCTCCAAGTTTTCAATCCAATGCTTGGCTACGCTGTTCTATGAGGACCAAAGAGTCCGAAACACGTGTCAACGGCTGCTTCCATATAAGCGGGCTATACCGATAATTCTACTCTACTTGTTTAATATTTCCTCGCGACTAATTTCTTTGTTGTTGTTTATTTACTCGGTCTGAGATCTCGCGGATGGCATTAATCGCCTCCGTGGCAAAGTTTGACCAAATGTCCTAAACCGGAGAGTTCAAACAATAAGCCACAAATGTGTGATCGTCTTCCGTAGCAGGGGATTTCGTTTGTTGTTGCTATTTTCATCTCCAAGTTTTCAATCCAATGCTTGGCTACGCCGTACTGATGAGGTCCAAAGAGTCCGAAACACGTGTCAACGGCTGCTTCCGTATAAGCGGGCTATACCGATAATTCTGCTCTACTTGTTTAATATTTCCCCGCGACTAATTTCTTTGTTGTTGTTTATTTACTCGGTCTGAGATCTCGCGGATGGCATTAATCGCCTCCGTGGCAAAGTTTGACCAAATCTCCTAAACCGGAGAGTTCAAACAATAAGCCACAAATGTGTGATCGTCTTCCGTAGCAGGGGATTTCGTTTGTTGTTGCTATTTTCATCTCCAAGTTTTCAATCCAATGCTTGGCTACGCCGTACTGATGAGGTCCAAAGAGTCCGAAACACGTGTCAACGGCTGCTTCCGTATAAGCGGGCTATACCGATAATTCTGCTCTACTTGTTTAATATTTCCCCGCGACTAATTTCTTTGTTGTTATATATACATATATATATATATATATATATATATATATATATATATATATATATATATATATATATATATATATATATACGATGTACGTTATTTGAAAAAGATGAACAAAAACAGAACTTGAATTTACACTAGACCATCAGCAGATTGAGTTAAGAACTCAATCTGCCCGATGATGAATTTTTGTGATAATAAACGTGGTAAATAGAAGTTTTGTTTTTGTTCATCATGTTAAATTATCACGTAGTAACGACGGATTCCATTACCTATTAGAAAAAGAAATTCGTATACGTGAATACAAGAAGAAATACGTTATTAGTGTCACAAATATTGAAAATGAGAGATAAATAATACAAAGGGGTTTTTAACTTTCTCCAAACCATTCTAGTAAGATTGGTTGTCACGGAGGAAAATGATTTTTAGTTGAAATGATGAATGAGTTATGAACAGATCTACATTAATTTCTTATATATTGATTAGTTAGCGAGTTTCAAAGGTATTCACTCAGATACTCGCATCTATACCAACGTCAATAATGACTTCGATCGACATATTAAAAGCTTTTGAAAGGAATATTAGTATAGATATGTCAGTATGTTGCTTCTGATAGGTAACCTAGGTTGTTTTCAGTTTTTAGTAGAATACAGAAATATACATTCCTTTACGGTTCTGACCTGATGAGTTCAATATCATAATATAATCAATATATATATATATATATATATATATATATATATATATATATATATATATATATATATATATATATATATATATATATATATATATATATAATAAAAATAATTGAGGTAACTGTGGCTGTATTTTCGATAATTAAACAATCAAGGCGAATACAAAATTGAAAATTTTAGAGATCTCCTGTGGATTGTAATGTTATGAATAAGAATAAATTTAAAGGTAAAATACATACACACACACACCCATGCATATATATAAATATATATATATTTATATATATATATATATATATATATATATATATATATATATATATATATATATATATATATATATATATATATATATATATATATATATATATGTACATATATATATATATATATATATATATATATATATATATATATATATATATATATATATATATATATATATATATATATATATATATATATATATATATATATATATATATATATATATATTTATATATATATATATATGAATATATATATATATATATATATATATATATATATATATATATATATATATATATATATATATATATATATATATATATATATATATATATATATATATATATAATATATATATATATATATATATATATATGTTATATATATATATATATATATATATATATATATATATATGTTTATATATATATATATATATATATATATGAAATACATATGTTCATAAATTACACTACTTAATATTCTCATTCTTTATCGATTTTCTTGGAGGATTGCTTTCAGTTTTCTCTTGAACCATACTAGCGAAGTGGTCAATTTCAAGTTGCCAGGTAGTGAATTGAACTGTGAAATACCCAAACCAAAGATAGATTTGCAATTGTCTTATTCTTTGCAGGTTATTCTTTGAAGAAAAATACAGCAAACTAGAACAGTATTGTAAATGTGGAAGAATCAAACCATTATAGAGAATTATTCTTGACTTTTCATCCACATCACTATTATTTCTGGCCAAAAAGTTAGTTTCATAGGAAATTTTTAGAATTACATTTCGTATATGTTTTTTAAAGTTGAGCTTTTATTTATGCCTGAGTACTTAATGTCTTCAACTATTTCCACAATTTCATTTTCCACAATTATTTCGTAGTCTTGGTAACTATTCAATTGTCTCCAAAATTTTTCTTTGCCAATCAACATTTCTTTAGTTTTTTTCGTGTTCAATTTTAGAACATTACTCTAAAGATGAATTGTAACTGCTTGCAGATCCTCATTTAAATTCAATAAAGCTTCCTCTATATTTTGTCGCCGTTATTTATATCAATGTATCGTCAGCGAACAACGTTATTGAACAATGTTTAAGAACACTTAGTAGGTCATTAACATACAGTATGAAAAGCAATGGGCCCATTATACTACCTTGAGGTACATCTTTATAAACATTTAATGGTTTAGATTGAACATCATTTAAAACAGTTATTTGTGATCTATCTTGAAGGTAACTGCCTAACCATTTCAAGGCGTGCTGTACAATTTCGTATTTTTCAGTTTTTCTAATATTATTTCTCTATCTATAGTTTCGAAGGCCCTCCAAAGATCCAAGAATACCGCAACAACCATATCTTGTTTGTCAATACTCCCTCTCCGTTCGTTCAATAAAATTAATATTGTAGTCTCCGTAGAGTGATTAGATCTAAAACCACTCGATTGAAGCTACAGACAGACTGTATCGATTTTATAAGACACTCGTCAGTATCACATATTAGTTGACTGCAATGTCTAAATCCAACCCCCAAAACTTATCAATCTAAACGTTCGAACAACTTGTTCATACACATACACCGCCATCGTCCGTCCGAATTTCCAAGTTTCCTCCCCTCTGGTCTTTGTAGTGTATATATATATATATATATATATATATATATATATATATATATATATATATATATATATATATATATATATATATATATATATATATATATATATATATATATATATATATATATATATATATATATATATATATATATATATATATATATATATATATATATATATATATATATATATATATATATATATTTAAAAGGAATACAATAATTGCTTTCTTCTTCTTGAATTATCAAAATATATAGTAATTAAAGGCGTTATATATGTTTTCTCTGAATAATCAAATGTAAGAACAAACTAGATTCCTATGTGACCGAATTTTCACTGCATAATATTGTCGATATCGAAACGCATTAGAATTTATATGTTAACGAGGCTTATATTAATACAGAGTTGGGAAAAGCATTGAACTGAGTTATGCATTAATCAATGAATTGGGAGGAGACATTTGATAGCCGTCGTCATTATAAATAATAAATTACACCAGAAAGGTATATTGAATATACCACAACAAATAATCTAAGGCCATAAAATTACGCGCAATAACCGTTTGATTGAAGATTTTCAAATTGGATCTTTATATACTGTCAATTATATTTTTTATGAGTTGAGTTATTCAATACAAGTGAACGCAGGAAGAATAAACCTAATGATTCAACAGAATAATTTCGTTCAACTGAATCAATTTTATAACATTACCAACAGCCAAGCTAAGAGTAGCCTCGTATTATTTTAATACAAAATAGTGAATGCGCCAGATAATATTCTTGGCCACGCATTATACTAAATTCACTTAAACAGAAACTACACACCTTGTTATCATAATTGTTTCAAATAAAGACGTTCTCAATGAAACAACTCTTTGATGTGCCAAGTTTGGCGATGATTGGTCTAATAGTGCTGGAGTTAAGCGCTTTCGTATATATATATATATATATATATATATATATATATATATATATATATATATATATATATATATATATATATATATATATATATATAAATATATATGAAAATTTGTAAGTTAATTCTGTTAACGAAGGTAACAGTTGCTAGTTTGGAGTTTCAAATATTTCTTTACTGCTGCAGTTTTAATGTAGAAATTTCAAGTTTTTGCAACTACTCAGGCTTTGTTCAACTCTTCAGCCCCTACAAATTCACTTGGAGGTTAAGTATTTGTATGTAAAAATGAACAATGTCATCATGCATGTATTTTAAGACAAAATAGGTTACTTTAGATAACTCAAAAAATTAAAATTTTTTATTGTTCTTTTTTATATTGCAGAAGACAAGAACAGCACAAGTAACATTTCAAGAAATAGAATTATTGTTCCAGTGTGTGATTTTGTACAATGTAGTATTTCTAGAAATTATAGAAGTCCCAATTCAAGAAAT